>OZ023262.1:215847697-216410197 GCA_964006375.1 Tillus elongatus
ATTTATAACATGATAATTTCAAATGGAACATACTGTATTTTTACTTCATGTTATTGCCCATTAAAATCTATTTGAAACTTGTTGACACTTCCCTATACCCGTCTCTTACCGTTCGCGAAATAGTGATTTTTTGTTACATTATGTTGTAGATATTCAGTTATCTGGTCATACTTAGTTGGCTATGACCAAAATTTCGCGACGCAGCAAGTGCGTTATCGTAGCGAATTTTCATTAAATGCTTCAAATTTATATAACTAAATTTTCTTCAAACCTAGAAAGTTGAGTTTAGGTGGAGTAAGCTATTTACGAGGGCAACATACCAACCAAATTTCATCAACATAACTTGGTAATTTTTTTGATATACAATTTTTTTTTCGGAAAAATTATTTTTTTTAAGAAAAACTCGTCCGATAGGGACGGCTAACGAACATATCCAAGCTATTAATGAAATAAAGATTCTTGTCGAGTTTCATCAAAATCGGTTTATAACTTGTTGAGTTATCGTGAGGAGATATATATATATATATATATATATATATATATATATATATATATATATATATATATATATATATATATATATATATATATATATATATATATATATATGAGACATGCTTGGTTCTCGGGTTAAACCGCGTCCAGAATTTATGGAAACTCGACGTTTCGGCTCCTGTTTTGGAGCCATTTTCAAGAGGTAAAGGAAATATGTAAGGACACTCTAAGGGCTCAATCTGCATACGCCTTAGTGTGATGGACAAAGGTGGGTAAAGGAAATATGTAAGGACACTCTAAGGCCTCAATCTGCCTACTCCTTAGAGTGGTGGACAAAGGTGGGTAAAGGAAATATGTAAGGACACTCTAAGGCCTCAATATGCCTACTCCTTAGAGTGGTGGACAAAGGTGGGTAAAGGAAATATGTAAGGACACTCTAAGGCCTCAATCTGCCTACTCCTCAGAGTGGTGGACAAAGGTAGGTAAATGAAATATGTAAGGACACTCTAAGGCCTTAATCTGCCTACTCCTTAGAGCGGTGGATAAAGGTAGGTTGGGTTGTTGTAGCTCGATTACGGGGCCTCAATCTGCCTACTCCCCAGATCTCGCCGGAGATCGTCTGTGAGGTCTCAGTGTGTTCAACCCTAGGCCTCAGAGAGATCTGAGGCCTCAGAGAGATCTGTCCACCACTTTGAGGAGTAGGCAGATTGAGGCCTTAGAGTGTCATATTACATATTTCCTTAGAGTGTCATATTACATATTTTCTTTACCCACCTTTGCCCACCCTAAGGAGTAGGCAGATTGAGGCTTTAGAGTGTCCTTACATATTTCCTTTACCCACCTTTGTCCATCACACTAAGGAGTAGGCAGATTGAGGCCTTAGAGTGTCCTTACATATTTCCTTTACCTCTTGAAAATGACTCCAAAACAGGAGCCGAAACGTCGAGTTTCCATAAATTCTGGACGCGGTTTAAGAGAACCAAGCATGTCTCACATTAAAGACCGCGGAAATCTTCTGAATATATATATATATATATATATATATATATATATATATATATATATATATATATATATATATATATATATATATATATATATATAAACATATAAAAATTTAAATGCACCTTGGTTTTGGGTTGTTGCCCAAATTCAAGCTCATTTGAAAAAAATTGCAAAGTCTCATTATCGATACCTTCGATTTTTTTAAATAAAAATCGCTTAACTTTTTTAAAATAAAAATTCGCTAATAAGAACAAAACAGAAATGTCACTACCTAAAAAAAGGCAACGGCACACGGTGTTTCCAAGCGGTCACCCATCCAGGCGCTGACCATGCCCGAAGTTGCTTGCTTAACTTCGGTGATCGGACGAGAATCAGTCTGTTCAATGTGGTATAGCAGCTCGCTTGAGATAATTATTTATCCAAGGTTTATATATTCATTATTAATTTTTATGTTTCGATTTTAAATAAATAATATTTATTAAATTATTTTCAAATTTTGCAATATTTACACAATTTTTGACAGTCCTGATTGCATACGTACTGTTCTTGTGTTGAAGAATTTAACATAATTTATTTTACAGGTTAGGGTCTTGGACAACTCACTTTTCACAATATGATCAAACAACTTTGTTGTTTTCGGCAATGATTTAATTCATAACTTTTCATATAAACTAAAATTATTAATGGAAAAACAACCTATTCCCTCATTAACCTAAAATAAAAATAAATTGATATGACATATGACGCTACATAAACCGCGCCATTTTGCTATCAGAATGCAAATAACAAAACAAACCAATAGCAATTTAATTTCTGACCACGTGACCAAGAATCGTCTGGTTGGTCGTTTCAGAATGCCAAATATATAGAAAACATCTCGCTAGACTAAATTCACGAAAAATTTTATGATTGTAAAAGTTTTATTCAACGTATAAGGTTTTTATTTACTAATTGTTTGGATCACAACTTAAAATCAGGCTTAAACTCTTTAGTTGCCGGTTTTACCATATAGCTTTTTGAACAACAAATCAATTCTAGAAATAAATATTACCGTTAATTTTCCTAACGAGGGAAAGTTCCCAAATTTGTGTAATAAAATCTTGAAACTAACAACTCTGGCTGTTTCAATTTATTAGGCAGGTGTTCTAGCTTTCCAACATTCAAAGAAAACAAACTGAGACATCCGTTATGTCAACCTCTCCCACGCACATTACACAACGGCTTAATAAACTTTTAGGAGCGTGTCGTAGCTTTCAAATTGCTTTAATTCAGGATAGCTTAAATTCGTGTTAAGAGAAACGCAATGCGCTAATCTCTAGTATATGCTCATCGAGATTAACATATTGACGTTTTAGCGATTTTTTTTTAATTCGCTAATTGGGAGATCTGTGTTCATATATATATATATATATATATATATATATATATATATATATATATATATATATATATATATATATATATATCCGACGGATAACTCAAAAAATAATGGACCAATCTTGATCAAATTTGGTGAGTACCTTCCTTTTGCAAGTGGCTTGGATAAGTTCGTTAGCCAGGAAAATCGGACCAGGATTTCCTGAAAAATTTTGTGTTTTCTTTAAAAAAAAACATATCTCCGGAAATAACAAAGTAAGGGCAACCAAATTTGTTACGCGTGTTTGTATTATAAAGAGGGAACTCCTTACAAAAACTTAGGTATCTAGCTTTAAAGACAAAGAAATTATGATCAGTTAAAGAAACAAATTTTGGAGTTTTCCTCAAAACGTCAAACTCACAGTTTTAAACGTCAAAATTGGCAATGTTTAGGCAACGAACGTGAAACAAATGCGGATTGTGAAAAGAAAAAGTTGCAAGGAGAGTGTTCTGCAAACCCTTAAGTTTCAGATTCAACCGTCATTTCCCTTCATTTTACTAAAATATTTACAGAAAATTCATTTCAAATAGACCCCTTTTCTGATGCTTTGGCTGTCGGTTTAGTTAAGTTGATGCTTTCACTGTAGGTTTAGTGAAGTTTATGGTTTAACGGTCTATAATTTTTTTTTAGCTAATTTTCGTAGAACAAATTCGTTAATGCATTTTTGCATTTTTTATCGAAATATGATGCGTTTGTAAATAAATCTGGACGCAGTAAGTGAGTTTTGGTAGCGAATTTTCGGTAAATCTGCAGTTTAGCTCCTGAACGCTCTCCAAAAAACTGTTTTTAGAAACCTGCCTAGAGCCCCCCTGGATCCACAAACCCCAAGAAAAATGTCTTGTTCACACCCACCAAGGAAGTTACGGGACCAGGAGTGAGTAGGGGTGCTGGGCGAGGTAGGTAGTAAAAAGGAAATATGAGCAGAAAATTCGAATAAAACGGGCTTGAAAGCTGTCTTTTTTACATCTTAAGGCCATATCCCCCTTAAACGCTGCCTACCCCGCACAGCACCTCTATCCCCCGCAGGTGCCGTAACTTCCTTGGCGGGTAGGAACAAGACATTTTTCTTGTGGTTTATGCAGCGAGGGTGGTTGTATGCACGCGAGGGGGAAGGAAAATCCCCACGACGAAGCAGCCTGCCGCAAGTCGAACCGGCGGGGGGTGTCTGCTTCGTCGTAGGCATTTTCCTTCCCCGCTCGTGTACATACGACCACCCTCGTTACATAAACCACAAGAAAAACTTCTTGTTCATACCCCCCAAGGAAGTTACGTGACCTGGGGCAAATAGTGGTGCTGTGCGGGGTAGGCAGTGTTTAATGGGGATATGGCTTCAAATAGACAGCTTTTAAGCAGTTTTCTTCGCATTTTCTGCTCATACTTCCTTTTTACTACCTACCCCGCCCAGCACCCCTATCCACTCCCAGTCCCGTAACTTTTCTTGTGGTTTGTGCATCCAGGTGGGGTCCTAGTAATGTTTCTGAAAACAATTTTTTGGAAAGTGTTCGGAAGCTAATCTGCAAATTTACTAAATATATAAACATTTTTCAAAAGTCTGGATGCAGCAAGTGTGTTATGGAAGTGAATTTCCATAAACATGTTTTTAACAGCAAATGCAAGCAGTCATCAATATGATTACCGGTATAGCATATATAGCAGAAACAATGTACTATATTTTATCAAAATTACTTATGGTTTGAAAATATACAAAACATTTCCGAAAATAAACTTAAATGTTGGTTCCCTAACCAATAAAGCTTATGTTAATAGCAAATTGAGTTATTGAAATTTGAAGGATTTAATGAAAATTCGGTAAATGTTTATATATATTCAAACAATAAAGTTAATTCGATGAAATATGGTACATTGTTTCTTTGTTTCTACTATATAGGCAACCAGGTTTGATGCCTGCTTTCATCAAAGAAAGACATTTGCTATTAAAAATATTTAAAAAAAATTCGCTACCATAACGTACTTGCTGCGTCCAGACTTTTTGCGTAAGCGCAACAAAAATCAAAAACTAAAATACCATTGTATTGAGAATGAACCCAAAAATTAAGAAATATGAAGGTGTTCTATTTTTAAAAAATCTACTTATTTTTGCCACGCTTCTATGGGACGCCTGCGTATATGAAAATATTTTCCAAATATGCCTCATGGTGTCCCATTGATACATTCTTTGACAAATTTCTAATATTTGTAATGGTATGAACAGAATAGAGGAATTACGCACTAAATGGACATTCTGTATAAGCATTTAGAGAAGTTAATAATAATAAAACTGAACTATGCTACTGATTTCAATGGACAGCATGTTTTAAATTAATCGTATAATTAAACAGAAATGTACAGTGCACATCTATTTGCAATCAACAAACAGTAACAGCCATCCAGTCTTGACGTAATTGTAAAACTCATATCAATATGCCGTAATTACATATTGCTAATTATTACGCATCCATTTAAAGGATTTTAATTTTAATGATAACTTACTACTACACAGATAACGTTTTCGTGTTATCAATTATGCTATTTTGTATCTAATTTAAATGGACAAATTTGGTTGTAGGACTTTAACATTCAAGAGGAAAACGCATTTTAAGACAAAAATGTCATATTAACAAAAACCCAGAAACGCTTCGTTTAAAAGACACAAAAGGCGTTGAAATATTTGAAACCAGCAGAGATAATTAAACCAAATTAGGTAAACATTATCACCGAATAGACTGCCATATTTAGTCGTAATGTCAAGTTCGACGAGCAACCAGGGACGGAGTTGTGGGGTTTTGCTTGTATTAAATTTTTTAAATATTAATAAGGCCCTGTCAAAGGTCAAATTTATTATTTTTTCCAAAGAAGGGGTTTATTCTCCACAAAACGTATCTCTTTACATTTTTTTCGCCTCTGCCACAGTTGCATGGTAAATGGGTTGTTTAGTTCCTATATCTCGAATATTCCCGGTAAAAAAATTGTTCCATGTTTGTAAAAAAATTAAGCGACAAAGAGGAGATCTCTCTTGGCCCAATGAATGCCTATAGTGTGCACTATTTTCTGTGAATTCATAGGCATATTGATCTTATTCTCATTACATTATCATGATGGACTAACCAAGTTAGCGTCATCTGGGGATGAATAATTCAGAATTATTCATTCTCTAATGACGCTAACTTGGTTAGGGAAACGATCGTCAGATTTTTTAAATGTGTTTTGGTGATTTTGTTCCTCCGCTCCGCTCCTTTCTCTTATCAGTGCTCATCACAGGTTCCAATATTCACTTAGGATGCACTGCCAAAATAGGCAGGTGCAGATTTACAAACTAGTGGAGATAATTATACCAAATTTGGTAGACATCATCATCGGTGATGATATCAAGTCCCACAAAGAAAACAACGACAAATTTTTTACCGGGAATATTGGAAAAGAAAAAGCCCATTTACAATGCAACTGTCGTAGATGCGAAAAAATATGTGTGTTTTTTTAACGTCGGCCTATTTCCGCGACTATGGCCAATCACCGACGCCAGGGAGCAGTTTCACCTCACTATCCTGGAAATGTTGCCGAACCCCTACCTTTCTGTAAGGTGGGTAGGGATCTTTAACGTGCCCAACATCGCATAGACACGGCTTAACGCCCCCTCCGAAGGGCGGAACGTGCAGACATTCAACTTGCTCAAAAATAATGCCAGAACATCGGTTGATGTTAATGTTACAGTTTGTACTGAAAAGGTGAAAGGAGTACCCTGGGATCAAACCCAGTACCCTTCGGTTCAGAGGCACACGTTCTTACCCCTGAACCACCGAGGTTCTGCGAAAAAAATATAAAGAGATCCGTTTTCTGGAGAATAAACCTTTTGTTTGGATAAAATAATAATAAATTAGAATTTTGACAGGGTCGTGTTTAAAACATGTTTAAATTTAATTCATTATCTACTCTAGTTTGGAAAGTCTTAAAATAAATCGATTTTTTTTTATTTCAACACCTTGTATCTTTGAAACGCTTCTGGGTTTATGTTGATATGTCATTTTCATCTACTGTTAAAAGTCCTGCTACAAAAAAAGTGGACCACCATGTATATATATATATATATATATATATATATATATATATATATATATATATATATATATATATATATATATATATATATATATATATATATAATCTTCATACTTAAATTGCCCATGAAATTTATCAGCCAACGTAAGCTGTTCTTTTAATGCGCAATGTAAATTAATTTATTTTTCTGTTATTGTTGTTACTTATTATAAAGGTTTTTTATCTTTATTTTAGGTATTTACAATCTACTTTTATCAAGTAATAAGTAAATTTGCTGACAATAATAATACGATTAGAAATGCAAAAATAATAATTTGAATTAAATTAATATTCCACTTATTATAGTCGCCGGCACTTCTTCTTGTTTTTCATCATACATGTACTGGATGTCCCGTAAATGGTGCGGAAACTCCCGGGTGCTGATAGCTTGGATCATGACCTATCAGAATAATGAAAAGTATGTTTAGTAAAAGTGTTACGGTCTTCGAGTAATTCGGACTTTTCTGAAACACCAATGTGTTTGTTGTCATTTCTACCAATTAGAATTTTTTTTTGAACATACTCTACATTAGTTGCCGCACCGAATGCATTTAACACATTTTTCGAAATAATTAAACAATCCCCAGGAATTATTTCAATTTTTTTACGAAATTGAGATTTAATCAGTCGATTTTGAAATTCAGTGTTGGAAAAAAATATACCGTGCTTACTTGGTAAACTGCGTGAAAAAGGGAGTTGTTTAATTATTTTGAAAAATATAAAGTGATATAAAAAATCCTATGGCTAATGGAACTTGTCTTCTAAGACGAACACCCCCCCCCCCCCCACACACACACACACACACACACACACACACAAACACGCACACACAGAAATAATTTTTAACTTATTCCAAGAATCTTCACTGTAAGCTCTACAGACATAATCTGCAAAACCAATAAAGTTGTATGATAAAACATGATGTAGATTATAAATAAAAGCGGACCCAGGGCAGTACCCTGTGGCACATTGTGAGTAAGCTTGTGGACTTCAGTCATCTCTTCACCCCTCTTGCCACCTGTTTCCTTTTCCTCAAGTAATCACAAACAAGTTGAGGTGTAGGTCTTTGAATACCCTGATTGTATGTTTTTTTAAGCAGCCTTTTATGGCAAACAGTGTCAAAGGCCTTCGATACGCCCAAGAACATACAACGATGGAAAAGTTACATGCAATAATTAGTATTTAGATACTGTTACCTACTTCTCTTATGGAGTCCTCAGTTGACAAATGCCAGCAAAACTTTCTTTTAATCTGACTAATCGTCTTTTAATAATCCTCTCAAACACTTTTGCTAAAGCTCTAATAAGCGATATAGGTCTATAATAGTTCATAATTTTTTTTGCCCTCACTAGACAGTATTTAAATAGTAAGCTAGTGATATTTTCAGCTTCTCAAATATATGTTTCACTAATAAATAAAAACGGTTTGTAAACACAGTGCTCTTTAAAAATGTGACGTTAACAGAATAGTGCATTTAAACCAAACAAGTGAACCACATGAACGTAAAGCTTAAGAAAATAGGTGTGTAACAGAGCATGCCGTGCTCAACAGTGCATGACGGTTTCGCTACCATCAGAAGGCCGAGAGTTGGACCTCCAAGGCACCCCCCGAGACCGCCATCACTGGCATGTGTACCTGAAGATCCTAGGATCGGAGATGCCACCTCTCCCTTAAGCAAACCTGCCATCCCTTGGTGGGAGCTGGCCACCAGGAGGAGCCGTTATCGGTCCTGTCCTCAACTGGAATTCAATGTTAGTATTGTAAAGTATTTTACTTATAGTGTGTTCGCTTTATGTATTCTTATTAGGCAATAATAATATTAATGAGAGTTTATATATTCATATATATATACACACACACAAAACAAATACAATATGAACACTCTAATAACTATTTGCAAATAAATAAAATATCCAGGTGTTCCGGCAAAGAACTTAGATTGAACAGGTGTAAAATACGAGGATTTCACCCTACTTATTTACATACCAAGTTACAACCCTAAGGAAATATGTGCTCAACATGGCCCAAAAAAATATTTTTGGAACATTAATACATCTGAAAATTTGTGCACACACATACAATGTTTTTCAAAAGTCCTGGATCGATCTTGTATTTCAGAAACTCGTTGATTAAAGAAACTAGCATATGCTATAGAAGGGTTATTGACGATGCCCGATTCAATGATCGCATCAGCAATGTTGTTAAATTAACTTTTATTTTAGATAATGTAGGTAACTTTTCTTTTTTAAATGCAACACCCACCGTATTTTTATTGCAATGAATTCAGTCCTCTAGTGTCACTGAAACCTCCAAATATCAAATTTATATTATATGTTGATCTTGGTTTATGACAACACACCGTTTTCATTCAAAAGTCCCGCAACGAACATTTCAAAAACCGCTTGATGAAAAAAAAAAGAATATAATTTGCTACATATAGTTATTGGGGATCTCCGTTTCAACGACGGCATCGGCAATGTTGCAAAGTTTATAATCTAGCCAACTTTGCTTTTTTTTAATGCAACATCCTCCTTAATTTTATTGCAATGAATTCAGTGCTTTACTGTCACTGAAACTTTCAAATATCATACCTTTATTTTATTGTTTTTACAAGAGGGTTTTCGTAAACAGCGTCACTGCTGTTATAATTTTTCCATCAAACTATTTCTGAAATTTGAGACCCTTCCGGGACTCAAACGAGAACGCTGTGTTCTCAGATTTCAAACTACAAATAAAATAAACATCTGATATTTACAGTTTCAGTGACAGGAGATCGCTGAATTCATTGCAATAAAAATAAGGTAGGTAATTAAAAAGGCTGGACGCATCAAGTGCATTATGGTAGTAAACTTTGATAAAAATGTCTTAAATAGCAAATATGTGTTTTTTTAAAAAGAAAGCAGGCATCAAATTTGGTTACCAGTATAACCTATATAGTAGAAACAATGTTCCATATTTCATCAAAATTCATTAGTTTCATTGTTTGAAAATGTAGAAAAAATTTTCGAAAATAAACTTAAAATGTTTCTGGCCAGCGAACCTTATAGGTTAATAGCAAATTGAGCTAAGCAAATTTGAAGCATTTAATAAACATTCGTTACCATAACGCACTTGCTGCGACCCGAATTTCTTTTCTTACAAACATGCATTATAATTTCGTGGACGAAATTCGATACATTAAAAGTCAGCTTAAAACTGGCACCGATCGGGGGAATTCGACATATAAAGTCTGAAACCGATCTCGGATTTGGGTTTTAGGGGCCCTAAGTCGCGCTCATTTGAAGAAATTTTTTCAAAATTCAAAAGTCGCGATCTCCTTATTAGTGATTTTTTTAAAGAAAATTCACTAAAAAGCAAAGTGATCTACATAATCTGAAAACTGGTAAACTTGGCAACATTGCCGATCCCATCATTGAATCGGGCATCCTCAAAACCCTTCTGTAGCAAATTTTAATTTTTTCATCAAGGGATTTCAGAAATACGAGACCATTCACGGGCTGTTGAAACAAAGTATTTGTATACATATATATATATATATATATATATATATATATATATATATATATATATATATATATATATATATATGTATATATGTATATATGTATATATATATATATATATATATATATATATATATATATATATATATATATATATATATATATATATGTATATATGTATATATGTATATGTATATATGTATATATATATATATATATATATATATATATATATATATATATATATATATATATATATATATTATATATATATATAGATACATATACATATATATGCAGGTGCCCTATTTAAAACGGAACCTCTAAGTATCTAATTCCACGTTTATATTTTTGAAAACCGCTGAAGCACGTTATTTAATATGTCAGGTGGACACTTTTTATGACCAATTTCCACACTGCAACTTCAAGCCCCTAGCGAGGTTGGGACTCACCCCTAAAATTTTAAATAGAGCATATAGGTCAAGTGATACCTCTTTTAAAGGGGCGTTGAATTCTCGTTAAAATATAATTGTTTTATTGCCTAACAGCGTTTGAAATGTGGGTATTTGAATAACTGATTATTTACACAGTTGTTTGAAGTGACCACTACTGATTGGTTCTGTTCGATTCCTTTACGAACTGCCTGTAAAATTTCGGGTGTTATCAGCCGACATTCTTGGACAATTATCCCTCTTAGATCTTATAAACCTTTGGCCTTTGTTGCATCAACTTTTAAAGTGTCCCCAAAAAGGAAGTCTAATGGAGTTAGATCGAGATGGCCACTCAATAGCTTCCCTCCGACCGATCCATCTACCAGGAAGCGTCTGATTTAAATATTCCCTCACTCGTACATGATAATGCGGAGAAGCCCCATCCTGTTGAAAAACAATTCGTGTTCAAGGAGATGGTCTTCTTCCTCTAATACCCTGACAATCACGCTACATGTCTCCAGTCGAGTTATCTTCAATGAAAATAGGACTCATAATATGGTTTCCCATAATGCCTGTCCATATATTATTTAATTTCTGCGATCACTGGGAATGGTGTTCCCTGTAATGATGAGGGTTCTCATCAGACCAGTACCTGCAATTATTAAAGTAAGTGTAATCAAAAGATATTAATACATTTTCTTTTCTCATGCAATTATATTTGTTGACTACCCCGGAAGGACCGAATGCAGCATATGCAGCAGAGAAACAGATGTAGAGAATACAGGAATTTTCTAATATATTGTGGCATACGTTTACAAAATTCAGTCAGACAACCATAGTCATTTTCGCTAAGCTCACGAACAAGGCTGATTTTCTAAGGATAAAAGATCAGTTTCAATATTCTGTGAGCTAAAGGTTTAGGTACCCCAGGACTGTGACAACTGTCACTTCTCTTTACTTAAGTTTAACACGGTCAGCTTCTAAAGGTCTAAATGTCATACCTTTTTAGGTAAACTATATAAAAATCAGATACTTTAATTTAAGGTGTGTGTGTGTGTGTGCTTGCGTGCGTGTGTGCTTGCGTGCGTGTGAGTTCGTGCGTGTGTCTGTGCGTACGCGCATAAAAAAAGGTGACATTGGAAGGTTATCTATCCATTATCCACAGACTTAATTTAACATAAATCAGTTTAAACAGGTCCAAGTAAGTTGCTTTATTAATTGCAAATTTATTTACATATTGCATATTTATTCTATACTGAACCAGATTGGTCAAATTTGCCACTAGTACCATGACATATTTAGCTTGAGCATTTCTGACAGAAAGCTGCGTCACAGCATAATATTATGCTGTTGCTGCGTGTTGAAAATTCTTGTAGCAAATCTAGCGCATACATTCTTGCGATAATACACTTGTTTTCTATATTCTAAAGAGTAAACGATATTAACATTGTCACACTCCCACAAAGGGTAGTTTCACATAAATTCTCTTTAATTGTGTGATTAATTACATAAAATATAATGAAATTTGCCAAAAAAACATGCTATCTCTATGATAATATGTACTAAAAATCACTTTAAACATTGAATACTTAGCAGATAAAAATTCAAATGACATTTTGTATAAATTGTTGAATTTGTTTCTAATAGTAACGATCAATCTGCGGTATTAACGCTATTGTTATACCAAGATATCTTACTAACAATATCAAGAAATGAACTAATAGTATCAACAGAACTTTCGATAATTTTAGGGTTTTTTGGGAAATTACCAGACCGAATTTCCGAAACGAGGTGTCATTTTAAAGATAAATGTATCATTCGACCATATATGTTTCACTGGAAATTTTAGGGGTGAGCCCCCCCCCCCCTCATTAGGTGGTTGAAGTTACAGTGTTAAAATTGGTCATACAAAGTGTCCCCCTTGACATATCAAATAACGTACTAAAAAAAAAGAACGTGGAATGAGATATTTAGGTGTTTCGTTTTAAATGGGACACTATGTATATATATATATATATATATATATATATATATATATATATATATATATATATATATATATATATATATATATATATATATATATACATAACCTTATAAATTACGTAATAATACAGCCTAAGTCTAAGACTTCTTATATTAACATACTGTATGATTTTTGTCAATAAATAATATATATATATATATATATATATATATATATATATATATATATATATATATATATATATAGAGAGAGAGAGAGAGAGAGAGAGACAGTGTGTAATTCATCTATATATCCCTTACTCTAAGAGCTATCCGAAAAAACTTTAAACAAAATTTTCTAGCGATTATCTAGGCTATATCGGAAAAATACATTCAGCTTTGTAGAACTTCCGATTACACCGGCAGCAGCTATCAACTTCGTTATTTCAAATGGAATGTTATACTTTTTTAGATACATATTGGAAAAATAAGTGTGGCTTTGTGTATCATTCCCTATAGCTCTGTTTGATATTTATGAAAATATTACGACCTTCTTTTTTTAGCTCCGATTTATATGTTATTTCGAACCTATGTTGTGGGCTGAGTTTTGAGTTTGGGTTTTGCTACTCTCAATTCGAAATTTAAATAGACTACATTCAATTCGTTGAAATAGTTGAAGAATAATTTATCATCATTGTATCATTGGGTTTTGCTACTCTAAATTCGAAATTTCAATACACTACATTCAATTCGTTGAAATAGTTGAAAAATAGTTTATCATCATTGTACCGAGTGTATTTTTTGGGTTACAGCATATCTAACTCTAAAGTGATATAACTTGTGTTTTTCAAATGGAACACCTATTGTTTATGAATTGGTCAGGTAGACCATTAAATTCTGCAACGACGTAGTATGGGTTTTCCCATAGCTATAGTTGATAGTTTTCGAGTTATAGTGGTTTGTTTTACTCTCGCTTGTAAAAGCTTTATTCTGTCAGATACAGGAGGCACAGAGAATGGAACAACTGATATTTATTGTGTGATGAGAGATAACTTCAACCAGCGATAACTATAACTATTTTCAGTTTCAGGTGTTTGAGCCAAGTTCTAACTTTTGAGTTATTTAATTAAAAATGAATTATAGTAGTGAAGAATTACTCGATATGACACGTGCAGGACAATAAATTCGCAACTACTGAGCAATGCAAAAGAAAAATTCTTAAGGAGGGTTAGATTGTGTATTCAGGTTAACGGTCAAAATTTCTAATAGTTCTAATGTATCTCTTTTTAGATGGGTTATTTATGTTAACGACTATGAATTATTGTTATTATTATTATTATAAATATGTTATTCTGGCTTACTTCATTTATGGTTCGCACAATTACAATTCACTTTGTTTCACTTTTTGTAAGTTTTTGTGTCGACACATTATCTAGTTAGGAGGATAGGATCGAATAATTTGCCTTGTGAACGACTCATTTTATTTCTGATAACTCTATTGAAATTGTTGTTCAAACAAACATTTATTAGATGTAAGTAAGCTCAAACAATGTAGATGTAAAGACTGCTGACTTCCTTGTTAAGGAGATGTTCAGCTGTCACCTGCCATTATTCACGTGCTCTGTGCCTCATACAGTGAGAATAGCATTATTTTTATAATTGAAAGTAAAACAAACCACTATAACTCGAAAACTATCAACTATAGCTATAGGGCAACTCATACTACGTCGATGCAGAATTTAATGATCTGCTACCAATCAGTAAAAAATTGGGTGTTCCATTTGCAAAACACAAGTAATGCCACTTTAAAGTTCAATATGTTGTAACCCAAAAAATAGACTCTGTACAATGATGATAAATTATTCTTTAACTGTTTCAAAGAATTGAGTATCGTCTATTGATATTTCGAATTTAAGGCAGCGAAACTGAAAACTCAGCCCACAGCATACGTTTGAAATAACATCTAAATCGGAGCTAAAATAAAAGAAAGTCGTAATAGTTTCACAAATATCAAATATAGCTGTAGGGAATGATACACAACGTCACACTCAGTTTTCAATCTCTATTAAAAAAAAATGTAAAAATGTGATAAAAAGTATAACATTGCGTTTGAAATAACGAAGTTGAAAGCTACTTCCGGTGTAACGGGAAGTTCCACAGAGCTGATTTTTTTCTCGATATAGCCTACATAATCGCAAGAAAATTTTGTCGAAAGTTTTTTCGGATAGCTCTTAGGGTAAGGGATATACAGCGGAATTACACCTATATATATATATATATATATATATATATATATATATATATATATATATATATATATATATACATATATATATATATATATATATATATATATATATATATATATATATATATATATATATATATATATATATATATATCATTTTAACAAATCTTCAATATGGATTATAGTGGCTCAAATTTGCTCTAATTGGAAAAACATTTCTGAAAGTTTGAAAGCCGTGATCTCTATTGGCATTTTTTTCTTTGTCTGAATATTACCAGTCTGTACCCTGTAATATTTCTCTATTAGACTGTTTGTAGATTAGTACGTAATATATTAATCCTGCCTAGTTTTTAATTTCCTAAATGTAATTGCTCTTTGAGACTCGATTTGAACAGCAATTTATTTAAAATTACTGAGTATGCTTCGGATAATGTTTGTTCTTTTTTTATACATGCAATGCTAATAGTCTAGGAAGAAACCTAAAACTATCTGCCTGCATTTATGTAATAATGTAACCAAATTATCTAAACGCATGCATTCTTGCATGTAGAAGGCATACTTGTTGCGTGAGAAGGATGCACCGCCCTTTGTTATACTGCAGTAACATCACTAAATCATCATGCATATCGGCAAGAACAAAGAAGCGCCCCCATTTAGTTATATGTACTTGTGATTGTCCCAAAAGTCCCAACTCTTAACTAATAAAATAATGCACCCTCATATTTACAGGGTGTGTTTCTTTTTAGTATGCGCAGGTGTGGCGGCGGGCGATATAATTTTAACATATTCTAATGCCACTGTTATTAATTTTGAAGATTTCCGCATGGGGAACTTAATTAAATTAAATGGAAATTACACTTCCAGACACTAAAAAGCTTTTCATATAAATAACAATAGAGTTTATGGGAAGTGTCGTTTTTTTAAAGTAACATCACAGCTACTATGCTGTGGTAACATACAGATTGGCTGATAAATATATAAAATATAAAGCGCTGTTGTCAGATCAATAATAATAATAGTAATATTTTATTGAGATTGATTAGTTATACAATGTATCTTAAGCAAAGAAGCTTTTAGCTTGTACTTGCCACCTACAATTTGATAAAGATTTACATAAAAAGAGGCTTACAAGTACACTTGGAGAACCCAAATCACCACAACACATTTTAAAAAAGACCTGACGATCGTTTCACTAACCAATATATATACGAGGTCTGCACTGTCCCCTACTAACTTATCTAAAATGTGTCCATCTTTAGTACTTTTGGAAAGCTTCAACGACACCTAAATCAACATAGTTTGCTTTGTCGGAACTATGTATTATTATGTTATCTCTAGGGCGTGTTAAAAACGTGGGATTTTTTATTTAGCGAAGCAATCGATCAGGTGGCTCGTAATCGGCGGTGCTGCCACGTTCATACAATTTTTGTTGTAACTATATTTCGCAATATATATATATATATATATATATATATATATATATATATATATATATATATATATATATATATATATATATATATATATATACTTTCGAATGAATTTAGCTGTCCTGGTTGTCTAACATTATTGATTAATTTCAGATTATCTTCATTAACGTGATGATTATTATCCCAAATATGTCGGGCGAGAGTAGATATATCTATAGTACCGTAACGTAATTGGGCTAAGTGTTCTTTGAATCTAACTCCAATCGATCTTTTTGTTAGCCCGACGTACTTAAGATTACAATCTTTACAACATATTTCTTAAATTCCCGACATTTTGTCCGTGCTATCCTTGTCTTTTGGGTTACCTAGCAAGTTTTTTAAGGTATTTTTTGTCGAAAATGTTAGCTGCAAGTTGACTTTTTAAAAAATGCTATCTAGACCCTCGTGATTCGAGGTTCAAGTGGTAATCTTATTAATAAATTCATAAATTTATTAATAAGATTAAAGAGGTTAAATTGACTGAAGGAACAGTATTAAGTAGTTAAGGCCATGAAAGGAAAATGTTTGTTGGGCAACGATATCAACTGCTCCAGTTAGGCCCTCGTGCGACAGGCAGGAGATTGCTTGGGCCTATATATTTTTACCTTCCCGCGCCCATAGACGAACACGTGTTTTAATATGATGCCTAAAGTGTAAAGCACTGATAATTTAACGAAAGACGGTGAGTGAGATTGATGTTTTAAGATATGTCATTTTATTCCACATTTAAAATACATTGCGGTTTTGATCAAAAGGGCACAATCCAGAAGGCGGCTGTGTGCAAACACTCCTTATTTTATGTTGTGTTTATTATTACTATTAGTTTATTTATTACTTGTATATTGTACACAATACAAATAGGCAGAGCTTGTCCTTGCATATATCAAAACTTAGAGTTTAGATTATAGACATATTCCACTTGCAACTAAATCCCAAAGATCTACTTGGATACTTTTTATTTTATTTCAACAACACACCACGAGGGCTTACAGGCTAAATACTATCGTACCGTGGGTGTCGACAATGAGGAAAGAGGCAACTTGTTAATTCTGGACTTGAAGGTTTGGAGGTTCGGGGAAGAAGGAAAAACATGTGCCGGCAAGGAATACCACAACTTGGAAGTCCTCGGGACAAAAGAGCGGGCATAACAAGATGTTCTATTTCTGGTAACCTGGAGAGTAAAAGGGTGCATTCGCTCTGTTCCCCTGGTAGATCTGTTGGGGGCAGCAGGTGGAGGAACTATGGGAGAAAGCTCCTCTGAGCAGTGCCCGTGCAGATATCTATAAAAGAGAGAGAGAGGTCACCAAGTGGGCAAGTAATGGCAGCCTTTGGGTGAGGGTAGGGTGACCGATGAGACGTATAGCTCGGTTGATGTTAATTTTACAGTTTGTACTGAAAAAGTGAAAGGAGTACCCTGCGATCGAACCCAGTACCCTTCGATTCAGAGGCACACGTTCTTACCCCTGAACCACCGAGGTTCTATGAGAAAGAAAGCAAGAGTGATATGGTGGGGTTGAATTGTACAAGATTTCTACTTCCTCAGTCTAATATATTTTAGAGATCCACGGAGACAGAACCCTCCATGAGTTTGCGATCCTCATCTAATTGGGCTAAAGATACAGGCTTAGAATATTGTATATTTGAGTGGAGGGTGCTGTCGTCCGCGTAACTGTGAACTGGGTTGAATGTGCTAGCGAGGAGGTCATTGATGTGGAGAAGAAACAAAGTAGTGGCTAAAGGTGAACCTTGAGAAACTCATGCATTAATTGGATACAGTTTAGAGGAATGGCCATCCACGACAACAAAAATGCTCCGGTTGGAGAGGAAATTTGCTGTCCACGCACAGAGTTTTGTTGGTAGGCCATAGGCAGGTAGTTTATTAAGCAGCGCTGCGTGCCAGACCTGGTCGAATGCTTTGGATATGTCTAGAGCGACAATCTGGGATTCACCGTGTAGTTCCAAAGAATTGTTCCAAGAATGGGTGACAAAGGAAAGGAGGTCGGAAGTTGATCTGCGCTGACGGAATACATACTGCCTGTCGTGGATTAGACTGTGTTTTTCAAGACATTTTAGTAATTCGGTGTTTATATACTTTTCCATCACTTTAGAGACGACTGAAAGGAGAGAAATAGGCCTGTAGTTGCTAGGAAGCGCTTTGGATCCTTCTTGGGGACGGGTTGTACTCGGGCAGTTTTCCAGTTACTAGGGAATATGCCTCTATTGGAAGATGTCTGAAACATACGAGTCAGGACAGGAGCAAGTTCTGGTGCGCATTTTTTTAGAACAATTGCCGGGATCTCGTCAAGGCCAGAGGCTTTCCTGCTATTAAGAGAAGAGAGCATCTTTCGTACCTTTTTAGTTTTGAAAGTGATATCCGTCATTTTATGCGCGACATTGGGGACTGTTGGTGGTTGAACATTTGGAGGTGGGCTGAGAGTAGAATTGCCGGCGAACAACGAGGCAAAAACTTCAGCCTTGCCCAGGGCGGTAGTAACAATTTCATCCCCTGAGACAAAGGTGGGAACGTGCTCTTGCAGAAATTATTCCCAGTATATTTAGCAAGAGTCCAGAAGGGTTTGCTGCCGCTGGAGCTTAAGAGGACTTTGTTTTTGATGTGGTTATTAAACGAGTTTTTTGTCTCAGAAAGAATGCGGACATAGCGGTTTCTTGCGTCGTTAAATGCTTGACTGGGATTGTGTAGAAGCTTTTTGTGAGCTTTAACCTTTTCAAGTCTGGCCTTGTCACAGGATTTAGAGAACCAGGGCTTTTGAGTGGCTGCAGAGGTTTTCTGTGTACGTGGAATAAATAATTCCATGCCAGACTGTCATTTCTCCAATTTTGTACATTTAACGTACATTTCCTACACCCAACACTTCCGTAGCCACTTGATAACTTCATTTCTTATATGGGGGGCAGAGTTACTCACTTGTAAAACTTTGTTACCGTTACGCACTTTTTGCTTCAGGACTTTACTCTGTTTCTTAGTAACGTTTCTATCGCTTGGTATAAGAATATAAGGTAACCAGATATAACGTATATGTTCCAGTAGCTTTTTCTTATATACCTGTAAATAATAACGTGTTAAATGTGGTTGGTTTTGCCTTGGAATATAAATAATTAAGGTAATTTGTGTTACCTCCATTGTAATTTATCATACTTCAAGATATCTCAACCCATAAGTGAACCGGCAGATTAGAAACCGGAAACTTTTAGAACTATCGAGTTTACGGCGTCTGTAGTCTTCATAACTCTTCATTTAGAATTAATTAATACAGTATCGTATAAACCGATTGATGTTACAGGATTATGAAAAATAAATATCATCAAGTTTGTATTTATCTCGTAGTGCTAGCTATTGGTTGTAATTATCTTGGTGTTCTCTACGCTGAAAAACTGTTTTGTGCGAGATTCTATTGCAAAATTCCTCGCCTATTACAGAAGCAAACAACATGTAAAACTCAAAATATTTTATTACTCAATATAATTTCCTCATAATTGAATACATCGATTACGGTGATTCTGCAACGTCTCCAAACATTTCATATAGAGTGGGGAACAGAAATGGAATAAATTCAATATCTCAATTATTGTGCATATGTATAAAAAAAGTTCGGGACGCAGCAAGTGCGTTATGATAGTGAATTTTCTTATTAAATGCTTCAAATTTGAATAACTCAATTTTCCATAAACTTAGAAAGTTGACTTTTGGTATGTGGTAAGACCTTTGCCAAGGAAATATATTCATTAAATTTCATTAAAATAACTTTGTAATTTTCGAAGAAAAAAATTTCTTCAGAAAAAATCAAAATTTGAATAATTCAATTTTCTACAAACTTAGAAAGTTCAATTTTGGTACGTAGTAAGGCTTACCCAAGACAACAAACATACCCACAAAATTTCGTTAACATATCTTTGTAATTTTTGGTGAACAGGTGATGTATTAATGAAGGTTCAGCAAGCTACAACATGGGGCGCTGTAGGCGTGTTCAGTGTTGAAAGGAATAAATTTCAGGAGTTGGTTCCTTTCATCACCAGTCAGTAAACTATTTATCAATTTATTGCCTTCAGCGCATACGTATTTCCTTTCATTGCCAAATGAGTCTATACAGGTTTTTACATAGGAATCCACCATAAAGTTAAAAATGCCCAAAAGTGGAGTTAGTGCCTTTTAATTATAACCGATTCAATATAATTCTGCGTCTCCTTGTATTTTATTATTTTTGGCATAGTTTCTAGATAACAATACAGTGTACTGTCTCTTGAGTGGACACCTCCAGTTGCTGTAAATGTGTCCGCTTGATAGAGGTGTTCAGTCAAAAGGGAGGTTTTTTAGAAAGAAAACTCAAAATTTTCTGACAAAACCTTGTCCGATTTTCCTGGATAACGAACTCATCCAAGCCATTAATAAAAGAAAGGCACTTGCCGAGTTTCTTCGAAATTGGTTAATTATTTTTTGAGTTATCGGTTGGATACATATTGTAAGGGTCAAGTTTTTTTTTTCTAAAGATATTGAATAGTATCGAACGCAACCCTTCGATGACACAAGGTTACAACCCTCTTAGTAAACAATATAAGTAACCTATTATAATAATAACAATCGACTAACGGTCAGATAATATAATTACATAGCTCAACAATCAATCACCAGTCGATATATTACTTAGCAGTTGTATTATCTACTTAAGAGTAATCATGCAAAGAGCAAAAGGTTTATTACTTGTCAGAATGATGGCGAAGCCTTAATGTACGGGCGTAATGAGTCGGGCGAGCGGGTGCCAAATGTGTCCAGTAACAATATCACTAACCTGTAATTAAAAATATACCTGAACACACCATTGTTCATCTAAAGCACAACCTAACATATATACGAGGGGCATTCAATTATTAGTTCATTAATCAATTACCAATTACACGCTCCACTGAGCGACTCAACATCAATGACTATTTATACTCAAAGCCCCTTTGAGCAAGCTAACTTGAAGAGCAGTTTGGACATAACGCTCCACTGAGCAACTTCAACATAAACAGCAGTTCCTACTCAATGCTCCACTGAGCAACATTATAAACTCTTAACAACGCACATCAGTGCCTCAGAACTGCTTCTCAACAATGTCTCTAAGTGCTCAAATCATAGCTTCTCAAACAATAATTACTTAAACAATATTTACTCATATAATAGTTTCTCAGACAATATCTAAACAATAGTCAGTCAGGCAGTAATCTAAACAATAGTTACTCAGATAATATTTAGACAATAGTTACTAAGATAATAATTAGACAATAGTTCAACCTGTGTGTTTAGTTGGGTGCTGTCCCCGGCACTGGGTCCGCGCCGGCTTCCAGGAGTGCAATGAGGCAGCAATTGCCTCACCTAGAGTGCTCGCCTACAGCCAGAGTCAAATACTGAGAGGTGCAATGGGCACAAAGGGCCCGGCCAAACAATGTGCCCCTCCCCAATATCCACTCCTACACTGGTCCTGACTGTGCAATGAGACAACGATGCCTCGGTCTAGCCACCAGATCGGCTCTCAAACGCAACCACTGAGTTGCCTCCGTGAATACTGAGAACTGCAATGGACACAACGTTGAAGCTACGCTATATCCCTCTCCAATATCCACGCCTACACTGGTCCTGGCTGTGCAATGAGGCAACAACCTCAGCCTAGCTACCATTTCGGCAAATACAACGCCTACACTGGTCCTGACTGTGCAATGAGGAAACGACCTCAGTCTAGCTACCATTTCGGCTATCAATGCAACAACCGTGGTGCTGTTACGTAACCTGGGTCTAAGCCCAACGCCCACCAGCATGATACCCTACTGGGTGAACAAACAGCGAAAGTGTCCCGCACACCTTTCAAACTATCATCACTTTACTTACAAACAGACTTTACTTTATTTGCTTACTGCAAACTTACATACTCAACAATTTATTAACTTATTAATATTGGCCTAACCTCGTATAAATAACAAACTCAATTTCAGCTTAGCTATTTATCAAATTATTTCATAAAGCCCCTTTATTTGAATAAGATAATTACTTCTCAATTTATAACTTATCTTCGTATAAATAATAAACTGACTTTAACTCTAGCCACAATTTATTTTCATATGAATTAGTTATCAAAGGATTTTCCTTAAACCATCTTCAATCAAATACTTATTGAAATTATTTCTCAATGTATAACTTAAACAAATAAGAACAGGTACAATAAACGAAATAGCCATGTTCAATGAGCAATAACTCACCTGAATAAATGTATATATAACGTGCACTGTAAATTTACAGAAAACAATAAACACCACACACAATTTTCTACTGCAACCAACACGTTAAACGATACAATGGCTAATGCCTTCTTTATATGAACCATATGCCCGATAAGCAATCTCCCCTAACGTTGACTTGAGATGAGATATCTCGCACTTAAACCTCCCCTTATGTCCAGCTAAGATTTTAAACAAGCGACGATGGGCCAGATGCCTACACTTTTAATTTAATGGTGCTATATATGTAAAAGTTAACGTGAAACCTGTTCACATAATACGAGTCTATTTAAAACCTATAGAGAATTTTCATAATAAAATAGCGTTGTGACCAGGGTGAGAAAAAGCACTACTTACATTCGGCCATCCTGCATGACATCTCGCCCCGAGATGCCTCCTGCTCAAGGCTCGTCCTCTGAAGAGTCCGACAACACCACGCCGTCGTCTCCACTTTCGCTGGCGGTACTGTCTGATACTCCTCCCGGGATCACCCATGGCTTCATACGATCAACAGCCACTATTCTCTCATAAGATGGTTTCCGAAGTGTTCGTCGTGAACCTTCCATGTCTTGCACAACGTAACGGTCGTTTGGTAAAAGTTTTTTAATCACAAAGGGACCACTGTAAGGAGAGATCAGTTTTCTGCTCGAGCCCGTAGCTCCAATGTTCTTTTCTACCACCACAAGATCTCCTTCCTTATACTGCTTCGGTGCCTTTCTCTTTTTGTCAAAATGTACCTTCCGTTTCTCCTGCGCCGCCGAAATCTTTTCCGCGGCTTCCCTTCGTAATTGGGTAATATCATCTACTATGTTAGAGATCAGGGCTACTTCATCGCTAAGAGAGGAGTCTATTCCTCCCCTGGGTATATATCCAAGAAGTAGCTGACTTGGTGTTTTACCGGTGGTCTTATTGGGCACGTTATTAATCGCAAACTGGACCTGCCGTACCTTTACGTCCCAAAGTTCTTCCTCCAATGTCGAGGTTAGTAAAGCGCTGAGTACCGTTCTGTTCAGTCTCTCGACTTGGCCATTGGCCCGTGGAGTGGCCACTGCATTTAACACATGTTTGATGCAGTTCTGGGTGCAAAATTCCTTGAACTTTTTTGATGTAAAGCAACTCCCCTGGTCTGTGATCAGCTGTTTTGGTGTCCCATAGGTGCTAAACAAATCTCTAAAATACTCAATCACGTATTTGGTTTTAGTAGTTTTAGTAGCTCTGAGAAAGATAAATTTGGTAAATGAGTCTATGCCAACAATCATATACGCGTTTCATTTTCTACTTTTAGGAAACGGACCTAGGTGGTCAACGTGAAAAGTCCCCAGCGGCTCTGTTGAGGAGATGGGGTGCAAGAAACCTTCTTTTCTGCCTGCCGTTCGTTTGTTGTAGATACATCTGATGCAGCATGATATGTACTGTTCGGCGAATTTCTGCATTCTCGGGAACCAGTAATGTTGGCACAGGCGCTGCAATGTCTTTTCGACTGAAAAGTGCCCAAATTCATCATGTGCTGCCTGCACTACCTGGTGTCGCATCCCTCGTGGGACTACCCAGAGTATACCCTTAGCTGTAATACGGTACACCCTATTGTCCCTGAGAGCATAATCTTTGTATATGTGATTTTCATAGTCGGTTTCTGGGGGCTTGCTAAGCACCTTCTTGATGTGTGATATCTTTTCATCGGTAAGCTGCGACGACAGGATCCAGTCCGCACTCTCAACGGTCAGAGATTCAGCGTTATCAGTGAGGAGCATCAGGTTGCTCGGTGCCTCTGTGGCCGAAGGGTTACGGCTAAGTGCGTCGACATGTTTAAGCCGATTGCCTGGTCTATACTGGACAGTGAATGTAAATTCCTGAAGCTGCAACCACCACCTTGCGATGCGTGGTATTATCTCCTTTTTGTTGCTGGTTGCTTTCAAAGCATTGCAATCTGTCACCACTACGAAGTCTTTTCCTATGAGGTAGACTCGGAACTTCCTTAGGCTTTCTACCACAGCTAATGTTTCTAGCTCGTACGAATGGTACTTAGACTCAGCAGGTGACGTCTGTCGGCTGTAATATAGAACAGGGTGCATCCTATTGTCGCTTTTCATCTGTAATAGGATTCCAGCGATCCCAAGAGAACTTGCATCGGTATGAACTTCTGTAGCGGCCTCGGGGTTGTAGAGCGCTAAAATGGGCCTGCTGGTCAAACATGTCTTGAGTGTCTCGAATGCTTCCTGTTCTTTGTCTCCCCACTTCCAGTTTACGTCCTTCCTAGTCAAGCTGGTGAGGGGCTTCGCTATCAGAGCATAGTCTTTGACAAAGTGCCTGAAGTATCCCGTTAACCCAATAAATTGCCTGATATTACGCACTGACTTCGGAACTGGAAACTCATCAATTGCCTTAGTCTTCGCAGTACCAGGTTTTACTTTCCCTGCGCTTATATCAAAGCCTAAGTACGTCGCTGTAGTTAGGAGAAAACTGCATTTGGACAGGTTTAAAGTCAGTCCCTCTTTACGGAGCAGCCTTAGAACTTTCTCTAAGTTCTCCAGTCCTTGCGACACCGTGGTTGTATGGACCAGTATGTCGTCCAAGTATACGGCGGCAATGTCCTTCACGGGGCTTAATACTTTATCCATTAGTCGTTGGAATACACTGGGTGCATTAACCAGACCAAAACCCATCCTATTATACTCATAATGTCCATTTTGAGTAATAAATGCAGTGTACTGCTTAGAGTTATCCGCTAATGGTATTTGGTGGTACCCAGAAGTCATGTCGAGGCTGGTAAAGTAGATGCTCCCATGCAGCCGATCTAGCTGATCGTCTATTCGGGGTAGTGGGTACCTCTCCTTGATCGTTCTACTGTTCAATTTCCGATAGTCAATACACAGGCGGTATTCTCCATTCTTCTTTTTAACGAGCAGTACTGGGGACGAAAACGGTGAATTAGATTCACAGATTATGTCGTTCTTCAGTAGATCATCGACTATAGATCTCACTGCCTGTTGCTCGCTAGCCGACATGCGATACGGCCTGTAAGTAAATGGGGTACTATCCTCAAGACGCAACTCCATCTCCACAGATTTTGCACATCCGAGCTCCTCCAGTTTTTCAGAGAAGCAGTCTCGGTATGTTTGCAAGAGGGATTCGAGTTGCTCTCGCTCAGCCTCACTAAGCGGGCCAATTATGACGTCGTCAAAAATCAAGGGTGAAATGCTAGGTTGATCGACCCGCAGAATTTCCCCCTCTCTACTAGGACTTTCTTCTTCGGCGCAAGGCCAAGCTCTGGCGATGGGTTTGGCTTTCCTAATGACTATCTCTGTGTCTGATAAATTAATTACTGGCACAACAGCACTATTTCCGTTACTTAAACTAAGGACTGCACCTGGAACACAGTACTCACTACCTTCCTTAAATCTAAAACTAGTGTCAATAAAAACATCACCACTGTAGTCACTATCCTTACAATCTACTGGAACATGCACCAAATGTCCCTTGGGCACAACGGTTGTATGTTTGGGCCAGAGCGCAATTTTACGCAACCTAGGAAAATTGTCACCAATTTCGGACAAGTCACCCTCGGTAATAACTAGCTGCTTATGGTCCTTCACCAGTAGCACACCTGGTAACTCCGTAAAGGTTTGACCAACTAATACTGGTACAGATTGCACATTATCCGGGACCACGTTGGCGCATACTTGAGCACTAACACCATCCACATTAATTTTAAAACTACACGCACCTAGTCTTTTAGTAGTTCCGTTTCCGTAACCCCGTATCAGGGTACACTGAGTTGTGTCGCACTTTAAGCCTAGTCTATTAACCTCACTTAATCTAATCGCAATGCAAAAACTGCCAGGGTCAATATACGCCCTTGTAAGAGTCTCATTTATAAGAATGTCCTTAAAATATTTGTCGTTGGGGCTAGGACTTTCCCCCTGTAGTCAAGCGATCGTCTCTGGTGGCTGCTTGTGCAGCGGACAATCTCTAGCCATATGCCCTTCCTTTCGGCATTTAAAACAGGTGGGTTTAAAGGGTTTCTTCGTTAAGTGTTGACTCTCCTGGCGTCGATTTTCCTGA
This sequence comes from Tillus elongatus, assembly GCA_964006375.1. Lineage (NCBI taxonomy): Eukaryota > Metazoa > Arthropoda > Insecta > Coleoptera > Cleridae > Tillus > Tillus elongatus. Next base: position 215,874,652 of record OZ023262.1, read on the forward strand.
CAAAAACGACGGTCCCTATTTGTAGGAACCTTCCAAGACCTGACTCTACCCACAGTTGCTTCCGGTAACGAGCTTAGGTATTGGAGAAGAGATTCCGGTGTCTGATGGTTTCCAGCCTTAGCACCCGTCTTTACTATCATATCGTCTATGCCCCCTATTAAGCATGAAACGGCCTTGGTACCGGTTATCTCACACTGATTTAATAGTGAGAGCATATTGTAAAAATACTTGGTGTACGTTTCGTCCTCCCGCTTCTTGCGGCGCACAACTTCGCTTAGCAAGCCGTAAAAATCGATTTTGCATGGAAACGCTACCTGAATTTTTTGCTTCCACTCCTCCCATGAATGTTTCAGCGTCGGGAGGCTCTTATACCATTGTTCGGCTAGCCCCCTAAATTTGCCCATGGCAAAATAAATAGTGGCGTCCTCGCTCCAGCTAAAAATTTCCCTTAACTCGTCCACTTTATTGCACCAGGCCACCGCGCTCAAGGCTTTACTTTCAGGGTCAAAAACTGGCACGATATCTCCTTTTGTAGCGACCTCTCTAGGTTTGTTGTTCGCCGCAGTCTTTACAAACTCCGACATTAAGTCGGCAAGGCGATCAATGGAGCTAGTCTCAGTGCTAGCAGAGCGTGATCTCTGAGAACCGCTCGGCTGAGGAGCCGTCTCTTCATCGTTGCTGCTGATAAAAGCACGCTTACGACGGTGAGCCATTGTTGAAAAGTCGTAGAGCTAAACCTTAAAAAAAATACACAAGATACAGTGTAAATTCCGTGGTGAAGTCGCCTTCTTGCTTAAATAACTTATTTATCTATGTTCTAAAGACACCCGGCTACGCCACCGACTCAGTTAAGCAATAACACAACTACTTGTGAATCTCAAACTCAAAACTTGCTTCAGATACTTGATTCAGATTTTCGATTCAGATCCCACTTCTGAAGCTGTAAAGGTCAAGTTTTTTTTTTTTCTAAAGATATTGAATAGTATCGAACGCAACCCTTCGATGACACAAGGTTACAACCCTCTTAGTAAACAATATAAGTAACCTATTATAATAATAACAATCGACTAACGGTCAGATAATATAATTACATAGCTCAACAATCAATCACCAGTCGATATATTACTTAGCAGTTGTATTATCTACTTAAGAGTAATCATGCAAAGAGCAAAAGGTTTATTACTTGACAGAATGATGGCGAAGCCTTAATGTACGGGCGTAATGAGTCGGGCGAGCGAGTGCCAAATGTGTCCAGTAACAATATCACTAACCTGTAATTAAAAATATACCTGAACACACCATTGTTCATCTAAAGCACAACCTAACATATATACGAGGGGCATTCAATTATTAGTTCATTAATCAATTACCAATTACACGCTCCACTGAGAGACTCAACATCAATGACTATTTATACTCAAAGCCCCTTTGAGCAAGCTAACTTGAAGAGCAGTTTGGACATAACGCTCCACTGAGCAACTTCAACATAAACAGCAGTTCCTACTCAATGCTCCACTGAGCAACATTATAAACTCTTAACAACGCACATCAGTGCCTCAGAACTGCTTCTCAACAATGTCTCTAAGTGCTCAAATCATAGCTTCTCAAACAATAATTACTTAAACAATATTTACTCATATAATAGTTTCTCAGACAATATCTAAACAATAGTCAGTCAGGCAGTAATCTAAACAATAGTTACTCAGATAATATTTAGACAATAGTTACTAAGATAATAATTAGACAATAGTTCAACCTGTGTGTTTAGTTGGGTGCTGTCCCCGGCACTGGGTCCGCGCCGGCTTCCAGGAGTGCAATGAGGCAGCAATTGCCTCACCTAGAGTGCTCGCCTACAGCCAGAGTCAAATACTGAGAGGTGCAATGGGCACAAAGGGCCCGGCCAAACAATGTGCCCCTCCCCAATATCCACTCCTACACTGGTCCTGACTGTGCAATGAGACAACGATGCCTCGGTCTAGCCACCAGATCGGCTCTCAAACGCAACCACTGAGTTGCCTCCGTGAATACTGAGAACTGCAATGGACACAACGTTGAAGCTACGCTATATCCCTCTCCAATATCCACGCCTACACTGGTCCTGGCTGTGCAATGAGGCAACAACCTCAGCCTAGCTACCATTTCGGCAAATACAACGCGTACACTGGTCCTGACTGTGCAATGAGGAAACGACCTCAGTCTAGCTACCATTTCGGCTATCAATGCAACAACCGTGGTGTTGTTACGTAACCTGGGTCTAAGCCCAACGCCCACCAGCATGATACCCTACTGGGTGAACAAACAGCGAAAGTGTCCCGCACACCTTTCAAACTATCATCACTTTACTTACAAACAGACTTTACTTTATTTGCTTACTGCAAACTGACATACTCAACAATTTATTAACTTATTAATATTGGCCTAACCTCGTATAAATAACAAACTCAATTTCAGCTTAGCTATTTATCAAATTATTTCATAAAGCCCCTTTATTTGAATAAGATAATTACTTCTCAATTTATAACTTATCTTCGTATAAATAATAAACTGACTTTAACTCTAGCCACAATTTATTTTCATATGAATTAGTTATCAAAGGATTTTCCTTAAACCATCTTCAATCAAATACTTATTGAAATTATTTCTCAATGTATAACTTAAACAAATAAGAACAGGTACAATAAACGAAATAGCCATGTTCAATGAGCAATAACTCACCTGAATAAATGTATATATAACGTGCACTGTAAATTTACAGAAAACAATAAACACCACACACAATTTTCTACTGCAACCAACACGTTAAACGATACAATGGCTAATGCCTTCTTTATATGAACCATATGCCCGATAAGCAATCTCCCCTAACGTTGACTTGAGATGAGATATCTCGCACTTAAACCTCCCCTTATGTCCAGCTAAGATTTTAAACAAGCGACGATGGGCCAGATGCCTACACTTTTAATTTAATGGTGCTATATATGTAAAAGTTAACGTGAAACCTGTTCACATAATACGAGTCTATTTAAAACCTATAGAGAATTTTCATAATAAAATAGCGTTGTGACCAGGGTGAGAAAAAGCACTACTTACAATATATATATATATATATATATATATATATATATATATATATATATATATATATATATATATATATATAAACATATAAAGATTGAAACTCACCGCGGATATGGGTTACAGGGGTCCTAGTTCACGCTCATTTGAAAAAATTTTGGCAAAATCTCACCATCGATACCTCTCTATTAGTGAATTTTTGTTAATAAAAATTCACTAAAATTCCGAAACACGTCAATTAGATCACATCCTGCAACGTGAAAACTTTACCCCTACAATCAACTTCCTTCAAGTAAATTAAAAATTTACATAAAAAACAAATTCTTTTGTGACGAACTTTGATACAAAACACGCAAAAATTAATAACTAATCGCCGTTCATTCTTGATAACAATTAAGCAAGCTAAAATAATTTTAGTTAGTAGTATTAGTTAAAGAGGACCTATAAGTTACCAACATTCTTCATACTTGCCAATGTTGGTTTTGCTTAAAACGACTTAGCAACTTGCTGTGGGATTATAACCGCATGACAGTAGAAAAAAAACTTTCTAATGCACTAAGTAATGATACCAAATTGGATGTAATGCTTGAATTTCAGAAAAACCCACTTCGAGTGACAAGCAGCCACAACAGTGGATGTTACCCAATCATCGATTATTTGAATATTAAAAGAAAAAAAGTGCGCCCCTACAAAATGCCTACTCATGGAAGACGATTTTAATAGAAAAATGTTTTCTGTGAACAAATGATTAAAATGTTAGATAACAATGTTATCCAACTAGAACATGTTTTTTTTTCTGACCTATAAGTTATCAACATTCTTCATAGTTGACAATGTTAGTTTTGCTTAAACAGTAAAAAAAACTTTATAATGCACTTAGTAATGATACCAAATTGGATGTAATGCTTGAATTTCAGAAAAACCCACTTCGAATGACAAGCAGCCACAACAGTGGATGTTACCCAATCATCGATTATTCGAATATTAAAAGAAAAGAAAGTGCGCCCCTACAAAATGATACATACTCAAGAGCTCATGGAAGACGATTTTAATAGAAGAACGTTTTCTGTGAACAAATGATGGAAATGTTAGATAACAATGTTATTCAACTAGAACATGTTTTGTTTTTTGACCTATAAGTTATCAACATTCTTCATAGTTGACAATGCTAGTTTTGCTTAAAACGACTTAGCAACTTGCTGTGGGATTGTAATCGCATGACAGTAGAAAAAAACTTTATAATGCAGTTAGTAATGATACCAAATTGGATGTAATGCTTGAATTTCAGAAAAACCCACTTCGAGTGACAAGCAGCCCCAACAGTGGATGTTACCCAATCATCGATTATTCGAATATTAAAAGAAAAGAAACTGCGCTCCTACAAAATGCTACATACTTAAGAGCTCATGGAAGACGATTTTAATAGAAAAACGTTTTCTGTGAACAAATGATGGAAATGTTAGATAACAATGTTATCCAACTAGAACATGTTTTGTTTTCTGATGAGTGTAGTTTTACACTTCATGGCCACTCTACTGATCTTAGTTCATTTGGCTGTTCCATAGTATATAATATATATATATATATATATATATATATATATATATATATATATATATATATATATATATACAACTTCTGCGCTACCTAGAGACTTCCGTTTTTTTCATTGCACTGGAAAATTTTTTGCGGAGGCTAAGTTCGTTGACCACTTCTGAGAAGTTAAGTTTTTCCAATTGAAAATTGCAAATTTTCTTGTCGAAAGTGTTATATCTTTAAAGCTCGTCAATTTGTTTTTACGAAATTCAACTCATGCATTGTCATCAAACTACAGATGTAATGTTCCAAAATTCATTCTAATTCCAATTTTTTTCCGGAATTAAATTTAACTGAATTTGAAATATATATTCCCTGTTGTTAGAAACAACATTACTGTGTACTATAAAGTTCAATAGAATAAACAAAGACGGATATAATAAGTCTTTTAGACGTCAATAATTTTTGTGATCAACAGAATGCACAACATTTAAGTGACATCTCATATTGACAGAAAACATGCTTTGAAGGAAATTGTTTATAAGAATCAGCGACTTAAATCTACTTATGTGTGTGTGTGCAGAGAAATTGATGTCATTGGAAGATTTTCCATCATCCACAGACTAAATTTAACATAGATAACTTTTAACAGGTCCAATGATATGCTTAGTAGATAAAGTTACATACGTTATCTGTTACAAAACTTGTGAAAAATCGCTACTATAACACACTTGCTGCATCCAGACTTTTTCGTTTTGGCATCAGTGAAGAGTTTTTTCACCCCTCCAGTATTTTTTGATCTTTCACAACTTTTTATGACTTTTATATGATATTCAGCAAATTGCATTTCAAATGCTTTTTATTATCTATATAAGTGAAAATTACGTTCAAAGGTTATGATAAAGCTCAAACGTATTACACACAATATGACATTATTATCTATAACCACCTGTAGGGGCTGTTTCAATGATGCCAGTGAATGAATGAAAACTTTCGCGAGCTGCGGATGTATTACCTTCTAAAGTTATATATATATATATATATATATATATATATATATATATATATATATATATATATATATATATATATATATATATATATATATATATATATATATATATATATATAACAATAGATAGATCATAATTCTTAATACATAAGGTATTATACAGGGTGCTTTAAAAATATGTTTCATCGCTCGTGGTTAAATTCCACTCGTAAAAATAAGACTTTTTTCATATCAACATAGGTCCAATTGCTTTGTTTCTTAGCAACAGGGTGCCTAAGATTTTTTGGTGTTGGTATATTCCAAATTTCTCCAAAACGACTGTAGCAATGCAAATGAAATTTGGAGAGCGAAAGTTATTTAAACTAGTACATATTTTACTGCTAAAAAAGTGTGGACATCTTCCCCAGGGCCGTGCATATGCGCTATCACTGCAATAATTTTCTAAAAAAAAAATGTGCGCCACTGATTATTTTCTTTTGTTAGCACAGTCAAATAGGTCGTTTAGTGTCTGTTAGAAGTTACCTCCTGATATTCTGTCGATTTAAATCTCTTTTAGGAAATAAATGCAATCATGTTGTGTTATGTAGTGTATTGATTTTTTTTAAACGTTTTTAAGGCCCTTAATTAAAACTATTTACTAGTTAAAAGGAACCACATCAAGTGTTGAAAATGCAGCTTCATTACAAATCCTCAATCGTCGGTGCAAAGATCTTCTTACTCTGGCACAAATGCGAAGATTTTGCCGAACTATTACAAATGCTAGTTCTATGCGTTGTAAAAGTTGTCAAAATGTTTGTACTGGTGTCTTGTAAACAAGCTCCTTTATGTGCCTCCATAGATAAAAATGTAAAGGATTCAAATCAGGGGATCTTGGTGGCCATGTTACTGGACTACCGCGACCAATCCATCGGTGGCCGTATGTTTCCTAACATCAACCGCAAAATGTGCGGGGCCACCATCGTGCTGGAATCACGTTTTATTTCTCACTTACACAGGTAGTAGTTCGGGCAGATCATTCATCAGAAAATTTAAATATGACACATGATTCAGTCTATGTGGCAGAATAATTCGACCGATAATTTTATTTCCAATAATACCAACCCAAATATTTACATAAAACTGATACTGCGAGTTTGCTACCCTTAGTAAATAGAAACTTTTCTCAGTCCAGCTATGCAGCTATGCAGCTATGGACATTTATAATTCCCTTTCTTGTAAATGATGCTGCCTGTAAAAAGAATACGGCAAGAGAAATGTTGCTCGTTTTCCAACTTATTTAAAAACTCCCGACAAACTTCTTGTCTAGGCCCATAATCCCTTGGTAAAAGTATTTCAACACGTGTGTAGTGGCCGTGTTGGTATCATTTTAATTGTTGTGGTGACGACGCGGAAATAATTCTTATTTCGTTAGAAACGATTCTGTTAAGTACAATTTGGAGAACCCAATTCATAACAATGCAGTTTTTAGGTTGGTGTTTATTCATCCCTCTGATGACGTTAACTTTGTTAGCGAAACGATCGCCAGGTCTAAAAACTGTATTGTGGTGAATTGGGTTGTCGAAATTGTACTCATCAGTGCTCATCGCAGGTTCCAATCTTGACTCATCAGTGAACTTCCGATATCTGAAATTTTATATCATATCCTGATTAGTAACTTGTGGTTCAGAAATATTCGTAATCCCTACATAATATATGATCAGTCTACAGAAGTCTACTAAAATATGCATTCTTTCATAAAAATATTAACTCTTCCTTTGGTGCACACGAATTACATGAAAAGAATAAATTCCTTCAGTTGGCAACATTATGTATACCAGCAAACAACAACTGTTCAAAGCAACGCAGGTGTTTTTCTTTAGCTTAAATGGTTCATATCATTAGAATAGGGAGGGGGTATAACTATTAGACTTTTGCGCGTTCACAAATACTTATATTGCTTCAAGTTCATCAATTTTTTACGCTAATAAATAAACAGGCTGACGTAATAATCATCAATTCATATTTGGAAACATGTTACATCATACTTACAACGTACAGTACGTATCTAATAAATAAAGAGTCAAAATGCAGAGGCTCGTTGACCCTAGATAATGGTTTAAATTTAACCTAATTAGTTTTATTATATGCTCCAACATATCGCATTATCTTGAGTCATATTCTCAAGTGAGACATGAAGATGTAACCAATTAAGCTGCGTGAGCTGCATACATAAAAGTAGTGTTTTCCGATAAACCTTCTTTACGTTGCCTGAAATATATGTGTTTTACACTTTTAAAACGAAAATATTATTGGGAAAACTACTTCCCTCTATATATATATATATATATATATATATATATATATATATATATATATATATATATATATATATATATATATATATATATATATAAGGGCAACGCCGCAAGGAGACAACCTTGCGGCCTTGCCCTTAACCTTTCTCCTTGTTTGGTATACAGAAATGCCGTGTTAAAAATCATGTTATAAATAGTATGACTCCTGGGCTCCGGATGCTCACGCAGGTGATTTCTTTGCCTCCGTCGCGACTTTGGTTGTTGCCCTCGAATTGAGAGTCTTCCGAATGATGCTGCAAATGTGGGCTGGTTGTGACTCCGTGTATTTTTGCATCCAGAGTGTTCCTATCATCACCTGGCTATACCGTACTGATGATAGCTAATAAGCTTGAAACACGTGTATGCAGTTGTCTCCTTGCTGCCTTGCCCTTAACCTTTCTCCTTGTATAGTATACAGAAAGGCCGTATTAAAAATCCTGTTATAAATTATATATATATATATATATATATATATATATATATATATATATATATATATATATATATATATAACATATAAAAATTGAAACTGACCCCGGATGTGGGTACTAGGGCTCCTAGTTCGCGCTCGTTTGAAGAATTTGTTTCCAAATTCAAAAGTCGGGATCTCCCCATAAGTGATTTTTTTTTCTGAGAAAATGCACTAATAGCAGTGGATCCGCCGCGGTTTCTTATGCATTCGATAACTCTTCGAGGCATACTTGTAATTAAATGATTTCTGGTATCTGAGGCGTGTTATCACAGGCTACTTGAATTTGTCGACGAAAGTCTAGTTGGTGGTTGGGGTAAAATATCCAGTCGATTGCCAATCATATCCCACACCTGTTCGATTGGTGACAAGCCTGGGTAGAGAAGGCCATGTAAACAGGGTCACGTTATTGTCTTATAAGAACCTTGAAGTAATTCTTGCTGTATGAGGAAGAGCGTTCTCTTGCTGCAAAAGAGTAGGTACCCAAAATTTTCCGGAGAAACTGGTCCGATTTTCCTGGTTAACGAACCTATCCAAGCCCATTACAAAAGTAAGATACTTACCAAATTACTTCAAAAATGGCCCGTTATTTTCTGAGTTATCAGTACGATATACATGATGAGTCACGCAACGCTTTGATTAGAAACTTTCGAACTTGCAATAGGAATTTCGATCTGAAGTTTTCAGCATAGAGCTAGTCAATGTCTACCTTTCAAATGAAAATCTTTTAAGATGGTGACACCGCAAGCAACCCATTCATTTTAAATAGAACGCCCTATATATTATTGTATATTTGGATTCGCGTTAAATGTCAAGTCAACTTTGTCGGAATCATCATGTTCTAATTTTCAACCATTTCTGAGATATTCGTGAATTTCCGTTATTTTTCACGTATGAACTACTTCATAGAGACCACGGTATCTACCAAATGATAATTGCTATAAATCTCAAACTTGCTGACATTATTAGAAAAACATTAGAGTATCTACCCTAATGGCAATTTTGCCGAATATATATACAGGCTGTTCATAAATTGACCTTGAATTTCGTTTTAGAAAATCTCACAATTCCCAAATGGAACACCCTATATTTTATAACATTATTTTATGGTAAAATAAAATGGATATTGAACTGTATTAGGTTCCCCTATACCTATCTAGCATAGTTTTTGAATGAATCATGCTTTTATAAATTTTACCCAATTAATTACTTCACTTAAGTTTCCCAAATTTTTTCTATAAATACATTGTGTAAGTTTAACCACTTATTACTTCACGGATTACTGAACATTCCTCAAATATGATATTCCCTACGTGAGAAGGGAAAAATGGAACAATATGGTGAAAATTGGAGCCTGGAATACTAAACGAATCTACAATACTGGTATTTTCCTTCGGTATCACACTTTCAAGGACCGGTATCCAAGCACAAGTGAAAATGATAAGTAAAGAATGTTATTAACGTATAAAAAAACCCATTAAAACCTAAAATACGTACAAAGGTATAATAAAATATTGACAAGTAAAAGAAGTATTGATTACATTTTTTTATAGAAAACACTGCCACATTATGCAGCTTAATGATATATATGGTATTGTATTTAACCACATCGTTTTCATCAGACTGCAAACTGCTTCTAAAAATGCGCACTGTATTTTAAAAGTTTATACATACATACATATATATATATATATATATATATATATATATATATATATATATATATATATATATATATATATATATATATATCGCATCCTGTTTTAGAGCCAGTATCTACAGGTTAAGGAAATATGAAATGAAAAGAGCTTTAAGGTCTGAATGTATTCAATCCTGGATCTGACTGTCTCTTGATGGTCTTGTATTATTTACATTGAGGTTTTTATCTGGATCTCTGTCGGATTCATTAGTCGGGTTTCTATGGTTTATTATTACGGGTGTTTTAATAACGATACTAATCGGATTAAAAGTATTTGTTAGGTCAGGTAAAAGGGCAGTGAATTTGTTTTGATTTATTGCTCACCCTGTATGTTTATAATGATGATATAATAGGTTCACAGGTAATCGGAGGTCGAAGACTATCATCTCTCTTGTTAACCAATTGGGACGTTTTTCAAACACGATAGCTTCGCCAATAATTCTGGTTTTAAAGTTGTAGACTGGAACTAATGTTTCTGCATTGTCGAAGTTTATTTTGTATCCTATATTAATGCTGATGAGGGGTCAGATTTTTTTAACTGCAAGCTAATGTTCATTTATATTCTATTGCAGATGCATCTATTTGTTTGTCCTAGAAGAGTTCGGGAATAGTCGGAACAAGAAGTTTTCTAAACTTCATGGGATTCGTTTGGAGTCGCATCCTTGGAAGTTTTTATTAGACGACGGTTTTTGTTCTATTGTGAAGATGGTTTTGACGTTACGGCTTCTAAAAATTCTGCTGATTTTGTCGCTGAGACCATGAGTATGTGGTAGGAAGGCTGTTTGCTGTAGATAAGACTATTTATTTATATTGTGGTACATTGGCTGGTTTTTGGGCGTCTCTAAAGTAAGAGAATATAATAAGCTTCAATAAATTAACTACCTACCAATTCACAACAGCACATTTTAAGACCTGGCGATCATTTCCCTACAGTTAGTGAAACGATATCAGTATATCGTTACCTTAGTTTTTAGCCTTTTCAGATGAGAGCTTGAATGAGTCTTCTTTGGAAACAAGCCGTTTGTCATCGAGTTCTTTTAACGACCATTTTTGACCCATTCAGACAAGAAACAAATTTTAGTGCCCACAATTAATGGTCCTTTCATAAGCAACTTGTTTTCAGTCAATTCTGCTATCAAACAAAATTTTTAAAACGATTAGGATTCGGATCACGTTTGATGCAGCGTTGTATATTGATCGTTCATTCTGCGTCGATTGTGTTAACTGGGCGATCTTGTCTGAAGCTTTGGCTTCAATATGAGCCCTCCATTACGAAAATTTTTATTCGTCAACCGATTTTCGTAAAAACAGAAAATTCAAACACCATCTTGTAGCGTTGGTCCTATATCGACACGTTTTTGGTTGAAATTCAAGAAAGATTTTTTTCTCAAGTGGGAACTTCTTGGCGGTTTAGAAAGCTTTCAATGTTTTATTCAACACCCTGTATAAAATTTATCTGAATTACGTGATCTTTGACAGCACAATGGGGCTAATAGTGAAAAGGTCGTGCTTGCAAATGCTTTTAACAGAGTTCAATTAGATCGCGGCAGTCTAATGTTAAACAGAATTTAAAAAAAGAGAAAACTTTTCGCGAGCAACGCTTTGACTGTTGAGTAGTGTTACTTTGTGTAGGTCTATGAAATAAAATAATCTAGTTGGAAGTTAATTTCTGGTATGGCAGGTATAAAAAATGATATTTTATATTAATTTCTCAGCGAGATGCAATTTTAGATCCATCAAAGTTAGTTTATTTATGATACTGATCTACCATCTAGTACATTCAAATACAACTTCCCCATTTAAAAAATATTTACTATTAGTCACTGAATATGTTAAATCGTGTCTCATTTTTATAAAAACATGATACCACATGAATGATACCCTTCAGTTCAAAAACTTTAAGCACCTTTTGCAAGAGTGTGGAGGTTGTATATAAAGGCAACGGACAAAAACACCACACACAGCAACAGAAAGTGCCACTGTTGGGAATCAGACCCCGACACCCTTGTGTTAGTAGCCAAACACGGGTTTTGCTACACCACGAAGATGTGTTATTTGAATCTTCATAATTTAAGAAATTTTAAAAAGACTTGTGTTGTGATGCACTCTTATACAATTTGATTGAAAAAAAGTTAAAAAGTTCAAGATTAAAAACTTGGTTCTTGGCAAATCACCCTGTTCATCTGTAAAGCATAGTGATCAGTGATTTCTAGTATCTAGTTGACAAATCTCTAATGTAAAGTAATACAATAGTAAAGCAATAATTATGCTTGTTTAATATAATTAGTTACTAGAAAAAACTTGGTGATATTTTGTGCAGTAAATCAAAATAAAATTAAAGACATAATTACAGTAAATACTTTAAAGCTGGTGATTACTACGTTCTTAAAACTTAAAAGTTACATGTTTTCTATTGTTTCAGGCCCACGTTGTATCAGCCTTCGAACAGAGCCTGTCTTCGATGACTCAGAGGCTTCAACATCTTACCGCCACATCAGAAAAAAAGGCAAGTAATCTTTATATTCATTGATTGTTGTTGCCCTTACTTGGTGAATTTGGTCCAAACTACATACAGACTTGGAGACTACTTCTCTGGCTTCACTGTTGGGTTTTGCTTCTGTAGGTGAAGCGCGTAGCCAGCGCGTGAGCTAACTGGAGCAAAAGGCCTTTATGAATTCTAGATGTTGTCGGATGTTCTTCAACGTTTCTGTGACTAGTTTCACTGCTTGACAGCATTCTCTGACAGATAAAAATTGAATTAGTACGAAATCTACAAAAACTTCTAGAAATTTTAACACCCGATACAAAGAACATATTTCTGCAACCGCGCTAGAAATATACAAAAGGGGCGTAAATGTCATCGATTTACACAATCTTCCCTGAACCATGAAACTGTGTGGTATACAAGAAAATAGTAGAACTAGATCAATATGCTGCGCCAGAAAATAGAAGGTGTTACTTCTGTGATACAAGAGAAACAGGAAAACACGTTATGTTTGCAACAATTACAAAATATTTTGCTCGGGGGATAACTGGTCATTTTCAGGGTTTGGTCTGTCACCGGTACTGGTGTCTTACAATTCCCAGCGGGTTTTACAACACAACGGCTGCGCTGCTTGAACAGATGGTTTCATCACTTGTATCTGCTTGATCAAATTCGGTAATATTTCCAGTCTAAGAGTCTTCATATGGCTCATTATCATCACTACTTGCATCAGACATTTCAAAAAATATACAAACCCAAGCTATTTGCCACCAGAAAGTTCAATAGTGTACTATTTTCTTCATTATAAATGTATCATAATGTATAACAAAATATGACACATACACAACAACTGTGAATTCGCAAATTCAGGCGTACATGAATTAATTACTTTAATTTAGATTCAGAGTTTTTTTCCTCTGTCAGGGCTCGTCCGCGACTTCGCCGCCCCGAAACCACTGTAACCTTTGGCTTATTTTGCATGCCCTTAGTCTTTTTTTCTCCACCCATTCCAAAATCACTGTGCCTTGAACTAGTATGCACAGCAATTGGTAGGGTGAAGTTTTATATTGCTCTGTCTCCGGTCAAGACTGACCGTAGATCAGTTGTCTTTTGCGGTCCAGAGCTTTACACTCGCACAAGATGTGCTGGGCTAATTCCTCCCCCTCGCCGCAGAGTCTGCATGCGAGGTCCCCTTCGAACCGCCCCATTTTATGCAGGTGTTTCTTGACGGCCATGTGTCCCGTCAAGAGACCTGTTATGTTTCTGAGCTGTCCTCTACTAAGATTTAGCAGCTCCACAGCTCTCTTTGAACTGGGTTCGTCAATTACTGACTTCCCATATCTGAGCCCTGGACAGTCTGCCCAGTACACCTTGTGTTCGTTTCTGACCCAGGACTTAATGGCTCCCCTGTCCGTGCTCTTTGTCACGCCCAGATCCGGTTCTGGTCCCATAAATGATTCTGCTGACCCTCTCTTCGCGAGACTGTCAGCTTCTTCATTGCCTTTGACCCCCGAGTGACCCGGCACCCAGATGAGGGTGACCTCATTCTGCCCAGCCAGGTCGTTGTCTCGTCTCGGCACTCATTCACCAGCTAGGAATTTACCCGTGGGCTACTTAGGGCCTTAAGAGCTGCCTGGCTGTCTGTGGCTATGAGGATCCGCTTGTTGGTGTAGCCCCTCCTCTTGTTCTCCCCCACACAGTCCAGGATGGCGTACATTTCGGCCTGAAAGACCGTTGGGCTCCGAGGGAAATACTATGACTTACCCTCGGTCCTTCCGAATAAACACCTGCCCCCCTCCCACGCTCCCCGCCGGATCCATCCGTGAACCAGACGAGCGCGCCCTGTGGTATGCCCCGCTATGCCTCTTAGTCAGAGATTTCCACTGTAAAGTTGTTTTGTCTGCATATTCGCAGGCTCGCGAAGTCTGACTTCATTTCAAGCATGGGCTCCTTCACGATCTCCTGAATTTTGCAGTGGCCCCTGAAGCCTGGGTTGATCTTCAGTCTACCATTGCAGGTTAGTCTTTATAGTCCTAGCCTGGCCTCCGCCATAATAACTAAGTGTATGGGGGCCGATCCAGCAACACCTCCATAGCTGCTGTTGCGGTTGAAGACATGGCCCCTGTATTGCCTAGGCAAGCCATCCTTTGGATCTTACCTAGTTTTTGTTTGGCACTTGATTCTGTCACCTTAGGCCACCAAACCAGTGCCGCGTATGTCAACGCTGGTCTGACCACCCTTGTGTACACACTAGGTCTTAGTCCCCATGTTTTTTTCCATATAGCCGCCTAGTGACGGCTAGAGTCATGACTGCCTTACGCAGTATTTTTTCAACGTGACCGTTACAGGTTAGCTTAGAGTCCAATACGACCCCAAGATATTTAACCTCCCTGGCCATTGGAATGTTCATACCGTATAGAGTGAGAATTCTGTGGCTCTCCAACTTCCTCCTCCTCGTAAACGGTTGCTTTCTAGGGGCTCACCCCGAGCCCTTGACCACCTTTCCACCCCTGTCAGTGACACTGATTGTGTAACCTTTCCTCGGACTATGATGCCAATGTCGTCCGCATAGCCCTGTACCTCATACCCCCCCTCCCAAGAGCCTCCCTAGCAGACCGTCCACGACTAGGCACCAGAGCAAGGGAGACAGAACGCTCCCTTGCGGACACACACACCATCTAGCACTGTTCGTAAAGTATCATTTTAGGGGCCTTTAAACATTAATCTAAATGCATCGAGGCAACTGTAATTTATTGTAGTAGTTCCTGCTACTGATTAATATATGTCAGACACTTGAGGGCAAGAAGGAGTGAGCTCCTGAAGCTATTTTCTTGCTGCAGAAAAACAGGCAGCTCCTAATGGGCATCAGCTCATTTACTTTCTATTGAATCTGCCTGATTCTTGCACCAAATGCTCAATTTTAGTGCTATAGATATAAAACCACCTTTTGTTAAAAAAAAAGAGCTTTCCGGTCTTTGCTCCCAACCCTTTCATTGCATATTGCTTCTCTAGTAACTACGAGTAATGGCTAGAATAGTGTTTTTCATTGGTACATGTTATGTGTTATCATTTGACTATTTTCCTGTTATCAAATCGTTCAACACATTTGAAGCTTTGTGGGTGTCTTTATTAATAATTTGAACAAAGTCTTTTGTAGTTTTATTACTTAGAAATTATTACTGTAATTAGTTTTCGCTTAAATTTTTTTCAGGACTCCGAGTTATCAGAATTACGGCAAGCGATGGAGTCTCTTAGGACGCAGTCAATACAGGCAGGTATAGGAACCAGCTTAGCACGGCAAGCATCTTCTGATAGTGTGTCCAGTTTATCTTCAGCTTGTAGTTTAGACAAACAGGAGAAAAAGAAAAAGAAAGGATGGGTGAGTAAGACAGTAAACAAATATTCTATTACTGTAAAATATCTATAATATGTGTATACGGGCTGTTTATAGTTAAATCGGCACGATTGCTAACATTGTTATTATTGGAGCCACGTGATTACTTACATTAGCAAATTTGTGTATTTTTTTGCGGTATTACCACGATCCGTAAAAATAATTGAGCATCGGGTTTTTTGAGATTTCGAGAGAAACATGATTTTTTTAATAGAACACTCTGTATATCCTACCGGCATCCGATACAAAATATAATTCTGAACAAATAACTTGTTATTCCCAAGTGACCTAAAGTTTAAAAAAAGTCTGGACTCAGCAAGTGCGTTATGGTAGTGAATTTTCATTAAAATGTTTTTAATAACTACATAATATGTCTTTAGTGAATTTTCTCGCCTTTTAAATTTTGAATAAAATTCTTCAAATGAGCGCAACCTAGGCCCCCTGGAACACATATCCGCGGTCAGTTTCAATTATTATATATATATATATATATATATATATATATATATATATATATATATATATATATATATATATATATATATACCGTATGTTCCGAAAATGGGGCCTGCTCCCATATCTCGGGACATTTTTGTGGCATCGAGTTAAAATTTACAGTGTTAAAATAAAATTTTCTGCTCTATCCAATAAAGCTAATGGGAACACCAGTCTGCTTCCGGTTTAACCTGAAATCATCCCAACTTGGTTATTTCAAATGGAACACCCTGTATATTGTTACATATTTGAATACAGCGTTTTATCCCAAATACACTCATACCACATTTCATGGGTTCATCTTAGACAACAACGGAGATATTTGAAAAAAGCTTTCACCGTGGAAATAAAAGAAAAATAGTAATCTATGCAAAGGACATTAAAGACAAAATATTATTAACAAAACAACATTAATAATAAAAGTATAAAGTTTGTTCGAAATGCACACCGTTTTTATTAATGCACGTTTGACACCTTCTTAGTACACCTCGGGCTACATTCATAACCATTTGTGGACTAAGATTTTCGCTAGCGTTTCCTATTCTTGTTTTCAAGATGTCTACATTTTCCGGAACTGTGGTAAAAACTTTATTTTTTATATAAGCCCAAAAAAATCCAAAGGCGTGAGGTCAAGTGACCTCGCAGACCATCGAATTGGCCCTTTAGTACCCATCCAATTCCCTTGGAACGGCTCGTTTAGGTATTCAACATTAATAGCAGCGTTATGCGCAGGTGCACCGTCTTGTTGAAAAATAATGCTGCGTAACTGAGCCAGAGGAAATTCCTGAATATAATTTTTCATTAAGTTCAAAAGCAGCGCATATCTATCTGCGTTAAGTTGCCCGTCAATGAAAATAGGGCCGATAATCTTATTGTCAAGGAAACCGCACCAAACATTCACTTTAAAACGTATTTGTACATTTTTTTCAATTACGTTTCTAGGATTTTCAGAGGCCCAATTAAATGATGATTTCGGTTGAACATTCCGTTGTTCAAAAAAGTACATTCATCGGTCCATAAGATTTTTGTATAAAACAAAGGATCCTGTTGTTGCCTTCGTAAGAAATAGTTGCAGAATTCCAGTCTTCTATGACCATCTTGCTCTTGCAATTGTTGTACTGGGGAATCTGTATAGGCTCTTTTATGATGTTTTTTGTGAATACGATGAACAGTGGTCGCTGCTATACCAGTATTAAATGAAATTTCTCTCACCGAAGTTCTAGGATTTTCTTCTAGACACAATAATACATTAAGTTCAAAGTCGGGCTTATTTATTTCATATTGGCGCTTCGCCTTCACGAAGGATCTAGTTCGCCTTAAAGTCTGCTCAAGTTTGCTAAATATTCTTCTGTTGGGAAGTCGCCTTGCACCAAATTGATCTCTACAAACGCAACGCTTGATAGCTATTTCTTCCCGATCGTAAATACACATTATACATGTCAATTTTCTCCTACAAGGTAAACATATTTCATTTACATAAAAAATACTATCGTTATAACTATCATAAAACAGTCACATTCATCAATAATAACGTGCACACGATTAATATTGGAATTGTCAAATTTAAATCGTATAAATATGTTTGTTGTTTAATTTGCATAGGCGCCTATATCTAGAAATGTTTTTTCAAGTATCTCCGTTGTTGTCTAAGATGAACCCATGAAACTTGGTATGGGTGTATTTGGAGTGAAACGCTGTATTTAAATATGTAACAATATACAGGTGTTCCATTTGAAATAACCAAGTTGGTATGATTTCCGGTTAAACCGGAAGCTGACTGGTGTTCCCCTTAGCTTTATTGGATGGAACAGAAAATTTTATTTTAACACTGTAAATTTCAGCTCGATGCCACAAAAATATCCAGAGATATGGGAGTAGGCCCTTTTTTCGGAACAGACGGTATATATATATATATATATATATATATATATATATATATATATATATATATATATATATATATATATATATATATATATATATATATATGGTGGCGCATTGAAAACGAAACAGACCGATTTGCGTCCAAAGAATTTTTTTAAGAAACGCTGAAACACGTCAATTTTAATATTGAGGGGGACATGTTTTGACATAAAACTAAACTTTGTCACATCAACCCCTTAAGCGGGGTGATAACAACCCTTATATTTAAATGGGGAACATGGGTCGAGTGTTACATAATTTGAAAGCTCTTTCTTTTCTGAATTCAGCACACTAATTTTTTTGGAAGTTTTGTTAACTCGTTTAAAAATTATTCACAGTTGGAGTTGCAAGAACGTATTTCATTCATTGTAATAAGAAATGCGCTAATTAGTCAATTTTTCGTTAAAAAAAAACGAAAAAAACAAAACCAAACGTTCAAAAATGTGTATTCAGTTAAGTAAGTGTTCAAATTGTTGACCACCAGCTTCCATACAAAAGTACAAATTTTGTTCAAAACGAGCTTTGACATTCTGGAGCATTTGTGAAGTTATTAGTCGGCATTCTTCAACAATGCGTCGTCGTAATTATTCCAGAGGCTCCGGTTCTGTTGCCAAAATTCTACTCTTTAAATGGCCCCATAGAAATAAGTCCAAAGGAGTTAAATCCGGTGATCTAGGGGGCCACTCAATAGCACCTCTACGCCCAATCCATTGCTCTGGAAACTCTCTGTTCAAAAAATCCCTAACACGTTGTGAAAAATGCAGAGGAGCTCCATGAAACACTAATTGATTTTCTTGATAGCGATCATCATTTTCAACAATGTCAATTAGTAGCGGGTAAACGATATCTTCTAGTAACTCCAAATACGTTTCGCCACTCAAATTGCTATAAAGAAAAATTGGTCCGATTAAACGGTCTCCAAAAATGCCAGTCCAGACATTCAATTTTTGTGGAGTTTGAGTGTGGACTTCGGGAAAATTTCTTGGATTATTATCTGCCCAATAACGACAATTTTGACGATTGACTGTAGAGTTTAATACAAACGTACACTCGATTGAAAAACAGATATTGAACAGAAAGTTCCCGTTATCAGCTATTCGTGCAGTCATAACTTCACAAAACTCCAGCCGCCGATCAAAATCATCTTCATTCAATTGTTGTACAAGATGAATTTTATAGGGGTGTAATTTATGATGCTTCAATATTCGCTGAATAGTTCTTCTTTTGATATTTGAAACAGTGGCCAATTTTCTCGTGCTCGAAGTTGGGTCTGCAGCAATTTCTCATTTCTAACCGGAAATTCACGTTCAGGATGGCGTTTTTTGTTGGCTACTGAACCACTCTGTCGAAACTTTGCAACTAACTCCAAAATGTATTTTCTGTTAACATGTCTGTTCGGATGTCGTTCATTAAACAAATTTGCGGTACGGTTGGCACAGTCATCGTTTTTGAAAAAAAGAGTACATTATTTCAACTCTTTCTTCTATAGAATACACTATTGTGAAATTAATTTTCGGTGGTACTATCAAGTATCAAACCGACCGATAAACTGAAATAATAAACCACATTTCTCTCATTGCGATAAGAAATGTTCTGATAGTCAATTTTTTGTTTACAAACCAACAAAACATTGACTATCAGCACATTTCTTATCGGACTGAGTGAAATGCGTTTTTGCATCTTCAACTGTGAATAATTTTAAACGACTTGATAAAACTTCCAAAAAAATTGTGTCCTGAATTCAGGAAAGAAAGAGCTTTCAAATGATGTAACACTCGACCCATGTTCCCTATTTAAAATATAAGGGTTGTTATCACCACCCTTAAGGGGTTGATGTGACAAAGTTGAGTTTTATGTCAAAACATGTCCCCCTCAATATTAAAATTGACGTGTTTCAGCGTTTCTTAAAAAAATTTCTCTGGACGCAAATCGGTCAGTTTCGTTTTCAATGCGCCACCCTATATATATATATATATATATATATATATATATATATATATATATATATATATATATATATATATGCCCTTTACGCATTTAGAAAAATGTGATATGCTTGAATGCAGCTTTATAAAGTTCTGACAAATTATTTTCTGGATTAGCAGGATAGCATATACTTTCTGCAACTGTATAGAAAAATTTAATCCAACAGATAACCTTTTGCCAAGAGGATACCTAAAATATGTATTGTGAGCGAACACACTGAAATTGTGTACTGGCATATTTTCAAACCCATGGAGAAAATTCTGAGAGATTTATACAATGATAGTGGTTTGTCTTTAGGTATTAAACATAAAATTGTAAAGAAACACTAATTTGCGCGGTGCATATACTTAAATTGACACAGACAATTTATCCCGGCGATAATAATAGACGTGTTTAATTTTGTTGATGATTTGTAAAGTTAGAAACGACGCAAATTTCATGGGATTGATTGTATGGAGTGCTCAGCAAACTTCTTAAATGCGGGCATGTTTAATACAGAAAATCACCACTACTGGTGCCGAGAAAACCTCATTCTGAGCAAGTCTCACCACATACAAACGAAATTGATTCGCAATTATTGACTGATGGTCTTGAAGAAGTTTATTTGCGATTTAGCACTTGCCAAATACATGCAAATTTTGTTGTTGGGTATCCTCTAAGGAAAACAGATGTTTCGGGAGCCTACAATGTTGCCAATACCAACTACATATTCGCCTAGTTTTAGACCCTTCAATTACACTTAAATAATTGCTTGTTCTTAAGTTGACATAGTATCTGGTGTTTTAGTCTTCGTTGCTTTAGCATAGTCCTTATTTATGATGTCAGTGCGACTTGTATAGTTTTAGTGTTACTAAATACAGACGTCTAAACAAATGGAGGAAGCAGGACTGGGTATAAGGGGAACCAACTTTGGACTCGCTAAGTCCCTAGGAAACACTTTCACCATCTTCCACAAGCAGAAATGCTTGTTATAAATCACTGTGTACAGGTGTGCATACAAAGAAGACTCAGAAATAGAGAGAAGTCCATCCTGTCAAACAGTCAAGCAGTACTAAAGACTGAAATGTTTCAAAATCGAGGCTAAACTGACCCGGGGCTGTAAAAAATCCTTGAGGCAACTGGCTACGAACAACAACGTAACTTTGATGTGGGAACCAGGGTATCAAGGCATCGAAGGAAATGAGGAAGCAGATAGCCTTGCAAAAAGGGCAGCAACAACATCATTCTATGATCCAGAGCCATATTGTGGAGATACGAGGGCGGGTCAATAAGTCTGTGACTTTTTTTAATTTCCCGCCTCTTCACAGGAAGAGCAACACTGCTCCTGTCGACAAGCATCTCTTAGTTGACTCCTGTCACATTTTGAACAAGCTGCGTCATTTAGTCTGTGTTAGATAGCTATCGAAAGCAGACAACCTATTGAGTTATAACGAAAATGGAAAAAAGTTAATTTCGTGTGCTCATCAAACATTATTTTTTGCGGAAAAAAAACCATGACTCGAACCAAGGCTAAGCTTGATAAATACTATGGTGATTCTGCACCATCAATTTCCGTGGTAAAAAATTGGTTTACCGAATTTCGTTGCGGCCGTACAAGCACAAATTACGCCGAACGTTCTGGACGCCCAGTTGAGGTCGCTACACCCAAAACAATTGAAAAAATTCACGATGTGGTGTTAGCCGATCGGAGATTGAAAGTTCGGGAGATTGTGGAAGCCATAGGCATATCACGTGGCTCAGTGGTTTCAATTTTGCATGATCACTTGGGTATGAGAAAACTATCCGCAAGATGGGTGCCGCGTTTGCTCACAATCGATCACAAACGCAATCGTGTGACAACTTCGAAGGAGTGTTTGGCGTTGTTCAACCTCAATAGGGACGAGTTTTTGCGCCGTTTCGTAACCGTGGACGAAACATGGATTCACCATAACACACCAGAGACCAATCAGCAGTCAAAACAGTGGGTTTCACCGTGCGAATCGGCGCCGAAGAAGGCCAAGGTGGGTTTTCAACCCATAAAGTCATGGCGACCGTTTTTTTTTTTTTTTTTTTGGGAGGCACGCGGTATAATCCACATTGATTACCTTCAAAAGGGAAGAACAATGAATGGCGAATATTATACCAACTTATTGAGCCGATTCAATGACTATTTGAAGAAAAAACGACCGCATTTGGCCCAGAAAAAAGTTATTTTCCACCAAGACAATGCAAGGGTGCACACATGTGTAGTCTCCATGGCAAAATTGCATAAATTGGGCTACGAATTGCTCCCGCATCCGCTCTGTTCTCCGGATTTAGCCCCGAGTGACTATTTCTTGTTTCCAAACTTAAAGAAATGACTCAGCGGAAGGAGATTTGACTCCCAATGATGAAATCATCTCAAACAAATACCTATTTTGAGGACCTCGACAAATCTTTTTTTCTTTTTGAAGGGATAAAAAAATTGGAGAAACGTGGAACGAAGTGTATAGAGCTCAAAGGAGATTATGTTGAGAAATAAAATGATTTTTTGTCAAAAAGCCTGTGTTTCATTCAAAAAGTCACTGACTTATTGACACGCCCTCGTAACAAAAAGCCATGTAAGGAATGAACTTGATACTTGGGAGAGGAACCAAATCTGTCACACTGGAAAACGTCAGGCTTAAGGCAAGGAAAAGGTCCATCACCGTATCAACAGAGAAGTCTGAAATGTTTCTCGAATTGAACAGGAACAACTTGAGAATTATCACCTGACTTTTCAAAGGACATTCCGCAGTAAGGTAGCACCTTATGAAGATGGGCAACACGGGCAGTGAAAACTGGAGATACTGCACTGAAGCAGCAGGCACAACAGAACACTTGCTATGCGACTGCATGGCCCAGTTCTGCAAAAGGTTATAATACCTTGGAGAGGTGACCCTAACACCCCAGGAAATAGGTAAAATAGCCCCCAAGAAGATAGTGGACTACATAAAAAGTCTGAACTTTTTGGGCAACTATTAGCAAAAAGAGTCATTCACAAAAGACCCATTAGGGTCGCAGCGCTGAGAGGCTAAATGCCTATACGACTAATTAAAAAATCTACAAATACAGACGTAGAGACATCTTCTCTGTAACAGGTTTCGCCAGGCAGGAGGACATTGACGAAACCGTAAAAGTAGAAACCGATTGCAGAGAAGAATACAAGCACTTGTGAAGCTAGGGAATAAGTCTCTACATCTGCATTCAGCATGGAACCGTTTTACCAAGTAAAGACAATAACCATGTATAAATTCAATGTTACTGTTTGATTGGGGATTTTTTGGAACATCACTGTAGTCAGAAATGCCCATTTCTCTCATGTTACGGGAATTTATCTATTTATTTATTTAGATAGTGTTATCATTGAAATATCAATACCTATGTGAGAAATAAACAAATTGTTTTACAGAATAAACTATTGTAAAGGTAAATGATTTATAGAACTGGATTTGTAAAGAAACTATGAACGAGTGATCAGCCAATAATGTAGGAACATATTATTCACTGTTTTGCAAATTGTAAGTTAAAGGCCAGGCACACTAAAAACATGCAGGCTGTCAACCTAAAGCAACCATTCACTTTGAAAGCAGTCCCATCTGAAATGGTTGTTTTCAAATAAGAGTAAATTTTTCAACCTGTATAGTTTTTCCTACTTTGTATCAAAAATGTTTCTTCATTTATACAAAAAGTGTGTAATTAGAAATTAATATGACTTATCTTTTCAGCTGAGGAGTTCATTTACCAAAGCTTTCTCGCGTAATGCTAAAGTAACCAAAGTGCAGTGCCAAAGCGAAGGTGAAGGTGAAAGGCAGCAGAGTCCTCCACCTCCTGCTCCAACAGATGCCGGTCAAGAAGTTGTTGAACTTCAAAAACAACTTAGAGAAAAAGATCTAGTCCTGACTGATATTCGCCTTGAAGCTCTTAGTTCGGCACATCAACTAGAGAGTTTGAAAGATACTGTGATGAAAATGAGGGTAAGTATCTTTGATAATAATAATAAAAAAATGTTTATTTTACTTATAATACATTTACATCACATTTGACTAAGATAAAGCAATGATAATTACGAGGTAAGCGCCAAAATTTTCCAGCCTGACTACGAAAGAAAAGGCGTAGCCTCACTCATTTTATTTTTCAATGTAAGTAGTCCCGCCTAACATCAACGCACTTATTGCATGATTTCAGCAACAATAAATACCCCTAAAAATTATTTCGGTTTATCCTCGAAATGTACCCAAACTGCAGCATTCACCTCTTCGTCATCGTTGAAATGGCTTTCGCGAAGATATTTTTTCAAAATAAGTAGTTACCTCGACTATACGGAGCTTAATAAATTTCTTCGAAACCTCAGTCACGAATTGCGGCTTGTGCAACTCGAACAGTGTGCACGAGTGGAATGTTATGGAGCAAAATCACGCCTCTGGTCAGGTCAGGTCAGGCCATATCTGGACTGTATGGAGCGCAATCAATTTGTTCGAAACCACAGTCACGAATTGCGGCTTGTGCAATTCCAGCAGTGTGCACGGGTGCATTGTCATGGAGCAAACGCACGCCTCTGGCCAGTTTCTCCAGGTCTTTTCTCCTGAATAGTTTGTCATAATTTAGCAGCAGTGTTGCATAATAAGCCCTGTTGACTGTGGTGTTGCGTTCTTTAAAGTCTATGAGAAGAACACGCTCACAATCCCAAAAAATGGTAGCCATCATTTTTTTGTAGACTGACAGATCTTGAACTTTCTTGGCGGTGCTTCTCCTTTACGCCTGCATTCCATCGACTCCCTTTTGCTCAAAAGATTATAGTAGAGGACCATAGCTTCATCCTCTGTAACAATTGTCTTCAACATGTCCACAGGGTTTTCTCCACAGAGGTCCAAAAAGGATCGGGCGCTGAACTGCTGAAAGATGTTTGGGGACCCACCTTGTACTAACTTTCTTAATGCTAAAATGTTCGTGGAGGATAGCGAACGCTTGTATATGAAAGCCCCAACATTTTTAATCATTCTTTCACTTAACAAGCGTCGATCGCTTAATACGAGATCCTCAACAAAGGCAATCTAATTAGCTGTAACCACTTCCACCGTAACTTATTGATAACAATTGCAAAAACTATTCAAAAAATATCAACATTTTTAATATTTTGTCACATCGCCTCTTGCAGCAATAATTGCTTGGATCCTACCTGGCATGCTTTGTATGCCCCTAAGAGCATTTTGTTTGTTTTTTTCATCATGGTACTGGCGAGTCTCTCGATGAGCTGCTGCTTATTTGTCACAATCTCTTTGAAGCCTTCCCGTTTTGTCAGCTCCCGCAGATTTTCTATTGGGTTGAGGTCTGGAGAGTTGCTAGGCCACGGCAAAACGTTGATTTTTTTTAGCGTCAAGGTAAGCTGTTACCCTTATGGCAAGGAGCAGAGTCATGTATAAACCAGAAATGGTGCTCATTCGGAAACCATTTCCTTACTTGAGGTAATATTCTGGTTCTGATAACGTCGATATAGTGGTCTTGGCGCATAGTTCCCTCTATACTGTCAGTGCCTTTTTAGTGAATTTTTATTTTAAAAAATTCACTAATAGAGAGCTATCGATGGTGAGACTTTGCAAATTTTTTTCAAATAAGCGCGAATTTGGCCCCCTAGAACCCATGTCCGGGGTCAGTTTCGATTTTTATATATATATATATATATATATATATATATATTTATATGCAACCAATAACTCAAAAAATAATTAACCTATTTTGAAGAAACTCGGCAAGTGCGTTTCTTATATTAATAGCTTGGATGAGTTCGGTAGCCAGGAAAATCGGACAAGGTTTTCCGGGAAAATGTTGAGCTTTCTTTCAAACAAAAAATTTTTCTTCGAAAATTACTAAGCTGTTTCAATGAAATTTGATGTACATGTTGCTTTGGGAAAGACCTAAATATGTACCGAAATTCAGATTTCTAGGTTTACAGAAAATTGAGCTATTCAAATTTGAAACATTTATTTTTAATATCACCCCGTTTCATTGACAATCGCAAACCTAGATTATATGAGATCTAGTATGTCTGAGCGTTGCCTGGCAACGGATAATTTGATATTATTGCGCAGGTCTGTTACACGCTGTAACTGACGTTTATCGTATGGTATTAGATTGTTTTATCTATTTCAGTTGATACATTTGTTATTTGGTAATTTTTATATAAAAGTGCAAATTATTCCTTTATGATTTTATTAATGTTAGTGGGTGGACTAAACAGTGTTTGTTATGTTTTATCAACACATATAAAGGATCGAAGTTTTACAAAATGGCTGATATGCAAGAGGTTAGTTATTTCTTCTCTGATGCTTTGGCGGTAATTTTAGTTAAGTTTATGGTTTAACGGTCTATAATTTTTAGCTAATTTTCGTACAAAAAATTCGTCAATGAGGAGACCGTGACTTTAGAATTTTAAAAATATTTCTTCAAATGAGCGCAAACTAGGCCCCCTGGAATCCATTTACGTTCAGTTTTTATCTGTTTACATATATACAGGGTGACGCATTTCTACGGTAAAGCTCAATATAATTATTATTATACAAGAGACGAGAAAAAAATTGTATAAGTTAATTATAGGGTGTCTTGAGCTGCACCTTATATAATTATTTTGACAATCACAGGCTGGCCCATAAGTCGTTGGTGATCCCTACTTTTTTTTTCGAACAGCCTTATTTTATTGCATTTTTTATCGAAATATGTTTGTAAGAAAAAAAATCAAGACGCAGTAAGTGCGTTTTGGTAGCAAATTTTCATTAAATGTTTCAAATTTCAATAACTCAATTTGCTATTAACCTAAGGTTTGTTGGCTAGGAAACCAACGTTTAAAGTTTATTGTCAGAAAGTTCTTCTTCAGAAGAGCCAAAATATCTGCAAAGCTTACGTTAATAGCAAATTGAGTTATTGATGCTTCGTCGTGGGGATTTTCCTTCCTCGTCGCGTGCATACAACCACCCTCGCTGCATAAACCACAAGAAAAATGTCTTGTTCCTACCCGCCAAGGAAGTTACGGCACCTGGGGGGATAGGGGTGCTGTGCGGGGCAGGCAGAGTTTAAGGGGATATGGCTTCAAGATGTGAAAAAGACAGCTTTGAACCCCGTTTAATTCGAATTTTCTGCTCATATTTCCTTTTTACTACCCTTACTTTGTTATTTCCGGAGATATGGATTTTTTTTATAAAGAAAACACAAAATTTTCCGGGAAAACCTGGTCCGATTTTCCTGGCTAACGAACTTGTCCAAGCCACTTGTAAAAGGAAGGTACTCACCAAATTTGATCAAGATTGGTCCATTATTTTTTGAGTCATCGGTCGTGTATATATATATATATATATATATATATATATATATATATATATATATATATATATATATATATATATATATATATATATATATACACATAAACATAGATCTCCTCATTAGCGAATATTTTTTTTAATTCGCTCATAACCACAAACTACTTTGGATATTTAATGACTCCAGAAAATACACTGGATCCAGATTTTCCCGCTAGTGTCGGAATAAATTTTGTAGTAAAACATGCAGGCAGCGTCGTCGCCGGGGGATTTTGTAGATACTTCGGAAGAATCCTGCAATTCAGGAGCGTCATTTGACGAGCTAGGTAGCAAACGTTGTAGTTGCTGCCTTTTGGTAACCGCGAATCAGCTTGGCCCTGCTTTATTCATTTCTTTGTTTTTTAATGTCTTGGAAGTAGTCTTATTGTCCGTTGCGAAACGTAATTAGAGTAATTCATGTCAGCGTCTGATCGGCCATCCTCTACTCCTTTCTTATGATTTAGCTCAACAAATATACCTTCTGATTGGTCAAATATGTTTTGGTTGCCTGGATACTAGCGGGTTGCCTCAAATCCAATTTTAGCAGACATCATCCTGTTAAGCACATGTTAGAAAATTTAGACATCAAAAAGGCATCAGGACCCAATGAAATCCCAGCAATAGTCCTTGAAATATGTGCTCCTGTACTGACTCCAATTTTATGTCTCCTCTTTTCAATGTCCTATAAGTCGGGGCTATTGCCATCTTCCGGGAAGCAAGCTCTAGTTCATCCTGCCACTTAAAAGGGAGACAAATCCGATGTAGGAAACTATCTCCAATTTCCGCTCTGGCAGTTTTGTCTAAAATTATGAAAAAAATTATCAATATAGAGCTTATAAAATATCTTAAAAAATCATAAGTCGCTGTCGTCAAAACCGATTTTCTGGCGATATTCTGACCTACGTCACTCATCTTTTGAGTTCTGATCACGAACAATTTGAAGAAGGTCACTGAATTTCATTCGATATTTCTAAAGCATTCGATTGGGTCTGGCATGCGGCAGCCCTCAATACACTTCCATCTTAAGGATTGCCTTTGAAACTATGCCCATGGGAACGTACCTTTCTGAGGAAGCGCTTCTTGAATGTTGTCGGTGGAGTTACATCAGTTGAAATAAAAATTTATTAGGCTGTTCCACAAAAATGTATGAGATTTATGTTTATATCACATATATTAAACTAAAATTTCAGGAGTCCCTAATAGCCCATAGATTACATGTTCAAATTGCATCTTTTATTTTGTTGACTCGAATCTCCGCAGGGAGTAAATTTGTTCAGTTTTTTTTTTCAATTCTGGTAACAGATCTGATTAATATGTTATTTGGCAAATTTTCAGCAAAAAAAATAATTTTTAAATTCTGTTTCGTACAAAAAAGCCAGAGTTAGGAAATAATTATATTGGATTTTTTTACATTTTCGTAATATCTACCTAATTGATATTTTCACAAATCTTAAACACAACTTTAAACTGACAAGACACTGGCAAATCTTCCTGAAAAGTTTATAATTTTTTTAATGTTTGAGTTTTTTGTTCAATTTTAGCTGCGAATTTTCGTGGAAAAGGTTTTATTCAGTTTACAGAGAAACATATTTTTGTGTGTTTTTGTTAAAAAAACTGAATTTACGCGATTTTTTTGTAAAAAAAATTGGTTTAAAACATTTTTGCAATTTTCCGTAAACAAAATGATTTAATTTTCGTGTAACATTATTTTGTTGGCCAATTTTGGTAAAGGAATAATTTTTGTTTAAAAATGTTTTTGCGAATTTTTGTAAAAACTTATTTTGTGTATAATTATATCTTGGCAGGTGTATTTTTCTTTTGTAAATTGCTTAGATAATTCGTTGACCAGATTAATCGGACCACCTTTTCTCGAAAATTTGTTGTCTCTTTTGAAATGATAAAAGTCTGGACGCAGCAAGTGCATTATGGTAGCGAATTTTTTTTTAAAAGTATTTTTAATAGCAAATGTCTTTGATGAAAGCAGGCATCAAACTTGGTTACCTATATAGTAGAAACAATGTACCATATTTCATCAAAATAACTTTATTTTTTGAAAATATATAAACATTTTTCAAAAGTCTGGATGCAGCAAGTGTGTTATGGAAGTGAATTTCCATAAAAATGTTTTTAATAGCAAATGCGAGCAGGCATCAATCTGATTACCGGTATAGCCTATGTAGTAGAAACAGTGTACTATATTTTATCAAATTACTTATGGTTTGAAAATATACAAGAATTTTCCGAAAATAAACTTAAATGTTGGTTTCCTAACCAATGTTAATAGCAAATTGAGTTATTGAAATTTGAAGGATTTAATGAAAATTCGGTAAATTTGCAGATTAGCTCCCAAAAGCTTTTCAAAAAATTGTTTTCAGAAACATTACTAGGACCCCACCTGGATGCACAAACCACAAGAAAAATTTGTTGTTACACCCCCCAAGGAAGTTACGGGACTGGGAGTGAATAGGGGTGCTGGGCGGGGTAGGTAGTAAAAAGGAAATATGAGCAGAAAATGCGAAGAAAACTGCTTGAAAGCTGTCTATTTGAAGCCATATCCCCATTAAACCCTGCCTATCCCGCACAGCACCCCTATTTGCCCCAGGTCACGTAACTTCCTTGGGGGGTATGAACAAGAAGTTTTTCTTGTGGTTTATGCAACGAGGGTGGTTGTATGCACACGGGGGGGGGTCTACGACGAAGCAGACCCCCGGTTCGACTTGTGGCATGGGTTGGGGGGTGGCTGCTTTGTCGTGGGGATTTTCCGCGTGCATACAACCACCCTCGCTGTATAAACCACAAGAAAAATGTCTTGTCCCTACCCGCCAAGGAAGTTACGGCACCTGGGGGGATAGGGGTGCTGTGCGGGGTAGGCAGGGTTTAAGGGGGATATGGCTTCAAGATGTGAAAAAGACAGCTTTCAAGCCCGTTTAAGTCGAATTTTCTGCTCATATATCCTTTTTACTACCTACCCCGCCCAGCACCCCTACTCACTCCTGGTCCCGTAACTTCCTTGGGGGGTGTGAACAAGAAATTTTTCTTGGGGTTTGTGGATCCAGGGGGGGGGCTTAGGCAGGTTTCTGAAAACAGTTATTTGAAAAGCGTTCGGGAGCTAAACTGCAAATTTACCGAAAATTCGCTACCAAAACCCACTTACTGCGTCCAGTATCAAACTCATCATATTTCGAAAAAAAAAAGCAAAAATGCATTAACGAATTTGTTCTACGATATTATATACCGTTAAACCATAAACTTCACCAAACCTACAGCGAAAGCATCAACTTAACTAAACCGACAGCCAAAACATCAGAGACAGGGTCTATTTGAAATGAATTTTCTGTAAATATTTTAGTAAAATGAAGGGCAATGACGGTTGAATCTGAAACTTAAGGGTTTGCAGAACACTCTTCTTGCAACATTTTCCTTTCAAAATCCGTATTTGTTTCACGTTCTTTGCCTAAACATTGCTAATTTTGACGTTTAAAATGGCGAGTTTGACGTTTTGAGAAAAACTCCAAAATGTGTTTCTTTAACTGCCCATAAGTTCTTTGTCTTTAAAGCTAGAGAGCTAAATTTTGGTACAGAGTTCACTCTTTATAATGCAAACACGCGTATCAAATTTGGTTGCCCTTACTTTGTTATTTCCGGAGATATGATTTTTTTTTAGAAGGAAAACACAAAATTTCCCGGGAAAACCTGGTCCGATTTTCCTGGCTAACGAACCTATCCAAGCCACTTGCAAAAGGAAGATACTCACCAAATTTGATCAAGATTGGTCCATTATTTTTTAGTTATCGCTCGGATATATATATATATATATATATATATATATATATATATATATATATATATATATATATATATATATATATATATATATATATATATATATATATATATATAAACAATGATCTCCTCATTAGTCCTTTTTTTTTAATTCGCTATTAAAGTTATTTTGATGAAATTTGATACCTAGATTTTTATTATAAAGATTATTTTATATACCAAGTTTATCTCTTTCAGTTGAAAAAAACTCATTAACAATAAAAAGATTTTTGATAAAAATTAACCATCATAACGCGCTTACTGCTCCGGAGTTTTTTGTAATCAGCCAGGTAAAAAAGTTGAATTTCTTTTCTTTATTGCAGAGTGAAATGCTTAGTTTAAAACAAAACAATGAAAGGTTGCAACGCATGGTCAGTGGTGCGACCAACCTACCCTCTGATTTAACAGATACAAGAAGCAGCAATAGTATAGATGCTCTTTGTGATCTTATACCCACTGAGGAACCACCTCCCGAAATTGAGCCAGATGGTAAACTAATAACAATTTCTGTCTATCTGGGACAACCTCAGTGTTTTGAAAAGTAAGTTGTGTCCTCAAAAAAGTATATTGTTGTAAATGACTTTGTTTTGTAGGTATTATAGTGAGCATTATGGTTTTGATGGCACTGGTGATAATGCAATAACAGAAATATCTATAGCTCATACAACCATTGGAGCATCTACCTCATGGGCGCAGGTTGATAACGCTGTTCGTAGGGCGTTCAAGCAGCATGTTGCAAGGTTAGATCCAGGTGGAGGCCTTGGTCTAGGTAAGCCACTAGTTTTTTCTTTCCAGGTTTTAATAATAACAATACTTTTATATTGAAATTACAATAAAGCTGATAAAAGCTATTCATCAAACACATAGAAACAATAAATAAATATGTGCACAAGAAATTATAATATTTAAAGGTCTACCTTAGACAAACCATATGTTAGTATTCCATAAGATAACTTTTTATACATGTATGCAATCTAATACTTCAAATAGAGGTCATTTTATTTATATAAGATATAGTAAGGGAAATTCCCTTATCCCCTTGTCCCTCTGGTGACACCACAACTCCAAGACAGGAACAGGTACACTAGGTGAAGACTGGAACCTGTGATGAGCACTGATAATTATACTTGGAGAACCCAAATCACCACAACACGTATTTAACAGAAACTTATGCAAAGTAGGTGATTTTATTAATAGACTGAACAGTCAATAAAATTCACTCAGGAATTGAAAGCTATTAATAAACTACCTTTTCTAGATATAGTAGTAATTAAAAATAACGACTCTCTTGAATTATATGTCCACAGAAAGGAAACCACCACTCTAAGTTACATTCCAAATGACTTACATTATACTTTTACACAAAAAACGGCTAGTTTAAATTTTTTAGTAAACAGGTTAATACAATTTTCCTAATCTAAAAGTAAATATACCAGAGAGCCAGAGTACATTAAGAACGTGGCAAATATAACGAATAATCAGTTTGCTTAGTGCAAAAATTAGTTCATAGACACAAAACCAAGAAAATATTAGCAGAATCCACGACATTCAGAAAAGATAAAGTACACAAAAATTCGTCTGCTTACCATTTGAACCGTGGATCACAAGATGTCTTGAGAGCATTAAAAAAAAAGCCGATTTGCAGCTAACTTTTTCAACAAATCATAATTTAAAAAATTTGTTAGGTAATCCAAAAGATAAGGATAAAACCACTAAAATGTCAGGTATCTATAAGATAAGTTGTAAAGACTGTAATCTTAAATATGTATGGGCAGAATAAAAGAACCATTGAAACCAGATTTAAGAAACATCTGGCACAGCTGAGATACGGGAGTATAGACAAGTCATGTGTGGCGTAACATATTTAAGATGATAATCACCACATTGTCTAAGCAAAATTTGCTTAAACCGAGCTCCGACACTGGTTAATAATTCACTGTTCGCATTGCCTGTTTGATATAAAAGATATGCCGAAACTTGGTAGGAACAGTTACAACGGAATTTTAAAAGGACATCCGGCAATTAGAATATAAACGTAGAAGTTTGCCTGTGATTCCTCCATAGGGTATCAGTCTTCTACCTAACATGTAATATAAATACAATGTGTAGTAGTTAAGTAGTTTAGAATTTTTCATCCTCTGGTGACGCTAACTTTGTTAGTGAAACAATCGTGAGGTCTTTAAACAATATGTGTTGTGGTGATTTGGGTTCTCCAGGTGTACTTAACAGAAACAGGTGTTGGACCAGAACTTTGCAGAATAAAGGTAACAGCGAAATTTTCAATAGACATAGGAAAACATGCAGCAATATTCCAGGCCGATATGGCAATACAACGTTGCACAAGAGTATTAAGCAACCGACAACAAACCAGTCAATTGCCATATACGCAGATAGCTAAACTGTGCTTAAGGCAGTAGGGTCCATTGAGATCGATTCAAGATAGCCTCGGGCTGTCTGACCGCTCTAACAGAGCTAGGAAGTCAAACTAAACGACACTAGCATGAGTCCCAGCATATCAGGGTCATAGGAAGCGTCGCAAAGCTGTAGTATTATGTGCATGTATTGTGACTTATGACTGATACATTTCTCAGAGATCTATCCACCTTTTAATAAAAACTGGTTCTAGAGGCCAAATCACCTGGCTTTGCTATTGCAATGATGTTGATTATTGTAGGGATGTGATGCAGAAAATCCTGAGTGACCCAATCAAATGCAAGATAATTTAATCTAGCACATAGTAGGTCCAGATCTATCATGTTCAAGACCTTTGAATAATCAAAGGAAACAGACATGGGAGCCATCCATACCTTTGTCTAGATTCCACATTATGTTGTCTGTTAGCCTGCTATCCTGGTCTGTTTTACTGATGGAGGCTGGAGGACAACCACTTCTCCAGGGCAGGAATAAAAACATCGATGACCTGGCGGTGCGCGAGAGCTATGCTCTGAGCACATGTACTCTGAAACGGAGGTATACACTATCCTGTATGTAGCAATTCGACAGAATGTGAAGACGAGCGCCAAAGAATGTGTATACATTTACTTGGATAGTCAGGCGGTCTGCGCGCCCAGAATTATATCAATCCTGGTTCACGAGTGCGCTGACGCTCTTTAGGAGCTGACCAGGACAAAGAAGGGTATAGCTTATGTGGGTATCGGAACACTGTGGCGTGTCGGGAATGAGGTCGCGAATGACCTCGCAAGGCTTGGTTCCCGGCGACCGTTTTGTGACCCGGAGCCTGCTATAGGCATATAAGTACGAACTTGGCCTCCGAAGCCCTAGATAGATGGTCCGAGAAGGCCCTGGAGAAACACTGGAGGTCGGTCAGTGGCTGTAGACAAGCGAAGGGGGTCCAAAAGTGATGGTATCCAAAGCAGTAGTAGAATCTTGGCGTCAAAATATTAAGGCAGCCAAACTAACCTCAGTCCAAAAGACAGTAAAAAAGATGCAGGATGTTGGTACAAGAAGTCAAACTTCGATTTTTCTTGATATCTAGGAAACTATTTGTTGTATTGTCTAGAAAATTGGTATGGGTGAGTTTTTCATACTGACCCAAATTAATCAATTCCCAATTTGGCGGTAGCCGATAGAGGGCGCTGCTTGCGGTACCCTTCAAGTCTTAAAAATACTCACTTTTTTTGTGTTTCTACAATTGTTAGCCATAATTCTTTGGAGATGTTTATTGTGTCACTGGAGACAACTGATTTAAGGAAATCCTGGAGCCACAATAGACCTAAAGTCGCAGTGTAGGGACTGAGATAGCTCATTCACTTTATAACCTAACCTAAGGTAACCCTGTACCCAAGAGATTGAGCTACCACAGCCTATCCATCTTTGGGGATGCCTGTCATTTAGGTAATTTCGCACTGAACAGAGAAGTCTGCCAGCGGACGTGTTACATTAAAGTGTAAATCATCAATGAGATCACTGAACCCATTTTGTAGAAACTTTAAGTATGAATTTCCATTCAGATTTGGTGGTAATTCATATGGACCTAAGTTATGATTTCCAAACATTCCACACCAAACAATCTTGAATTTATATTGGAAATGTAGTTCTAGTGCTACATGAGGATTTTCATTTTTCCACATATGTTTGCTTCTGAACTTAAATTAACCCCGGCGAGTGAAGGTAGATTATTCTGTAAATACTATCTTATTCACAAACTCTGCATCCTGTTTGTTTCTAAAAGAATGGCAAAATTGTAGTCTAGCAGGAAGATCAGCTGGTAATAAATTCTGTAGGGGTGTGAAGTGATATGGATAAAGACATTTGTCAAGAAATATCCCCAAACCGATGATCTACTTACATTAGTGGCTGCACTTATTCTTCTGGAACTAATTTCTACACTAACTTAAATTTAGGTTAGGGGCAAATATGAGGAGGAACTAGCAAGTACTCTTCAAGAGGCACTAAATGTAGTGAATGATTGGTGTCGGAGGGAACAGATGTCTGTGAACCCCCGCAAAACGATCATTGTTCCATTTACCAGAAGAAGAAGGCTGGATAAATTAAAACCACCTATTCTTATTGGGGAAACGATTCCATTTACGGAACAAGCAACATATCTGGGGGTTACCCTAGATAAGAAGCTCAACTAGGATTTACAGTTAGAGAATGTAATCCGTAGGGCTAAACTGTCCCTGTGGACATGCTGTAGAATCTGTGGAAATAACTGGGGAACAAACCCCCAAAAGATGCACTGGCTCTATGTAGTGGTTATCAGACCAATCATAACATATGGAGCCATAGTTTGGTGGCGCAAGGCACTTTGTGGTATCGCGAGGGCCAAACTGGCTCATCTACAGAGACAAGCTTGTCTGATGATAACGGGAGCGATAAGCACCGCACCATCAGCCGCTCTGGAGGTCCTCCTTAATATTCCACCTCTTCACATATGGCTAGAGAGGGTGGCGAGGTGGACAACATACAGATTAAAACAAACTGCCGACAGCATGCCGAAGGTAATCAGTCTGGGAGAGTCCGGGCTCCTTGATGACATTGAGGGTCATGAGATTCTGGGAATGGTCTCAGACTTGATGCCTACAAAGATCAGTAGATCAGTAGATGTCTTTCAAGACCGTCCTCCCGGAAAGGGATGACTGGGAACGAAATCAAACGACCCTATTGATAGCTGATATCTGCTGGTATGCTGACGGCACCAAAACCAATATGGGAGT
The DNA here is from genome assembly GCA_964006375.1 of Tillus elongatus. Taxonomy (NCBI): domain Eukaryota; kingdom Metazoa; phylum Arthropoda; class Insecta; order Coleoptera; family Cleridae; genus Tillus; species Tillus elongatus. The sequence continues at coordinate 215,911,410 of OZ023262.1, forward strand.
AGGAGCCGGCGCATATGGTGGCAACACCGATGCTGGACTATCAACCAGCCTCGGCAAGTACGCAACCATACACCAGGCAGAAGTGTATGCCATCGAGATGTGTGCAAGGGAAAGTATAGTAAACCAGTGCACACACAAATCGATAAAGATATATACAGATAGCCAAGCTGCAATAAATGCTCTTGGTTCCTACCGTTGCAATTCAAAAACGGTATGGAGTTGTAAATCTGCCCTCAACGAACTGGGCAGCTGTAATGAGGTGTCACTGGTCTGGATACTGGGTCACTCGGACCATGATGACACCGTTGCAGCCGACGCGCCAGGGGTGGTGCCCAGAGGGACTTTATCAGACCAGAAGGTGCTGGGGATAACATCATGCACAGCAAGACGCACCTTAAAGACCTGGACAGAAAAAATGACAAGCCAGCAATGACAAAATCTGCCAGGATTAGCTCACTCTAAGGCCTTCATAAATGGCCTGTCTGAGTCAAGGGCTAAAAAACTTCTAGAGTTAAACAGACAACAACTGAGTACTCTAGTCGGCCTGTATACAGGACACTGCCACTTGCGTCACCACATGCACCGTATTGGAGTCGGTCAGGAGACCGAGCGCCGGCTGTGTATGGAGAGTGACGAGACAGCAGAGCACGTACTGTGTTCCTGTCCGGCGGCGGACAGGACTAGATACCTGCTCTTTGGCTAGACAAAGCTTGCTCCGGAGGATCTGAATCAACTTTCGCCCACGAAGATTATCGACCTCTGCAGTAGGCTGGCTTTGTTGGGCGAAATATAGACCATTAGGCGCGAGCCACAATAGACCTTATAATCGCGATGGAGGGACCGGTATGGCCCACTCACATTCAAACCTAACTTAAATTTAACCTCCAGGCGCTATATTTTTTGGACCACCTAAAATATATCTCGCTTTAGATGAAACGAACCAGTTTCACCCAATGCATTGTAAAGTTGTACAGATTTTTGTATAATTTGTGATATAGCTGCCTTCTGATTAAATGCTCTTCAGCTTACATTCTGCAAACCTTACCTTCACTAAAATTAAATTGCATGTAAAAGTAAACCATGTCAAAGTTTCCTACTGCCTGGAAAACAGTTCGTTCTATTCCAGTCCGTAAGAAGGGTTGATAAGACTGAGGTTGAAAACCAGAAACAAATCATCATCATGAATAATTTTTCAATGGAGTTTGAATTTGTTTTGAATGATTGTGTCATTTTTAATGTTGAACATTCCATTTCAGAAACTCAGCATGGTTTAATGAGGGATCGCTCTACATCTACTAATTTAGTCCATATTACAGACTACATAAGTGTAGCAATGGACAGGGGATCTCAAACCGACGTTATCTACTTGGATTTCTATAAGGCTTTTGACAATACTCTTCTTCAAAAGCTTGATGGTTTAGGGTTCTCTGCTAGGCTGTTAAGGTTTCTTAGCTTGTAGCTTAATGGTAGAGCCTACTCTGTCTTTTATCATGTATTCCATCTGTAGAGATTTTGGTTGGGATAGGTGTGCCACCGGGGATCTGTTTTGGTGCCTTTGTTTTTTTAATTTATTCATCAATCTCTAGCATCTCTAATGTCCTTGAGGTTCCTTTCCTACTTTACGGGGATGACTTGAAGATTTTTCATATTATTGACAACCGTGATGATTGTGCTAAACTCCAGGAAGCTTTATTATGTCATTTCTAAATCTTACGATCTAAAGACCTTGGCATATATTATCAGAAATTAAAAAAAAATTGTATAGACGCCATGAAAATTGTATAATGTGCCTACGTTAGACTGCATTTGGAGTATGCTGCAATATGTAGTTTGGGCTCCCTGTTATAACGTTCATAATGATGCACTTGAGGATATTCAGCGTTGGCTTCTCAAAACGCTGGCGTATACGTATACTCCAGACAAAAGTAGCTCTAGTTATTAAAACAGTTTCTTATTATTTTACAGGAAGTGATGCAATAGCCAGCTACAAACTAGGTGAAGCAGAGAGAAAGCCAGATACTGGTCCACCCGATCTCTTGCCAGTAGGTTATGCTGTTGGACGTGTGAATACGTTACATGTAGTATTGCAGCCTGTAGCTGCTTTAGCATTTGAAACGCTTATACCCAAAGGTGTCGCACAAAGGTTGGTGTCTCTGTTAGCTGAACACCGACGCTTAGTATTATGTGGAGCTCCTGGCACAGGAAAGACACACCTTGCGACAAGGCTCGCAGAATTCCACGCACAGTCTCAAAGAAGAGACCCAGCAGAAGCTGTGGCCACATTCAAGTAAGTTTGTTTTAATGATAACTATAAAAATATTGACTAACTCTTGTATTTATATGACTAAAAACTAAGCCTTATATGTGTGTATAGTGTAGAATTAATGTTTGTTTGCTTTGTATTTGATTATGAAGTCTGGTTTGTAAATGAAAATCACTTGTATGAACACTTAACTATTTAGTTACTCACTACTGGGATATCACATGAATTGCAGGTATATATTACATTAAATAGTGTTTGTTATTAAACACTGTTTGTATGTTATATAAAGTACAGTTTCTCTTTTGAATGTAAATGTAAACTAGAACCGTGTGCATTTTGACTATCAACTTAAGACTGCAACAGCTGTGTGCTAGTACAGGGAGGCTGGTCCCAAAACTGACCATTTATAACAGTACCTAACAATGTGTTACCAATTCAGAAAATATACAGTGGTCTCTAAAAGGTTGACACTACATCTCACAATAGATACATAATGCATGTTTTGACAAACAGTCTCCCTTATTCAAACCTAAGAGCTGTAAGTACCCAGCGTGGTTTGATGCTTCCATTATTAGGAACATCAAACAAAGAGTTCGCCATTTTGTACATTCCAAAAATAGTGGATCTGAATATCAACTTTAGGAATTTGAAATCAGTTATGAAGTGTCAGATCTTGGCAGCTTCCAATGTTTACCTGCATCGGGTCGAGGCGTCCATAAATTATAACTGTAAATCATTCTGGTCGTATATCCAAAATAAAAGGCGATCTTCAAGTCTTCCTGGTTTGATAAAATGTGATGATGGTTGAAAAACGATATTAACTTTCAATTTGCGCCACTTTTAAAATAATTTTACGAGTAATACGGCTGCTGAAATTAAAGGTTAGCCTTGCATTTAACTTTTCCTGACAAATTGAGTAAACTACTAAAGCGACCAAAAAACGCTATCTGTCGGTTTAGACTTAGACAAAAACGTATTATTAAAAACTATAATTCATCTACCAAAGAGCTTTAAAACAAGATCAAATTCAATACAATCGAATAACGTGACCAGGAGTTAACGAACTTTTTCTGCAATACGAGTCCACTCTCCCTCCGTCCCTTATTATAAGAGATAGGCCAAAATGTCAAATAAACAATTTTTAGAATTTTAACAGGAAAGTCCAAAACCATTCTAGGTGACTTACCTTCATGATTTATTTTTGGAGAAAATCTGACTTCTCTATTTTGAATTAAAAATATGCCATCTAGAAGTAAAATTTAAAAGTGGAATACAATATACATATAATTCTAGAGGTCACTTTTGTCATTAATTTTTTTCCAGTAAGCTGTAGGACATACAGTTTTCAAGATACAGCCGCTCGCAAACCTTAGCAGGACACCTCGTATATAACGGGTGTTTTTCAAAAGTGGCTCACCCCAATAACTTTTTATTTTTTGAGATAAAAGAATGAAATTTGGTATGTTAGTATTTGACATAAATCCAGATTGATTGACGTATTCAGTTGTTTTCAGTCACTGCTGGTTTCTCCGGAAATGTCTGGAACTTTTGGTTTTTAAATTGGACCTCCTGTATTTTTTGCTTTATTTGATAAAAAAATGACATTCTGAATACAATGCCACCTCATAAGTAAATTTTTGACATTTTCGTTAAAAAAAATTACAGTTTAAATTTCAATCCAGTGTCATAACTATGTTAAAACCATTATTTTTAATCAAGGAGCCATCGAAAAATATATTTGATCATCTAATGTTTTTTGTCTCTTTTCCTGGCTGGTTAAAAGATTCTCAAGTCGTATTTTTAATCATCTCAATTTTTTCAAATGAAACGAGGGTGGCTCATTAGCATATTCGGCAAAAACTTTTTTTTACGAATAATTTGGTACCATCCACATGATGTTTTGAGTTAAATTGTCGTTATAAACCGCCTGTTATAATTTCATACTATTACAACATTGGAATTTGCCTTAAGCATAATGACATTTGTAATAAGTAAGTCTGGAAATAACAATTTGACTCCATTGTCAAATATCAACAAACTGTTATTTCCAGGCCTACTTATTACAAGTGCCATTTGTGCTCATTAATCATATGAAATTATAAGACGGTTTATAACGACAATTAAACTCGAAATACCTTGTGTGTGGTACCAAACTATTCGTAAGAAAATGCTTGTGCGAAATATGCTAATGAGCCACACTTGTTTAATTTGAAAAAAAAATAGTTAGGATTAAAAATACGATTTGGGGATCTTTCAACCCGCCAGGAAAAGAGAGAAAAAACATTAGATAATCAAATATATTTTTTCTTGGCTCCTTGATTAAAAAAATAATGGTTTTAACATAGTCATGACACTCTAGATTCAAATTTAAATTATTCTTTTTTTTTTTGAGCGAAAAAGTCAAAAGTTGACATATGAGGTGTCATTGTATTCATAATGTCATTTTCCATCAAATAAACAAACAAAAAATACCACAGGTCCAATTTAAAAATCAAAAGTTGCAGACATTTCCAGTGAAACAGGATGTGACCGAAAACAATTGAATACATCAGTCAATCTGGATTTATGTCATATACCAACATCAAATTTTACTTTTTTATCTCAAAAAATGTAAATGTTATTGGTGTGAGCCACTTTTGGAAAACACCCGGTATATACCCGGGTATCACTATGACATCCAAAAGATAATAAATTTAGCCAGAAAAATCAGACTAGTTTTTAGGGAAATTTTGGAGAATGTTAGTATCTTCGAAAATAACCATTACTGAAACAGAATTTGGTAAGCAAGTTGCTCATATATAACGTATACTACATACCAAAATTCAGATCTCCAACTTAAAAGGAAATAAAAGTTATGAGCATTCAAAGAGAAAATATTCTGCTCATACTAGGAGTCAGAACCTGGCAAGACCAAAATAGTATAATATGGAGTTAACAAAATCTATCGACTATCACAAACAAAGATATGTTTTTTTCCTTTCCATACTAAATACAGACGTATAGACTATTTCTCTGGCTTCACAAATGTTCATTTCCTTTTTCTTTTCTGTAACAGTTTTAGCTGCTGAACAGCATCATCGGACAGAGGAAAGTTTCTCTTCATTTGTAAAGCCAGAGAAATACTCTCTATGTCTGTATTTACTGTTTCAGCAAGTAAGGGCAACAACAGGCCCAAGCAACAAATTAAGGCATGTTAACCAGCACTCGAGTCCAAATAACCTAACCAAGTTGTAATTTAGTAATAATTAACTAAAATGTTGCCTTGATTGTCATAATGACTACAAATTTGGAAATGCGGCTCCGAACTAGCTTATTTTTGACTATTAAAATTACTCCAAAGTCAGTAACTTACAAGGGACTAAATTGGGAAAAAAATGGTTTAATTTTACTCATAAAATATACTTGAATATACTTTTGTGTTTCAATTCCAGAGTTGGTAATTTTTAGGTCGAAGTGTGCCCTAAATTGGACTGAAAATCGACTACCAAGTCCAGATACCTGAAATACCTACTTTAAGGTAATTTATTACCTAATATTAACCTGCAATATGTCTCTGTGGTATAGTAAATTGGAGGTCTTCTTATGAAGTCCAGCTTACATATATATTACCAATTTCATTGCAATACAGCACAGGAAATATTTTGGGCACTGAGCTAACCTAAAATGGCTTTCTGATCGGCTATAAAGTCATAATTACTGCAGAAATGGTCTTCCAAGTCAAATTGCCTACCTTCAAGTTGAAAATACCCATAAAATCTGACTTGAAATAAAAATTGTCCTCAAAGTTCAAAGTGTACAGCAGTGAAATACATTTGTGAATCTTAAAGGTGTGTCAGTTGATAATCAATAAAAGTTTATTCTTGTTGTTAATGTGCGTGCACCAGTAACAAATATAGTGTTACAATGCCCCCTTTGAAACCAATAAAAGTTTACAGACATGCTACAAACTATTATAGAGTAGTAAAGAATGCTCACAGAAAAATAGTGATAGATGCTGATCATTCAAAGTGGCTTACATCAAATGAAGAACTCATTTTTCAATCCTAAAAAAAGTATGACAACTTTATCGGCCAATACTACTAGGTATATGAAAGTAAAACTGAATTTCAATTATATGCTGGTATCAAATCAGCACGTTTCCCTCTTCAATATAATACATCCCTTTTCATGCCAAATGGAGTGAAGTATTGGCAACACGGTCAGCTGTCATGTTTATGTTTATTTACTTATTTTATTTTGTTTCTATTTTCTATTAATGTTTATATATTATGGCATCAAAGACCAAAACCTCTGTATAATCATTCCTATATGTCTCTCCGCTGTGCACGGATATAAGTAATATACATTTCTATACACGAAAATGTTTCATTTCTAATAAATTCAAACAAAATTCGTTTACCATATAGTTGAAATTCCCATAATATGACAAAATGCCTTCAAAGTTTGGTTAGTTTGCCCTGTCATTAGGAATTGTGACTTATAGGTAAAAAAATAGGGCAAAATTAACTTTCAGGTCAATAATGTTAGAAGGGCAGCCATATTAAATTAATTTTGCGGTATCCATCTTGATTGTATTGGAAAATGAAAAATAATATTTTGTTGAATAAGGTGTAATCAAATTTTAGTTCGAAAAAAACATTAAATAATGATTGTATACCATGACGACAAGATAGTTTTGTGTTGTTTACATCACCAATCCTCCAAAATCAGAATTTCAAGAATTTTGAATAATTTTTTATTTTCACTAATTTTATCTTTTACAAGGGCGTTCGAATTTTATCGAAGTATCATCATCATGTTAACAGAAAAAAACATAACCGCAGTGGTTTTTTTCTTTATAGAGTGCGAATCACCTTTATCATTGTTGCAAATATTTGAAGTCAGTTCTTTGATCATTCAAGATGTCATTTTTTAACAAAGATGGACAATATCTCTACTACTCTACTGTTTGTTTATACATACATAACCACAGATCCTGCAGAACCGAATGATGTCACATGCGTAGTTCGTTGTTAAGAACGTCACGGCACTCGGCGCCTAGATGTCAGATTCAAGTAAAGCGTAGCACATATTTACCAATATATTACGTCCATTGGCCCAATGTTGAATGAAAATGCCCTAAATATAACTAAAACGCCTTGGTCGAAACGCCTTGCTGGACCTATTATCGACTTCCCTATTACTTTGACTTTATTCCCCACATTGGTAATATACACTTAAATTTTACTTGAAAATGACCTGTGGTGATTTGGTCGCCGACCTATTGGTAGGGCGATTTTACGTCAATTTGACTTTAAATGTTGCTTGGGGGTTTATCTTCTAGAAACGTAAGTGGCGAATTGAAAGGTCAAAATTGGTGAGATTCAAATAAACATTCTGAAATATGTGTGTGTGTTTTGTTTCTTTAACGTCGGCCTATTTCCGCGATTATGGCCAACCACCGACGCCAGGGAGCAGTTTCACCTCACTATTCTTGCCTTTCAGTAAGAAGGGTAGGGATCTTTAACATACCCAACATCGCATGGACACGGGACCAACGGCTTTACGCCCCCTCCGAAGGGCGGAACGTGAAGACATTCAATTTGGTCAAATACAATGCCACAACCTCGGTTGATGTTAATTGTACAGTATGTACTGAAAAAGTGAAAGGAGGACCCTTGGATCGAACACAGTCCCTTCGGTTCAGAGGCACATGTTTTTACCACTGAACCACCGAGGCTGTATTCTGAAAAATATTATGCGGGTTATGGACAGCTGTTCTTCGTTTGACTAAAATTTATTTGAAATAGAGCCTTTGTGTGCTATTGTGACAGCAGCTTAAATTATAATTTGCGATTTAAAAGTGTTCACTTTCTTGTTTAAGAGAATACATTTTAAAAATCTCTCTTCACTTAATAAATCGATCAATGGACAAACTATATAACTAGTAGTAAAAGTTTGGACACAGCAGATGCAACATGGCAGTGCATTTTCGTAATTTTGTTTCAAAGTTTAGTGACTTAATTTTCTGTCAACCTAAAAAGTTCAATTTTGGTATGTAACAAACCTTTATATGGTCAATATGTGTGTCAAATTTCATCAAACCAACTTCATTATTTTCGGAGAGACGCATTTTTTGTTTTTTTGCAATATTCTGTTTAAAAGATTTTAATGAAAATTCGCTACCATAACGAACTTGCTGCGTCCACACTTTTGACGTCGGTAAGCTGACTAAAATAATATTTTTGTTTAAGCTTCAGAATTATGTGATAGCATTTAGTATCAACTTTCTAGGGCCACCTATATATGTGATAAATGAAATATACGACTTAAAACTGATAATAATTTATAAAGAATGTTTTGGTACAAAGTTAAATGATTAATAAAAAACACATTCCATTAAAACACTGATTTGATACTTTTATCTTTCCAGTGTTGATAACAAATCCAGTAAAGAACTTCGTCAGTATTTGTCACATCTTAGTGAACAAGCCATGGCAGGAGACAACAGCGTCCTGCCTTGCGTAGTTGTTCTAGATAATTTGCACAAGGCTGGACCTCTGGCAGACGCTCTGGGGTCACTACCACGCAACCTGCCTTGTTTGTTGGGTACCATGGCACAATCAGCATGTTCTGCAACCAGCCTGCAGCTCCAGCATGGCTTCAGGTGGGTGCTTGTGGCACCACACATGGAACCAGCCAGAGGATTGCTCGGGAGAGTTCTGAGGAGAAGACTGGCAACGCTGGAACTGGAACAAGGTCCACAACCCGAATTAGCAGCCATTCTGGGGTGGCTGCCTAGAGTGTGGCAGCACTTAAACGCTTTTCTAGAAACGCACAGTTCTGGAGACGTAGCCATAGGTCCTAGATTATTTTTAAGTAAGTATATTTATGGTAATTTTGCTTTCTATACCACACATCTGTTTTCATATAATATTTACTTATCTCACCTAAATTGTAAAATTTATAATACAAATGCGTATATGTTCTAAGTTATTTCCACTTTTAATACTGCTTCTGTACTAAAAATGTTGATTTTATTCTTAGTATATACTGAGTTATGTACAGTGTCCACTCATTTGACATTTGCAGAAAATTAATGAAGCTACAGTTCTGAAAATTGGCGAATATAAGTTAAACAGACATTTGAATTCACTTAAAATATTTTCTTTTTTATTGAACTTCCAGTTTTATCAGAAGCCAATGCCATTTTTGTGACTTATTTTTAATGGAATGTCATTTCTAGCTCTAAGTCAAAAGCTGAGTTTACTCATAATGTACTTAAAATGTACATTTCCGAGATATTTAACTTCTAGGTTGAAAAATAACAGGCGAGATGTATTAGCGAATTTTCATAGAAAAAATTCGCTCTTAGGTGATCGCGACTTTTGAATTTTGGAAAAAAAATCAAATATATATATATATATATATATATATATATATATATATATATATATATATATATATATATATATATATATATATATATATATATATATATATATATATATATATATATGTACATATACAGGTTGTCCATCAAAACTGTTTCGAGTATTTAAAGTTATCTCTTTGAAAAATGCTTGGATAGGTCAACTTTGTTTTTGAAGGGAACACAATTTCCCGTGAATGTAAAAGCTGATACTTTATCTCCCTAACTAGAGTAGCTACAATCTTCAAATTTTCAAGTAGCAAGTGGGGTCGAGTGACAGTGTTGGAAGTTTTACTCAATTATCTATTCAATCGTGTAATCGATTTTGAAAATCCTTGAAATTTTGCAGATAAAATTAGAAATCAAATTTGCTATGGCCAATCTCTTTCTTCACCCAAAACCTTATTTCTCAATTTTTAGTGAATTTTCTTTAAAAAAAATTCACTCATGAGGAGATTCCGACTTTTAAATTTAAAAAAATTTCCTTCAAATGAGCGCTAATTAGGCCCCCTAGAACACATATCCGGGGTCAGTTTCAATTTTTATATGTTTATTTATATATATATATATATATATATATATATATATATATATATATATATATATATATATATATATGTATATGTATATATATATATATATATATATATATATATATATATATATATATATATATATATATATATATATATATGTATGTATGTATGTATGTATGTATGTATCACACCGATAACCCAAAAAATAATGGGCCGATTTTGACTAAATTTGGTGAATACTTTCCTTTTGCAAGTGGCTTGGATAAGTTCGTGAGCCAGGAAAATCGGCTTTTCCCTGAAAATTTTGTTTCCTTTCGAAAAAAAATTATATCTCCAGAAATAACAAATTAAGGGCAACCAAATTTGGTACACGGGTTTATATCGCTATTGGTAAATTACCTACTAAAATTTATCTTTGTAGGTCAAAAGACCAAAAAGTTATAGGCATTTAAAGATAAATAAATTGGGGTTTTCCTCAAAACGTCAAAGTCGCGATTTAAAACGTCAGAATTGGCAACATTTAGGCAAGGAACTTTAATCTAATACGGGCTATGGAAAGAAAATGTCTCAAGAAGAATGTTTTACAATCCCTGAAGTCTTAATTTCAACCATCATTGTCCTTCATTTTACTAAAATATTTCCAGAAAATTCATTTCAAATAGACCCTTTCTCTGATGCTTGACAGTAGCCTTAGCTATAGAGTTTATCGTTTAATGGTATATAATTTTTGTCGAATGTTTGTACAAAATCAATAAAGCTCAATATATCCGTTATCATACAAGACATGAAAAAAAAAGTATATACATTAATTATAGGGTGTCTTGAGCTACATCTTAAAAAAATATTTCTACAATCCCAGGCTGGCCCATAAGTCGTTGGTGATACCAATTTTCTTCTTTTTTTTTTTTTTTTTTCAAACACGCCTTATGTTATTGCATTTTTGCATTTTCCATCGAAATATAATGCATGATTGTAAGAAAATAAATTCTGGACGCAGCAAGTGCGTTATGGTAGCGAATTTTGATTAAATGCTTCATATTTGAAAAGCTCAATTTGTTATTAACCTATAAGGTTTACCAAGAAATGGGTTTCTTCGGGAACACTTCAACTTTACCTTCGGAAATTTTTGTATGTTTTCAAACAATAAAGTTATTTTGATGAAACATGGCACATTGTTTTTGCTATATAGGTTATACTGGTAATCAATTTTGATGCCTGCTTTCTTAAAAAACAACACACATATTTGCTATTAAAAACATTTTTATGAAAATTCACTACCATAACGCACTTGCTGCGTCCAGACTTTTTCACTTCCGCTGGTTCAAATTTTAAAAGTTTTATTTTTTCTCTTTTTCAATTTTAACTACAGATAGCTGTATTATTTGAATTGTATGTATTCTTTTCGCAAATTTGTGTGTAAAAAATATTTCGTTTTTTTTTTTTGTTTCCTTAAAAATTATTTTTTGTAAGATTTTTGTAAAATTTTGGTATATAATTAGTAATAAATGTTGAATAGGTTATCCTAAAAAAAAAAATCGTGAAAAAATTGCAATTTTTTATGCAAAATTTTCGTCCAAAAGCTTTTTGTAAATAATTATATCTTTTTTTATATTAAGATTATTTTTAGTTAGTAAATTTTGATAATGAAAGTAGAAAACAAGAAATTTAAACTCAGTGAATATTCAATATAGTATTTAATTTACTACATCGCTTTAGTTTAAAGTTATACACTTTCATTTTATTAAAACCATGATAAATTCAATTAAGGAATGTGTCGAAATTATGCATTATTTTTCGTGAATGACTAGTGCAAAAATAGAATGATGTAATTATTTAACCAACATCACCCTAGACTACTCTGAAGTACGTTTTAGAAGTACAAAGTTTCTAAATATTGGTTCTGTTGCAGATGTTTCATCCATAAATTGTACAAGTATACAACAAATTTTAAAAAGCCTGGACGCAGCAAATGCATTATGGTAGTGAATTTTCATATAAATGATCTGGAAGAAAATATTTTATTATAACTTTTTTCTTGTAACATAGAAATCTAAATTTTAGTGCATAGTTTACTTTTTATATCGTAAACCTACCTACCAAATTTGGTTATCATAGCTTTTTTATTTTTTGAGATAAAATTTTTTTTCAAATGAAAACTCAAAAAATTTTTCCCGGAAAACCGCGTCCGATTTTCCTGACTAACGAACTTATCCAAGCCATTTACAAAAGGAAGGCACATGCCAAATTTGATCAAAATCGGCCCATTATTTTCGGTGTGATACATACATATATATATATATATATATATATATATATATATATATATATATATATATATATATATATATATAGTATTAAGTTTTTGTGACGGTAATATTGTTATTTATCAAAAAATTGTGGGAAAGCCGTCAGTTGCAAAATAAAACTCTTTATTATATGCCGAGCTTTCGGAAAAAAATTATTCCATTCTCAAGGCTACAACATGGAAAGAAAAAAATTTACAATTTACATAGGAAAAATATAAAAGTCAAAATACTTACAAATAACGTGAGTTTTACTAAACTAATTAATCAATAACAAAAATGAAAAAACCTTTTTATAAATCTGAGTGAAGTCGAAAAGTGCCAAACTGACATATAAAGCTAACTATTGTCTAATTGAATTTGTTTTTTGTAAACACATTCTTTTATTACTTAAGGTTTCACAGTGTAAAATATAAACATTACTAAAATTTATATTGTGGCCAGTGTCGAGATTATGTTCTGACAGAGCGCAAGTTCTTTTAGTAAATTTGTATTAAACAAAATTCACTAATAGAGAGGTATTGATGGTGAGACTTTGCAAAATTTTTTCAAATGAGCGCAAACCAGGACCCCTAGAACCCATATCCGGGTTCAGTTTGAATTTTTATATGTTTATATAAATATATATATATATATATATATATATATATATATATATATATATATATATATATATATATATATATATATATATATATATATATTTAAGGGAGGATAAGTGTTGTTAACAAAAATATTAAAAAGTGTATCCTCCCAAACTACTTAATAAACTTTTATACAATTCTTCAAACAATCACCATTACAATACAAGACACTCTCTACAAACAGTATCAAATTTATCTGACAGACATAACACCCATATAATTTCGAGTTCGGAAACATCTAACTTTTTTTACATATCAATCCCATACATTAAAAGTATTTCCAATAGGTTAAAGTTTATACTTAAAGGTCAAACCAATTTTAAAATAACGTTTCGATATTCAAAAACAATTGATAACATTTTCAGTAAACTCAAAAGTAAGGATGAAATTTCCAAAGTGTCTGGAGTGGTATATTGTATTCCATGTAATAATTGTAGTTTAAGATACGTTGGACAAACAAGCAGAGTCCTTAAAGATCGGTTAACACAGCACAAAAGTGACATACGTTTACAAAAAAGAACTTGCGCTCTGTCAGAACATAATCTCGATACTGGCCACAATATAAATTTTAGCGATGTTTCTATTTTACACTGTGAAACCTTCAGTAATAAGAGAATGTGTTTAGAAGAATTTGAAATTACTTTTAACGACAATTTAATAAACTTAAAGAAAGATAATAATTTTAGAAATCACTACCCCTATTTATATTTCCTAGACCAAAACAAAAAACAAATTCAATTAGACAATAGTTAGCTTTATATGTCAGTTTGGCACTTTTCGACTTCACTCAAATTTATAAAAAGGTTTTTTCATTTTTGTTATTGAATAATTAGTTTAGTAAAACTCACGTTATTTGTAAGTATTTTAAACTTTTATATTTTTCCTATGTAAATTGTAAACTTTTTTCTTTCCATGTTGTAGCCTTGAGAATGGAATAATTTTTTTCCGCAAGCTCGGCATATAATAAAGAGTTTTATTTTGCAACTGACGACTTTCCCACCATTTTTTGATAAATGTATATATATATATATATATATATATATATATATATATATATATATATATATATATATATATATATATATATAAACATATAAAAATTGAAACTGACCCCAGATATGGGTTCTAGGGGTGCTAGTTCGCGCTCATTTGCAAAAATTTTTTCAAAATTCAAAAGTAAGGATCTCCCCATTAGTGAATTTTTTCTACGAAAATTCACTAAAACATTGACTAACATATACAGTGTCCAAAAGTTATGAGTAAATAATTAGAAGCGGTAAGAACTTGTTTAATTTAAATAGAACTTCCTATAGTTAACTATTAACGTTTTCATAGAAATCGCACATTTTCAGAATGCCGATTAAAAAAAAAGTTATAAACAAGTTAACCATGGAATTTTGACAAGTCAAAATTACTGGCAACAAACAACAGGTTTATACCAAAAATATTTAATTAACAATATTTTAAATATTACATACTAATTTGAATGATGAAAATAAAATAATGGTGGAAACACAACAAAGAGTTGCTTATAGCATTTTGTCTAAATTAAGCCAATAATCTTTTGAGAACAAGTTTATTTGGATGATTTCTGTTAAGAAATTTTTGAGTCAAGTACAAGATTTGACAGTGATTTCTGTCTCCTCAGCGCCTTTAGGACTGCTTCGTTATCAGTAGCTATGAAGATTCTGTTGCCTCTGTAATTCCTCTCCAGTAGCATTTGTGCACACATCATTATGGCTAGTGTTTCTGCCTGGAATACGGTTGCATACTGACCCAGGCTGACAGCTATCCTGCATCCCAGTTTGTTGCCTCCGTATATACCGCATCCTGCCCAGCCTGCTCTTTTGGCCCCGTCAGTGAACCAAAAAATGGCCGAAGTTTGGTAAATTTGGCCCTTATGTCTTAATTTGTGATTGTGTGACAGATGAATGTTTCTCTTTATATTTCTAAGTCTATTTAAATTCATGCAATTTCTTACAATTTTCAAGTTTTTGTCTTCTGGAGACCAAAATACAAGTCAGACTACGGTAGAGTATGGTATCCAGATAAAATCACGATCACTAGAAACTTCAGCTTCGTCTTTGTCAATTGTAAAATCTGTAAAATGGCTATTATTGTCACCAGCGTATTTCTGAGTATTATATTTGTAAGCATTTCATCGTAGAAGTACTTAAAAAAAGTCTGGACGCAGCAAGTGCGTTATGGTAGTGAATTTTCATAGAAATGATCTGACACCAAATATTTTTTATAACTTTTTTTTCTTTTTACATAGAAACATAAATTTTGGTATGTAGTTTCCTACATCTTAAAAAATTATTGCGACAATCACAGGGTGGTGCATAAGTCGTTGGTGATACAAATAATTTTTTTTAGTCGAAAACGCCTTATGTTTTTGCATTTTCCATCGAAATATAATGCATGTTTGTAAGTTGAGAAATTCTGGAGACAGCAAGTGCGTTATGGTTGCGAATTTTGATTAAATGCTTCATATTTGAAAAGCTCAATTTGCTATTAACCTATAAGGTTGACCAAGAAACGGATTTTTTCATTTACACTTTAAGTTTACTTTTGGAAATTTCTGTACGTTTTCAAACAATCAAGTTATTTTGATGAAACATGGCACATTGTTTTTACTATATATGTTATACTGGTAATCAAATTTGATGCCTGCTTTCTGAAAAAAAAACACACATATTTGCTATTAAAAAACATTTTTATGAAAATTCACTACCATAACGCACTTGCTGCTTCCCGAACTTTTTATTTTAATATGATTTTTGGCAGAAACCGAAACATCGCTTGCTTCTCTAATAAGCCTTGATTTTGACAGTATTTGAAACAAAGTTGATTTTATGTCAAAGCAGTATTATCTCACAAAGTACAGTTTATAATGGAGAATATTGAAGAATATTCCAATAATTATATGTTAAATTTGTTTTATACGCATGGTGAATTTGGACGAATTGTCAGAAGAACATGCAGATTATTTAACGAACGATATCCGGACCTACCAACAATTACTCCCGGGAAATTCGCAAGAATCGAAGCTTGATTTATGGAAACTGCCAGTGTAAGGGCAACTCGACATCACCTAAAGCCCATAATATATAATGAAGATAACGAGGTTAATGTATTTGCTTATTTTCAAGCTTATCCACGTAGTTAAACTTCAGGAGCAGCGCTGGAGTTGGGTATTTCAAGAGCATCAATCCACAGAATATTAAGAAAACATAAAATGCATCCTTTTTCTAAAATAACTGTGCATGGATTACGTCCCGGTGATGATGCAAGACGAGTCGACTTTTGCGAGTTCATATGCATAAAAATGACCGAAGATCCGAGATTTCTTTATAACATTATGTGGACTGATGAATCCAAATTCAGCAGGCAAGGAATTATAAATCGCCGGAATAATCACTACTGGGCACAAAAAAATCCACATCTCATAAGGGAACAGAATCATCAGGACTACTTTAGTTTTAATGTTTTTTGTTTACTTATGGACAATAGAGTGACATATCAAGTCTATGATGAAAATGTGAATGGGGCTAGATATCTGGAGATACTCAGAGGGTTTGTTAGTGATTTCTTAAATGCTCTACCTCCATGTGACAGAGCAAACAGTTGGTATCAGCTGGATGGTGCTCCAGCACATTCCACTCCAGATGTACACCATCAGTTGACCTTGATGTTCGAGGATCGGTGGATTGGCCCACAGGGACCCTGGAACTGGCCACCCAGATCACCCGATTTAACGCCCTTGGACTTTTACCTGTGGGGCCGTATAAAAGAACTAGTGTACTCTAGTCCTGTACAAACTAGAGATGAATTATTGAATCGTGTTCATGATGCGTTTACTAATCTAAGTCCACACGAACTTCGGAGGTCTGTTTCGCGAGGAGTATATGACAGAGTTATGCAGTGTATGAACCAAAATGGCGGTCATATATCACAATTATTGTAATTTTACCTTCATTTACAATTTCTTGTCATTATGTTACAATTGTTTCATGTTTCATTTGTCATAACGTTTAAAATTTTGTTAAGTTTCTGTTTTTGTTTTCAAGTTCCAATTAAAGTTAATTTCTACCGTTTGCGTCATGTTCATTTAGTTTTGGAAAGCTAACGATGTTTCGGTTTCTGCCAAAAATCACATTTAAATAAAAAATATGGATTCACAAGAGAACCGCTGGAAATAGGTATAGGGAACCTTATAGCGAATCCATTGAGAATCAAATTCTGCATCCGACCATCCAATAATATACAGGGTGTTACATTTGAAATAACAAACTTTTTCAACTTTGAAAATAATGTAATTGGTCATAGAATTAGGGACAGCCTGTATGCGATCCATCAATTGTGAGCGTGGATTTCGAAAGTATAATTCTTGTGCTTCCGTCTACCCCAGAAGCGTTTACAAATAGTCGAAAATGGGTGAAAGGCACAGTGTTGAAAATAAGGCTACATCTTTCAAAATTATCAAAAGAATCAAGATATCTAAGAAACAGTTGAAAATAAGTATAGGGAAACCTGATAAAACCCATCATGAAATTTTCTCAGCAATCCAAAAATGGAATAATATACCGGGTGTTCTATTTAAAATAAGAAAGTTAATGGCGACTTCCGGAATAACCGGAAGTGGTATGATCTTGAAAATATTTTAAAATGAAAGAGAATTTTGAATAACCCAGGAGTTCAAAAATTCAGAATTCTAAGTTATTTCTTACCACGAAAACTTCTAATGAACGGTTGCGGTGAGAAACCCTGTGTATATATATATATATATATATATATATATATATATATATATATATATATATATATATATATATATATATATAAACATATAAAAATTGAAACTGACCCCGGATATGGGTTCTAGGGGTCCTAGATCCCGCTCATTTGAAGAAAGTTATTTCTAACCCCGAAAACTTCTAACGAACGGCTGCGGTGAGAAACCCTGTGTGTATATATATATATATATATATATATATATATATATATATATATATATATATATATATATATATATATATATATATATATAAACATATAAAAATTGAAACTGACCCCGGATATGGGTTCTAGGGGTCCTAGATCCCGCTCATTTTTTTCTAATTTTTCTCTCAAATTTTTTCTAAGAAAATTCACTAATAAATCTAGCGGTGTTATTAACGTCTACCTCAATCTTTAGTCTATCGATATTTTCTTTCCCTTTATTATCAAAATTGCTGTTGGGTTATATACATATCCTCCTGATTTCCAGATAGGTTTTCGATCCGAACCTTCATTCATTGACAAACATTTTCTAGGCTTCTCTGTTAGAGTTCAAGTCGTCATAGATCAAATCATTAGCCGTGAAAATTTCAAATGTCCCTGTCATATCTACATTTTCATTTGTTTTTTCACGATCTTCTTCCAGAATCTCTTTATCGGTTAGTTTGGACAATTCTGGTGATACACTACATTTATAATGTCTGCATAAGTGAAAAAAATTGACAAAACTTTTTAGAATTACAAAGACAATTTTATTTTACCTTGCTAATTTTCTAATTCGTTTGCTATTTCATCTATAAGTTCTAATTCTCGTTGTGTAAGATATCTCAGCATTTTTATACTCCACCTCACAACACAAATGTAACATTGCACAGTCAAAGTACAACCGCTGCAATAATTAATGTCGGAAGTACTGATGTTTAGTTGTTATTTATTTTAGATTTTCCCAAATTTTCTAATTACATATTATTTGTTTTCTAATAGTTTCGAGTAAAACTATCAAAAGAAGAACAATTCCCTGCTGTTCACCATTTAAAAAAAAAGTCTGGACGCAGCAAGTGCGTTATCGCAGTGAATTTTCATTAAAATGTTTTTTAATAACCACTTAGTAGGGCTTTTTAAGCGAATTTTCTTAGAAAAAATTCACTAATGGGGACATCCCGACTTTTGAATGTTGAAAAATTTCTTCAGATGAGCGCGAGCTAGGAACCCTAGAACCCATATTCGAGTTCAGTTTCTATATATATATATATATATATACATATATATATATATATATATATATATATATATATATATATATATATATATATATATATATATATATATATATGTGTGTGTGTGTGTGTGTGTGTGTGTGTGTGTGTGTGTGTGTATGTGTATGTATGTATCACACCGATAACTCAAAAAATAATGGTACGATTTTGATAAAATTTGTCACGTACCTTCCTTTTGTAAGTGGCTTGGATAAGTTCATTATCCAGGAAAATCGAGCCAACATTAGTTGTTGGGGTATAAAAACAAAAAACTAAGTTTCCAAATTTTTATTTTCATCGAAACATACATAAATGTAAAAAAAAACTAAATCATCTCTAGTTAGTTTGAAACAATCGCATCAGATAATTTTTACACCAAATGTTCGAACCGTTGGCCTTCTGCTGCAACACAATGGCCTAATCTGTCTATAAAAGAATGCAATGAATTTTTTTTTTAATTTTGCTTGTTGGTATTAATATTATGTATTTCCTCGGAAATTCGATTTTTCAAATCATCAAGATGATTTGGCTTACTTTTGTAAACCTTGGTCCTGAGGTATCCCCACAAGAAAAAATCTAACGGAGTTTGATCTGGCGATCTAGCCGGCCACTCCAATGGACCTCTTCTACCAATGCATCATCCGGGAAAGATATCATTTAATAATTCACGCATATTTCTCGCATAATGTGGTGGTGCACCGTCTTGTTGGAACCAAATTCTTTCATGATTGTTTCCATTGTTTCTTGGATATAATCTTGCAAGAAATGGTAATATGGAGTTATTTAGAAGTGCTAAATATTTGTTGCCATTTAAATTTCCATCTATGAAGAAAGGCCCAACAACATGTCGCTCAATAATGCCATACCAAACATTAACCTTTTGAGGGTGTTGAGTATGACTTCCCTTATCCAGTGAGGATTATTATCATACCAAAACCTACAGTTTTGGCGATTTACAGTTCCATTTAGAATGTTGCCTCATCGGAGAAACAAATTTTATAAATAAACTGGCGATCATTTACACACCTATCCATCATGACACCAAAAAATTCTGACCTATCAAAATCATCATCAGATAATTCCTGCACAAGTTGAATTTTATAGGGATGGTATTTTTCTTTTTTCAACACCCTACAAACCGACGTTTACGAGATCTCAAGATCTCGGGCAACTTGCCTAGTTGAGATATGGGGAGATTCGGCAATAGCCAATAGTGTATCTAGCTGTTTCTCCTCAGTTGTTGCAGATTTTGGTCTACCTAATTGTGGTTTATTTTTAACAATGCCCGTCTCTTCAAATCTCTGGATAGTTTTGCCCACAGTTCTCCTACTAATAGGGAGTCTTTTGGGATACAATTCATTAAATATTCGACAAACCTTCTCGTGAGGTCTTTGTCTGTCTCCATATCCTCGTATAATTAAAATTTGTATGCTCTGCTTTTCACTTAATTGATCCATATTTATACGACAAATTGAAAAATTACTTAAGAAACACTCAAATATCATTTGACCAATAAAGGCGGAAGCACACGCTGTCAGCTTGACTGTGACAGTAAATTAGAATTGTTTTTATCTTATTAAGGTAAAAAAATATCATTTATAAACCATCCTCGGTAATACAAAAAACGGGACAATGTACAAGTAGATAAGCTTGGAATTAATTAAGACCATTCGACCTGTTCGTATTCGTGTGTTACTTTACTCAATATTACTTGACCAATAAAAGCGGAAGCACTCGTTGTCAACTTGACTGTGACAGTAAATTAAAATGTTTATTATCTTATTAAGGTAAAAAAATATCATTTATAAACCATCCTCAGTAAGACAAAAAACTGACGATTGTACAAGCTGATAAGCTTGTAAGTTATTAAGACCAGTCGACCAGTTCGTATTCGTGTGTTACTTTACATTTCATTTAAATCACGCTCATTTGAAGAATATTTTTTTTATTCAAAAGTTGAGATCTGTCATAAGTGAATTTTTTAAAGAAAATTCATACACTGTCTTAATTTTCACCAATTAAAAAAAATCTGTTCTTGCATATTTAATGGTTACATTTTCTTTATTTTTTATTTGGTATTACTATCTTTGTAGAACATTGTTTATTGCATGCATTTGATTTTACTTACAGTGGTTGTATAAAAAAATATTTAGAGGGTGCTGCGTTGTATCATTGCCCATAAATGGGTTAACTTGGAGATCTGAATTTTGACATGTACCATTTGTAATACAGGAGCAAGTTGTGTACCAAATTTGGTTACACTAGCTCTGTTAATACTGATTAATAATGATTACTTTAAAGTTTCAGCTTTTGCATTCTTTATAATAGTTTTCTAAAAGGCACTAATTGTTGTAGGTTGTCCTTTAGAGCTTGATGCAGCCAGAGCATGGTTTGCAGACGTATGGAACTACTCGCTGGCACCATATTTGCGAGAAGCAGCCAGAGAAGGGTTACAGCTTTATGGAAGACGAGCACCATGGACAGACCCATGCCAGTTCATATTAGACACTTACCCTTGGCCAGGAGCACCACCGCAGGGTCTAACAAGTATTTCCGCTAAAGATGTAGGCCTTGAAAGTGGTCCAACCACACAGGCAGAAAGTGAAAGTGATCCTTTATTAAACATGCTTATGAGATTACAAGAAGCTGCCAATTATTCCAGTCCCCATTCGAATGATTCTGATTGCAACAGTCTTGACTCCAACGTGACACGAGGAAGTAACGTTGGTACTGAAAGTGTGTCTTAACTACTTTAAATTTAGTTTAAAAAAAATTATTTTGTTTTGTTGTTATAGTACAAACAAGCTTTATAGTTGAATTTTATTGTTGGTGTGATATTAGTGAAGATTTTGCTGCTCTTATTGTTTCGATGACTTGCAAATTGACATTATTGCTTGTTGATATTCTAAAAACACATTTTTTCAAAAATCGTTTGCCTATCAGCATTGAATCCATAAGGTTTTGAGAAGTATATTATGGTCGGTCACCCTAATTCGACTAGCATGGCACAGTGAGGCAGTAGCAGGAATTTTATTTGGAAGTATACATTAAAAAATTATTATTTTCTGATATAAAAACATGGTATAAAATAGCTTATTTAATCCATTAAAATTATAAAGAGAATGACATTTTATATTTAAATTAATAAACAATAACCTAAATACAGAGGTGTGAATGTAATTTTATTTATTTCAGATTAAGTTCAGGGTGGTGGGGAGGCAATTTCAGAACTCTAGGATCGTATTTTACCTTTTCGCTGTCCGAAACATGTTGAAGATTTTGATTCTTGTGGAATTTTACAATTTCGTATAACTTAGCTTTTAAGGTGTGATCAAGTATAATGTTATATTCCACAAACCGAACTATCTTCCGTTTTTAAACTCGCTGCTTATTAATGATCACACTATGTTGAGAAGCATTACCAATGACTACAGCTCCTTAAGAACAATAATTAGAAATGAATAGTTACTTTACCAATTTCATAAAATTACAGTTTTTCATTTGATAATAGCTTAGCTTTTAGATCCTACAAAAATATGGCAATGTTTGTTCATGTTTCCATGTTTATAACAACCTAAATGAAACATTAGTTTGTCAAATAAACTTTTTTTTCATCACCATGTACCATTAGAAGTCTTGGTCCTTTTAATATGGATTTTCTAAAAAGAATGCTTTGAGTAATCACTTCTGCTTGACATTTAAAACTGTGAAGGTATGTCTCATCAGTAAATATAAATTGCCTCCAAATGTTGTAATTATCCTAAATATTTGATATGTTTAAAGCAAATGTAGTAAGACTCCATTAAGGTAGTTCAATAGTCAGTTGTGTTACTCCAACTGGTCACATGTAATATCTACTAAAATTCTATATTCTTGATGTCTGAATCAATAATTTTTTGATGAATGCCTGAAAATACTACAATTTTAAATATTGCATTAAAATTTTAAAACTTTAGAGTTAGCTGCTTATTTTCTGTGAGGTAAAAATCATGTGTTGTGGATTGTATACTTTCATTTTCTGCCTGATTAAAATTGTGTTCAGTTAAATTTTTATCTTTTCTTCAAAGACGATAAAAAGTTAAGATTTGTCTCCTGGTTGTACGTTACAGCATCTTCAGTGACCTTTTAGTAGCTCTTATCACCTATTTTGGTATAATCTTTCTTTAAATCCCGTTGTGGAAATTGTGATGCCATTTTGAGCTTAATTTTTTTGAAATTCTAATATCTTAAAATTATTTGAGGTGTATGTGAGTTGTCTTGCCTTTACCATCTTTATTTTGCCTTATCGCCATTTTAAAGCAGAATCAGTTATATTCTTAAAAGGGAAAGACAAATGAGAAAGAAATATTACTTTTAACAAGTATAGTACATCATTTTTCATTCGAAAGATAATTTTTTCTTCGTAAAACAATATAAACTTTAACACATAGAAGATGCTAAAAGAATAAAAACCTCACAAGAGACAAAGCTAGAGAGAGATCGATTGAAAAGAGAGTTCCAACTGTGGTGATTCCAACTTCCCACTTCAATTAAATGTAACTAAACTAGTCGCACTGTGTACTTCTTACACTTTATGGATTCTGCAATGTAAAAACTGTAAAATAGATGTGTTTCTTTCATCAAATTTTAGATGCTTTGTTTCATTTGTTCAGTCTAGATATATAAATTTTTGTAGCCAGTTAATCAAAAATGTTTATACCTAATACACGGGACAAAGTTTAACATAATTTAATACATTGTTTCTCAAAATGATAAATTTTTGAGCCTGTGACGAAGCACTAATAAGTAAAGTATGCTTTGGTAAAACACATTTCACACAACCGTATTTTATATACCTGGTTTCACTTACAAAGTTAGCTTTATCAGAATTTAAAATATAACAAACCAAATAAATAATAACGATTGTTTTTATGCTGCTGGGTTAACACAATGTACAGGCAGTTGTTAAACACAGACCATATTTTTACTGCTGCCAGTTTGCTTATCTTGAAGGTTTCACTCTGTAACCTTTGTCGGTCTTTTCGGCGGTATGTTTCAAGGCAGCAGGCTATGCAAATGCTATTTTCGGTAGCATGTTGTTTTTGTTTTATTCACCTGTGTTTACTAGGGATAATTTACCTAGCTTTAGTTCATCTATGGTAAGTGATATGAAGCAGTGACTGCTACTTTACTTACAGATAACATATATGTAAAAGCATACATACCCATTTGTATATATGATTTCGTTTATTTATAGTACATACAAAATAGCTGTATGTATATAACCGTCTGTTCTTTGGTATATCCATCACTTAGATAATATTATTTCCAGATGAGTCTGTTATGTACATCAGTGATAGGAAATATTTTGCACATGTCATGAAGTCCTCTAGGTGGTTTTCAGAGAGCATTGACAACATAAACAACTAAATTTATTAACATCATTGACTTTATTTTTACTGCTACCTGTTTGGTTGCCTTGAAAGTTTCACTCTATAATCTTAGTCTTTCTTTTCGGCGGTATTTTTCAAGGCAGCAAGCTATGCAAATGTTATTTTCGGTAGCATCTTGTTTTTTTAAACATTCATCTGTGTTTACTAGGAATAATTTACCTAGCCTTGGTTCATTTTTGGTAAGTGATATAAAGCAGTGACTGCTACTTTACTTACAGATAACATATATGTAAAAGCATACATACCCATTTGTACATATGATTTCGTTTATTTATAGTACATACAAAATAGCTGTATGTAACCATCTGTTCTTTGGTATATCCATCACTTAGATAATATTATTTCCAGATGAGTCTATTATGTACATCAGTGATAGGAAATATTTTGCACATGTCATGAAGTCCTCTAGGCGGTTTTCAGAGAGCAATGACAACATAAACAACTAAATTTATTAACATCATTGACTTTATTTTTACTGCTACCTGTTTGGTTGCCTTGAAAGTTTCACTCCGTAATCTTAGTGTTTCTTTTCGGCGGTATTTTTCAAGGCAGCAAGCTATGCAAATGTTATTTTCGGTAGCATCTTATTTTTTTTTAAACATTCATCTGTGTTTACTAGGGATAATTTACCTAGCCTTAGTTCATCTATGGTAAGTGGCAGCAGTAAAAATAGGATGTGTGTTAACACCTGTTTGTGCATTGTGTTAACCCAATAGTGGGTATAAGAACAAACGTAAGTTTCTATTTAGTTTATCTATTTTATCATCTGATTATGCTGACTTTCACTAGATGTAAAAAATATTGTTGTAATGTGGTGTAGGTATTTACATTCTGCAAATCATTCTGAGAGTTAAAACTAAGAAAAGCATCTCAAAATGGTGATTTTCTAATTGTATTACTATTAAAATGGAAATGCACTAATAAAAACAATTTTTCAGTTTCTATTAAATAGCAACAAACTTTACAATTGGTAGCTAAAAGAGGAAATAATCAAACTTGTACACAATTAAATAATTATTCTATGGGGATTGAAACAAATGAAATGCTATTGTTTTTGTTGTAATTTAGAACATTATTTCAACTAACCAAACATTGCTTTACTTAGGTATTTAAACAAAACCATGATAATTATAACCTCATCAAAACTTTGAATGAAATTGACTGTCGATGCCACACCAAACTAAATGATACTAACAATCATGCATTGTGGATTTTGAAATATTTTGACATAAATAAAACTTTAAAAAGCACTAATTTTGATAATAATAAATTTAGGTATACAAAATGTGACTATAATAAAGTGCTTCATAGTTTTTGTACTTGGAAGGGTTGTTTTAATTTTTAAAGAGTTAGTTGCTTTTTTTTTCTAACTTAAAGAAATATACATCACTTATTTACTTTGCATATTTTTGATGTGAATGTAGAGTATGTATATTTCTTAATTTGTGTTTCATGAGTCGTTCTGGTCAAATTAACCCACTTTATTTTGTAAATATGTTATATTTATATTATACATATTATATATACAAATATTAAAAGTTTTCTATGGCTATGTTTTATTGTATTTACATGTAAAATGTTTTTAATAACTTTTATACAAATTGTATAAACTGCCATAAATTATTATAAATCTGCGTTTTATTTTTATCCCATTATACAACACTCCATTCTTAGAACATCATTCTACTCAATCTTTATTAGTGAATTTTGATAGAAAAAATTTACTTATAAGGATATTGCGAATTTTGATGAAATTTCTTTCAATTAGCGCAAACTAGAACCCAGGGGCATGCGGTGACATTTGAAATAAGGGAAGCAATTCCCAGAAATTTACCTATTTATTGTGTAACTCAATTCTTCTGTCGTTTTTGGAAAATTCGTTAATAATGTCGTCATGTGACTGTGGATTCTGGGACATTTCCTGGACGAGTTTATTTTCAACTGACAAAATTGAAATTTGGGTAAGTCTTTCCTGTCCTGTTGAATTTCTAACAAAACTTGATACGTTTCAATGTAGAAAAATTTCGTTCTACAGACGCACTAGTAGCAGGACTTGTTAATACTAATTCACATAATTTGAACACTTCAGAATATGCATTTTCCAATTTTGATTGTTTTAAGTAAGTTAAAAGTTCACTCACGTTAGTTTTTGTGTCAGTAACATCGGGTTCATAAATGACTGTAGGTTCTGATCGTAATAAGGCTTTGTCAAAATAATGTCCATAGTGGTGAAATAATTATTTGAATGAATCTTCTGGGAAAGGTATCCCTTTAAATCCTCCAAAATTACACAATTCAAGAAATTTCGGGTCACTGAGATGATCAAATCTGCAGTTAATTTGCTGCTGAATTTGATCTATGATTTCGTAGAAAAGGCGACGGTAAGAAGTTTGAAGGTCTGCCACATTATCAGTGCGCAGACGCTTTCTTCGTGGCTCCACTTCTCCTAATTCAATTGTTTTTTCCCAGAACATACCAAATTCATTCCTTTTTTGAATTATAATGGATTTAAATTCACTAATTTTTTTCAGGCAAAAACCAATGTCATTTATTTTACAATGCAATATGTTAAATACATTATCTGAAAACGGAAATATTTCCGAAAATATATTAAGTAAAAAAATTAAAATCTCCTTTCAAACCATCCAAAAATAATCTAGAACTATTTATTGTTTCTGCGTCCCAATTTTTGCTATTTTCCATTATGTTTTTAAAAAGTTCAATTAACGATTCACAGTGTTCAAATATAGTTAACCCAAGCCTGCCGTTGTAGTTCCATCGGGTTGCAGCTACTTTGTGTAAACGTTTTTTAACAATTGGGTCTAAGGCTTGTGTGTGCTTCGTAGATTTGGAAAAAAGCAGCCATTTAACACTTTACATTCTTTAATATGATTTATAGATTGGGATAAAATTAAATTTATTTATGAGCACAACAGTGTACAAATAGAGCAATGGAGAACGTTTCCCGCACTTTAGCTTGAAGACCTCCTAAACGTCCGGCCATAACAGCAGCCCCATCATAGCTTTGGGCAATTAATTTATTATCAGCCTCCTCAATATCTTTCATAATATTAAGCACAATTTTATATAGAGCGTTTGCGGTACGATCTTCTGTCACATTTTTAAAGCCTAAAAATCTTTCTTGTACACTCCCATCCATTTTTACGTAGCGTATTACTGCAGATAGTTGACTTAAATTAGTTGCATCGATTGTTTCATCTAGAACAATAGCAATGAAAGGAATCTGTTTAATTTCAGATTTAATTCTGTTCAAAATAATAGTGGGAGCAGCCGAAATTAAGTCATTCTGAATGCGATTTTATGTTCCGCGAAAAACGTTAGACTGTTCCAAGTGATTTTTTAAACAAATGTCGTATTTGGCTATTAAAGAAACTAGGTGTTGAAAGTTTCCTCTATTTGCAGATGTAGTTGTTTCGTCATGACCCCTGAAGCCCAATTCATGCTGCGACCAAGAAAACACAGAGCATCAATAAGTCTTTTTAATATGTTTCTGTTTTTATCAACCAGTTCATTGTGTTGCCGATGAATTTCTATCTGCTTGTCAACGGCGTATTCAATTCGTGTTTTAAATTTTAAAATGGTCTGTAAATGCGTTCTGGACATAACATGTCTTTGTACTAGTTTATGTAGATTATTCAAGTCGGAAAACCCACTTTTATTCCACACACTCCCTTTTCAGTCACAAATAGACTACAAGACCAACAAAACAGTTTACTCCTGTTTTCACAACCCGTTAACCATTCATATTGTTTATGAGTTTTTTCCGCGTTGAAATGTCGAATAGGTACATGTTTTAATTGTTGTATTTAAGTTTTTTATAGTATATTTCGGCCTACCTATATTAATAATAGCAAGTTTTTCAGCAAACAGTAAAGCTGAAAATCCGTTAGTTATCAAAAAAACATACAATACAATCACAGTTATTATTACCACTTGTTTGTAAAGTTTGTAAATCCGCACCCCCACTGTCACCGCTGTTAAAAGCTGATCTACTTGCAGCCATATTAATAATCATAAAATGCCAATGTATTTAACTTACTCGACTGCTTATATCTACGAAATAAACAGCCACATTCGCTTTGAACACGCACCCGGTCTTCGTAGTACAACACGTTCTAAAAACACGCATACATCGCGCCGAGTCGAGGTTTCTTTTATAAAGTTGCCTGCTGACTACGTGTATTTAACTGAAGTCATTGCATGCATCCACTCGTAGTATCAGATCAGGTTTATGCTGCAGCATGCGGTCGCATTCACTGGGACGACGTCCTTGCTAGGAGCGTATATACAAATACAGTATGATGCATAATAAATAATTATGTGTGTGAGCTTGCGAAATAAAAATGTTAATAATTAAATTAGTTTCAGAATTTGAAATTTAATATTTAAAGTACAAAAGGGATTTTAAATAATGCGGTTTAGGTATGTAGTCGTTATTTTAAGGGAAGCAATGCTTCCCTTGCTTCCATGGACCGCACGCCACTAGAACCCATATTGGTGGTCAGTTTCAATTTTTGTGTGTTTATATACAGGGTGATTCTGGAGGAATGGGAAGTATTTCAGGGGACCAAATTAAGAAAAATAAACACAAGTTATAGTTAGAATGTCAACTATTCGCTGCCTCAGTATTACATGGTTCAATAAAAATAAAAAAATAAACAGAAGATCGATATTAAAGATTTTCACTTGCTGATTTTGTAGATATTACATTGCTACAGTTTTTATCATTACCTTAGCATAATAATACCTTGAAAATAATGTGTTTAACACAAAAGAGCAAGGAAATATTTATTATATGGAATAATATATCCAAAAACTAAAACAACATACATTTCTTGTAACTCCCAAGAGGAGCGAAAAATAATCTAAACGTAATATACATATATAAAACTTAAATAATTTATTTGTTTTATTTTGTTCTTCGTGGAGTTTTCAGAAAAGGCTTTCATAAAATGCTTTGTTTTGACCCAAAGAAACTTTCACGTCCGTTCTTTTTAATTGTAGTAGGAATTTCTTCGGTCTCTCCCATTACTCGATGTTGTTTTCTAATACCTTAACTACTATTAACAGCTATATATTCGTTCCGCGAAACTAATTTTCTTTATCCAATGTCATAGAACGATTTACTCAAATCTAGAGAAATAGCCTTTGAAAATGGAATCAGATTATATTTTAGTTTTGATGAATACCAGCTAAAATCAAGATCATCTTGTGGTTTCATTTAAAGTACTGAATAGGGTTTCTTTGAGCTTACCTTCAGCAATACCCTAAGTAATAAAAGGCTGTAAAAATATTCTGATTTTCTTAAACTATTTTCTGGATACAAGAATGGCTAGGGACAGAAAACTTCATTATGACATTTTTTAATTGCAAAGTTCAAGAAACTATTGCGGTTCCGAAGAACGCAGCTATTGGCCTACATATTATATACATTCGCTTGCTTTTATAAAAAAAATCTTGACCTTACCTTTAGGGAAGGTTAGAACGTTCTGAAGGTCGAAGCACGAAACCGCTTTTCCATTTTCGATATCCTTTTCCTAGATCTCATTGATTTTTTTCTTCAATACATTTTTCTACAAAAATTCACAAATGGGGAGAACCCGACTTTTGAATTTTGAAATTTTTTTGCAAATGACACCGCGAACTAGGCCCCCAGAACCCATATCCGGGGTCGGTTTCAATTTTTATATGTATATATATATGTGTGTGTGTATATATATATATATATATATATATATATATATATATATATATATATATATATATATATATATATATATATATATATATATATATATATAATCACACTGATAACTCAACAAATAATGGGCCGATTTTGATAAAATTTGGCATGTACCTTCCTTTTGTAAATGGCTTGGATAAGTTTGTTAGTCAGGAAAATCGGACAAGGTTTTCCGGAAAAATTTTGAGTTTTCATTCGAAAAAAAAAATTATCTCATAAAATAAAAAGCTATGATAACCAAATTTAGTAGGTAGGTTTACGATATAAAACGTAAACTCTATACCAAAATTTAGATTTCTATGTTACAAAGAAAAAAAGTTCTAATAAAATATTGTGCCAAATCATTTCTATGAAAATTCACTACCATAACGCACTTGCTGCATCCAGGCTTTTTTCATATTCTTTCCTCTTTTGAAGCGGCCTACCATCTTGCCAAAATAAACGTCTTTGACCATAGGTTTTCAAAAGCTAAGAAGGCTGCCGTAGTAGCTTGGTTCAGAGATTTTTTAAAAAGAAACCCTGAGACTTCATTTAGAACTCCTGAGACCAACTCTGCTGCCAGAGCGCAATAGAAAATCTGTGGCAAAAGACTTCCCCATTTTGAAAGGAATAATTACTAAAAATGATATCGGTCCAATGAGAGCTTACAACATGGATGACTAGTTCGAACCAGAAGCTTGAGACCCTTTCAAGGAGTAGCAATTTTCAGCAGGAAAATATTCACAAAAGGCACAGGAAAAAGGAAGAACTTGATGAAGAGGATCCACCTTGTAGCTTTTGTTCAAAATTATTCAGTGCAACACGATCCAACGAAATCTTTATCAAGTGCAATTTGTGTACAGTAGGCGCATACACTGTGTGCGCTGGTGCTCTCAAGAAGCAGAAATTGTAAGTTTGCAATTTTTGCAAATAAATATAGCTCTCAATCAAAAATTATATATGGGGTCATTTTATCACATTGTGAGAGCCATTTTACCTCAACTTTGAGGTAAAATGGCCCTTTTGATTGCTTCTGAAAAATGTTTTCTATTTCTGTTGTTTCTATCGTTACACACAATTTATCAGTAACATCCACACCCGAGTCAGTTGCATTATAAAACTCTCTTATTTCTGGCTTTTTCTGTAGTTCAGTAGAGACCACAGAATTAGATGTGTGGTAACTTGATAGAAATACGACAGTTTTACCGTTTTTGGTACATACACCAATGTATCTTGTTTTGTATATCCGACAGACTGTCGTATTGGTTCCGATTTTTCAGCAAAACAAAAAAGGAGATATTCTCGTCTATTTTTCCTTGGGGTTTCCACCTATGACACTTTTGTATCTCTAACTCCTTCACGAGTTTTAAACTCTTAAACTAATTATCAGCAGTTATATTCCTGCCGACTCTTCAACGTTTTCTTCAGGTATGACATTTATATCATCTTCTTCGAAAGCAAGACGGCGCAGCTGTTTAACATCTTAAGAGTTATCCAAATTGTAAACTTTTTCACTCATATTTGCGCAATTATTACGTCAACCTTGAGGTAAAATGGCGCTTTTGATTGTTTCTAAAAAATGTTTTCTATTTCTGTTGTTTTTATTGTTACACAGAAATTATCTAGAGAAATGCGTTTTGTTATGATCTGTTTACTGACTCAATCAACTGTGCTTGATTAGTCTTGTTTTTAATCAATTTTAACCCAACTAAATGTCAAGGTGACTATTTTGCAGCATTTCCCCTACATCTAAATTATTTTATTTTATTTTATTTATTCATACACCATCCAACAGCTTAAAGCCAAACTAAGGATGGGCCGATACACAAAACATAATAACATACAATAATCAAACAAACTACACAAAAGAGAGTCACAAATTAGATCGCTTTGAAAAACATTTTTATCTCTGATATATTACATGACAAGATATCTAGGCTGTCCTGCAATACAGAGTAATCATTGCACATCTGGTAAATTGGAGATGATCGCAGCAATGGCGTACGAGCAGTCGGGAGATAGAATGTGCCTGGAAAACGTGCTGCAATACGAGGCACATTGAAATTAAGTTGCTGAGGAAAACCAATAGAAGGATATCCACCATCCTCACAAAAGCTAAGAAATTTGAGAAATTTCCTTTGCATCGATTCTAGACTTGCCACATGTATCTCATAAGTAGGAGCCCACACAACTGAGCCATATTCAAGTCAGGACCTAACCAAACAACGAAAGAGCAGGAGGAGGGTGTCAGTCTGAGAAATTTTTGCTGTTTCTTGTCAGAAACCCAAGAGTTTTGTAAGCAGAACTGACAGTCTGCTCGTAGTGTGGTTTAAAAGATATAGTACCATCAAAAACAATTCCAAAGTCCCTAACTGTCCCAGGGCGATCGAGCGGAAGCCCTCTTATATTGTACTGAAAGTAATTGCGTGTTTATTTTGAGTAAAGGACATCACACAACACTTGGAAACATTCATAGAAGGACCACTCCGACAACACCATTCATCAAGGATCTGAAGACTGTTCTGGAGCCGAAAACAGTCACCAACACTCGAAATATTTGCGAAAATCTTAATATCATCTGCATACATTAAAAAAGGAACATGCAAAACATGTTTAACTGGGTCAATAAATATATTAAACAGTAATGGACCGAGTATGGAACCCTGCGGCACTCCCGAAGCTATGTGATAGGTGTCAGGCTTCAAGCTCCCAACCTTAACAATTTGCCTCCTTCCGTCCAGGTAAGATCTGAACAAGGCAAGCAAGCCCTCGGAGAATCCGATAGCACTCATCCTGTCAATTAGAACAGAATGATTTAGACAATCGAAGGCCTTAGGTAGATCAGTACACACAACATCAACCTGTGAAGAGCGGACACAATGAACTGTGTAACATCAACTGAATTCGTTACAGTCGATCTCCCTGGAATAAAACCATGTTGAGAAATAGAGAGTCTGTTTTTGATGTGAAACAGTATTCGCCGAAAAAGGCAGGCCTAGAAAATCTTACAGAAGACACATAGTATGGCTATTGATCGATAGTTTGATGGATCACCACAATCCCCCGCCTTGAAAACAGGGAGAACTCGTGACAGCTTCCAACTCGCGGGGAATGTACCAGATCTAAGAATCAATTCAAAAATTTTCTTAAGTGGAGTCAAGAAAGCATATAAGCAGTTGCGCACAAAGAAGCCAGGAACTAGATCAGGTCCACAGGACATGTTAGCCTTAATTCTCTTAGCAGCTGTAATAATTTCATCATCTGTAAAGTCATCAACAAAAAACACTGTGATGTCACCCGAAGCCAGGCTGGCGGCTGTAGGTGATGAGGTGGAGGTGGAACCAGAACATCCTGCAAAATAAGAAGCAAAACTGTCAACTGCCTGTTGCTGGTTAGCTGAATTCCCAATAGAAAAGTTTTGACGGCGCCGAGAAGAGCAGTTCAAGAATTTTTTAGGATTAGACCTAATCTCTCTTTCAACCCTCTGAAAGTAGTTTACTCGAGAAAGATAAATGTATCTCTTAAGTTTTTGTCTCAGCTCCCTAAATCTATCCAGAAATGCAGGGTTTTATGTTACAACATACACTTATGTAGTATTCAAAGCGAAATATGTTGAATAAACAAAAATGTTCGGGACGCAGCAAGTGTGTTATAGTAGCGAATTTTCATAAGAATTGTACACTATTTTATTATACAGCATATTAGTAAAGTTAATACTCTAAACTTACACAGACCTTGAAGATCGATTTTAGAGGTCCTAGTACATGCACATTTGAAGAATTGTTTCGAAAGTGTTACCGTCGATATCTCTCTATTATCGTATAAATCTTGCATTCTAACTCCTTTTGAGGGCTCTATAACCTGTGCGGTAAGCGAGTTCGCTCCATTCAAATCCGCAGGCTGCGATGGGACTTTTCCGGCCCTGCTCCAGAGGGGCCTGGATATACTGCTTCCCAACATAAGGAAGGTATTTCGGGCCAGCCTGGCGTGGGGCTACGTCCCAAACGCCTGGCGCCGGGTTAGCGGGGTCTTCATTCCCAAACTGGGAAGGGGGGACTACACGCTGGCCAAGGCGTACAGGCTAATCAGCCTAACATCTTTCCTACTCAAGGCATTGGAAAAGTTAGTAGATAGGTTTATGTTGGGAGGGATCCTAAGGGGGGACTACACGCTGGCCAAGGCGTACAGGCTAATCAGCCTAACATCTTTCCTACTCAAGGCATTGGAAAAGTTAGTAGATAGGTTTATGTTGGGAGGGATCCTCAAGGATCATCCCTTCCACAAAGGTCAGCACGCGTACCAGCGGGGGAAATCGACGGAGACGGCGCTCCACGCTGTGATGCGGAAGGTGGAAAGGGCCCTACACTACGGGGAGAGCACATTAGCCTTGTTCTTCAATGTGGAGGGGGCCTTTGATAAGGCAAGGACGGATACGGTCTGCACCGCCCTACAGGAGAGGGGAACGCCAAGGTACCTAATAAGCTGGCGAGCATGCTGGAGGACAGGAGAGTGTCGCTGACCTTGGGGGGCCGAGGGCTGGACGTTGGGGTGACGGGCGGCTGTCCTCAGGGCAGCTACCTTTCGCCTCATCTATGGTGTCTGGTCATGGACGGCCTCTTGGAGCGGCTCTCTGAGAATGGCTTCTACGTCCAGGCGTACGCTGATGATGGGCTGGTCTTAGTCACCGGCAAATTCCTCGGCGTCGTCTTTGAGTGCAGGCTGCCTGTAGCATAATCGAAAGGTGGTGTGGTGAGCAGGGACACTCCGTAAACCCGGCGAAGACGGAGATGATCCTATTAACCAAGAAGAGGAAGGTAGAGGGTTCAGGGCGCCCGTGATGTTTGGAAAACCTTTAGCTTTAGTGCGGGAGGTCAAATATCTGGGGGTGATCCTGGACCCCAAACTAACATGGGGGTCGCAAATAGAACGAGTTGTGAGGAAGGGAGTAGCGACCCTCTGGCAGCTGCGTTGTGTGATAGGGAGGACCTGGGGACTTAATCCTCGGATCCTTCATTGGATCTACACTGCAATCGTCAGGCCGAGAATCCTCTATGGGGCGTTGGTCTGGTGGTGTGAACCAAACTACCAGCAGGAAGCTGGCCAAACTCCAAAGGCTGGCAATCCTGGGTATCACAGGCGCTATGAGGACGACACCCTCAGCCGCGCTAGAGGTCCTGTTGATGCTGCCACCGCTTCCCATCTGTATCAGAAAGGAGGCTATGGCGTCGCATCTTAGAATCCGGGACTCAGGTAACTGGTGCGGAGAGGGACCAGTAATAGGGCATGCAAGAGTCGCCAAGGAGGTGGAAAAGGAAATTCCGATTTCCGCCATAAAGGTGAGGAATGCCGAGGACGATATTAGGTTGACTAGGCCATACACCCTCAGGATCCCCAGTAGGGATCAGTGGAGGGAAAATTATGTTGCATACCAGCCCGCAAGCCTGGTCTGTTTCACCGACGGATCGCGGCTGGAGGACCAACAATCCTCCGGGGCAGGAATATACATCGAGGGCCTGGGGGTGCGCGAGAGCTATGCTCTTGGCGCATACACCACGACATTCGAAACAGAGGCGTATGCTAATCTGTCTGTGGCCAATAGACAGGATGTGAAGATGAGTCCCGAGAAATGTGTGTGCATCTGCTCGGATAGCCAGGCGGTTCTCCGGGCAGTCTGCGCAACCAGAATCAGGTCTCCACTGGTTCAGGAGTGCGCTGACGCCCTCAGAGGGCTAGCCAGGACGAAGGAGGTGCAACTGGTGTGGGTTCCGGGACACTGTGGCGTAGCGGGGAATGAGGTGGTGAAGACTCGGTTCCCGGCGGCCGTTCTGTGGTCCAGAGCCTGCGATAGGCATAAGTAGGAAGACAGTCTCTGTCGCCTTAGACAGGTGGACCGAGGAAGCAATGGAGAGGCACTGGGGGTCGGTTGGTAGCTGCAGGCAGGCGAGGGACTTCGTGGAGGGGCCGGACAGATATAAAGCTGTCTGGCTACTCGGAAGGAGTCGACCTACGCTTCGCCGTATCCTCGGGGTGCTGACAGGCCACTACGTCCTTAGAAGACACCTCACATTGATAGGCGTAGAGAGGGATCCCATTTGCCAGGAATGCGGCGATGATGAAGAAACGTCCTACCACTACCTGTGTGAATGTGAGGCTTTTGGGAGTCTTCGAGCAGAATTGTTCGGATCAAGGACTCTGCAGAGGAATCAGGTAAGTACTGTATAATTGAAGACCATCACGGCCTTCATCTCGAGGTCGAGGCGGTTTGGTGACGGAACCGAGGAAGAGTAGAGCATGGTTGCTGGGTTGCTGGGGTTGGCAAAAAGGGCCCATTGTGGCCTACTTGCTTGACGTTGGCCTCCCCACCACTGCTACTACTACTACTACTAACTCATTTTGAGAAAAATGTCTAAAACTAAATTGTCTATGAAGCTAAAGAACTAAATTTTGCTATATCTGTAGACAGTGTAAGTCTCTTTAAAAGAAACTTTTATTACAAATTTCATTAAAATAATACAGAAGATTTACGGAAGGAAACTTGATTCATATTTAGAAAACTAAAGTATCTGCCAAATTATAAACGTAGCCGTTATTTTTTCCTTATTAATCGCAAATATGATTCCGTTTTAGTCAACCTAATCAAACGGTTTTTTTTTCAATATCAACAATAACAAAATTATAATTTCAGACTCAAAGGTGACAAACGTTTTGAACAAGATCTCAGTTTTGTTTAAAATGTAATTTAACAAAACTGAGATCTTGTTCAAAACGTATGAAATCTGCGCATTATTATTATTATTCTAATTCAATTTTAATCTGTCTGAGAATGCTGTCAAGCTGCACATTATTGTGTCTTAAAATGTCAAATTAAAACATTTAAAAAAACATACATTCTTCGGGCTGGATTCGATCGCTATCTTTCTGCTTGGGAGGCAAGCGCGAAACCCTCTGCGCCGTCTAAGCACAGGTCAAGTAATGTTTTATCTGGGTGATACTTTAGATCGGCTTCATGCCTGGGATATTATACTCAAAGTATATGTAACTTTCATTTCTGAACGCCACACAGTCTGACTGACATAATTAAACATTGAGTGAAAGGCCTCTCCTCCAGACACCAAATTTATTTTAAATTTAATTCCCGACGCGTTTCGACACTCTAAGATGTCATCTTCAGGGGATAAATCTACAATCATAACAAGAAAGGTCTGTCAGAAAAACATTAGTTTTTCCGGTAGGCAATTGTGCATGTCCGAGCACAATGATGACAAGGTGATCTCTACAGACAAACGTCACAGGCTAAAATCACAAGTCACACAGTAAAATGCCAACCAACAGTCAAGCCAAAATCTAAGAGCTCCAGATACAGTAACACTAGCTAAAAATATGTTAAGTTAAACATGCAATTAAAATTAACAAAAACTAAAACATCAGAGCAAATTGAAAAGCGTCAAAAGCTACAAAATTGCAAAAGTCTAGTATTTGAACATTAAGAATTCAAGTCTATTGCAGAAACACAAAGCAAAGCCAATGAGTGAAACTGACAGGTTAAACAACACAAGAGGCAGGCACAATTAAGCAGAAACCCAATGAGAACCGCTAGGGTAAAGAAATTATGAAAGATTAAGTGGATAAAACAAACAAAATGAGCACTACTCACTTGAACAATTCTTAAAAAATGAACTCGAAACTATACAAAAAGGTTCAACAGGTCACAGCTTCATCCATTGTGCTAGGGGCCCTTTTTTTTCACATGCTAAAATCACAAGTCACAGTAAAATGCCAACCAACAGTCAAGTCAAAATCTAAGAGCTCCAGATACAATAACACTATCTAAAAATATGTTAAGTTAAACATGCAATTAAAATTAACAAAAACTAAAATATCAGAGCAAATTTAAAAGCATCAAAAGCTACAAAATTGCAAAAGTCTAGTATTGGAACATTAAGAATTCAAGTCTATTGCAGAAACACAAAGCAAAGCCAATGAGTGAAATTGACAGGTTAAACATCACAAGAGGCAGGCACAATTAAGCAGAAACCCAATGAGAGGTAAAGAAATTATGAAAGACTTGTTGGTAGAGTAATTTTATCAATATTTAATTAGTAGGCATTATAGTGAGTAGGCAATAAGTAAGAGCAAATGAAGCGTCATGACAAAATTGTAATAATCAGACATTGTTGAGTTGTCAATAAGAAGAGTTAGAAAAATTGTGTTAAGGTTAAGAAATAAGAGTTCCTTTTTATTTTGTTACACCACTATTGTTATTTCCGTTATAGTTTAGAATGTACTGTATTTGAGTTAATTATTAAATAAATATATCTTAAAACAACAGGTTATGTGCCCAATCGGATGTTTCTAAAAGTAAAACAGTACAGTAAAAAAAGTAGGTAAGTTAAAATGGAGGATAAAAGTAAAATGTTAGCAGATACGCAGTTGGAAATTGAGAAACTCAGCGGCTCGGAAGATTTTCCGCTGTGGAAATTTCAAATAGAAATCTTATTCAAATCCCAAGGACTGTATGAAATAGTAGATGGAACGACACTTTTGGCATCACAAGATACCCCTGAAAAGAAAGCAGATTGGGAACGGAAAGATGCAAGAGCCCAGAAAATAATAATCAGCACAATAAGTAAAAAGGTAATGCTGCACGTTTTGAATTGTAAGACTGCAAACGAAATGAACTCCAAACTTAGAAGTATTTTTGAACAAGATACAGAGGATGTTTCTAAAAGTAAAAACAGTACAGTAAAAAAAGTATTGAAGTTAAAATGGAGGATAAAAGTAAAATGTTAGCACATACGCAGTTGGAAATTGAGAAACTCAACGGCTCGGAAGATTTTCTGCTGTGGAAATTTCAAATAGAAATCTTATTCAAATCCCAAGGACTGTATGAAATAGTAGATGGAACGACACTTTTGGCATCACAAGATACCCCTGAAAAGAAAGCAGATTGGGAACGGAAAGATGCAAGAGCCCAGAAAATAATAATCAGCACAATAAGTAAAAAGGTAATGCTGCATGTTTTGAAGTGTAAGACTGCAAACGAAATGAACTCCAAACTTAGAAGTATTTTTGAACAAGATACAGAGGATGTTTCTAAAAGTAAAAACAGTACAGTAAAAAAAGTAGTGGCGGGGGCGATTTCGGAAAAGAAGTGGGAACGGACAGAACGCTGACAGAGAGTAGGCAGTTGGGTAGTGACCGCAAACAAGCTAGTGCGTCCGTCGCAAAGAAGTGCAATTATAAAGCCCGTGAGGTTTACGAGAAGACCAGTAAGCCGAGCGAGACCGCCGCTTCCCACCGCCGCCACCGCAGCGTTTGCTTAGTGAACCTCGTCACCGGAGAATACCCCAGGTAGGTGAAAACCTGATTCTATTACCGGTGGTCGAAATGTGGAACGCCCCACAATAACACTGGGAACCTTAGAGGGGACCGTTTCTTCCCTGTCTCCGCTGGCGGGCTGCTCTGGAGGTTGGGAGCTGCCTTGGCTGGAGTAGATTCGGACAGAGCGGCGACTGCGCCAGTCCAGATTGAAACAGCTAGGCGGCGTTCGGCGTCCCGGGCCGTCCGCGGCCCCGTTCAGGAGGGGCGTAAACCCGCTATTAATCACTATCCTGCCACCACCCTGCACCGCTTAAACGTTGCCGCTTTAACGTCCCCGTGCAATCAGCGCGTAACCTTAATTTAAAGCCCAATAATCACCTCTGCCTCTGGCCGCCCATAATTAGCTAGGCTTCCTGGTAACAGGACCCCGTTACTTCCTTGTGTATATAATTAGTGAATAGAATTTTATTTTAATTTACTCGATATTTCATTTATTCTGCCAGAATATCCACCCAAATACAATCTGACTCCAGTTCTTTAAAAAAGACCATAACCAGAAGTCCCGGAGGACTTTGTCTTGGCTTAGGAGGACCCTGTCTCCACTAGAAACTACCCTGGGCTAGTGTAACCGTTGACAGTGACTTGGGAGAAGGGAGGTATCCAGCGGGAGCGCGTTTACTCCCTGACAATCTCTATAAACGCTGGCGTCCGAGCATGATCCCGTAGGAAAGCCGTGTCCCGGAAGTCATCCCGAAATTCCCCAGGTTAGGGAAAACTAGTAGTAACTCCCGGCCACCCCAAGTGGCCGTCGCAGTATGTAAGAGTGAAAATCATCTGGCAAGGTCATGCCCAGAGAGATATATGTCACGTAATAAGCCAAATAATACAGCATGTTCAATTTGTAAAAAGGTAAATCATCAAGAGCGTGGTTGCTATTTTCGTAACAAACAAATCAGAAACTCAAGTAACAGTAAAATGGCATTTTTAAGCTATGCCAATAACCTAAACAATAAAAACAAAGAATTTTATCAATATTTAATTAGTAGGCATTATAGTGAGTAGGCAATAAGTACCATAGAGCAAATGAAGCGTCATGACAAAATTGTAAAAATCAGAGGTTGAGTTGTCAATAAGAAGAGTTACAAAAATTGTGTTAAGGTTAAGAAATAAGAGTTCCTTTTTATTTTGTTACACCACTATTGTTATTTCCGTTATAGTTTAGAATGTACCGTATTTGAGTTAATTATTAAATAAATATATCTTAAAACGACAAGATTAAGTAATAGTAATATATATTTTTGCAAACTAATTATACAGTGTATCTTACATATAAGCATTGCTTGTGCATGTAAACAATACAATTTTTAATATAAATGTCAAAATAAAAACGTCAAAAACTTTCTAAACTGTCACACACCAAAATTTTCTTCAAATTTCCAGGTAGAAAAACATTCTAGTTATCTTTGCTAATATTTCTACTGGATCCATAATATTTCCTCTCCATTTTTGGATAAAACAAAACAAAATGAGCACTACTCACTTGAACAATTCTTAAAAAACTGAACTCGAAACTATACAAAAAGGTTCAACAGATCACAATTTCATCCATTGAACTAAGGGTCCTTAGCAACAGGAATCGTTCGAGAATGGTTAGATCTCGAATTTCCTGGCTGGTGGATTGGTCGATATGGGCCAATACCTTGGCCTCCCAGAAGTCCCGATCTTATGTTAATGGACTTTATTTATGGGGCTATCTCAAACAGAAAGTCTACGCGGCTCCATTAAACAACGATCTTGATTTGTTGAAACTGAGGTTGAGAGAGGCAATTGACGGTATTCCAATTCAACATATTCAAAATGCCTACAAAACATTTACTAAACGGGCTGAGTTATGAGTATCGGTTTGTGGCAGCACATTTGAATAATTTCTTTATTTTTCGTTGTTCGTTTTGATTTTTGTTAGCAATAAGCGTTTTGTATTTTACTAATAAATTATTATTTAACATTGCATGGTTACTTACTTTGCGCTCAGAACACCTCAGGTAAAAAGCTCCATGTTGATAGGGAAAAAATGTTAATAATTTACTTGAAGTGTGCCCTTCACAACTGGCAGGAGAAACGATTGTCGTGGACATTGATATCTGCATCGACCGACAGGTAAACGCCTACCGAAACAAAATTAAGAACTGCAGCAGCTTCATATATTGTCAATAGATGGCCACGCATGTGTGAAACTGTGCTCAGACCCGCTAACATTTAAATATAAGCCAACAGTCCTTACTTAATGAATATGCCTTGTATTTAGTAACAGTTTAACAAGAAATAAATTTTATTCTAATAAAAAAAATTTATAAAACTATACAGTACTAACTAAAAAAACTAGTATGTTTTAATTCTTGTGGCATAAATGAAAATTCTTCATCCTCGCCCAGCTTTCCATATCCTGAAATGAGGAGATAAAATAATAATAATCTTTATTAGCAACCAAGCTATACAAATATTCTTATCACTACGTCAAACCTAAAACTATTTTCAATTTTAAAATATATTTTACATGCTCTTTGCCTTAATAAAAATTTTCATAAATATAAACTACTATTTCTCTTCTAAATACCTGCAAATTTCTACTTTTCTTTATATTTATTGGTAACTTATTATAAATATTTAAGCCCTTATAAAACAATGAATTTTCTGTTCTTTGTTTCCTAGCCTTATTTACATAAATATTCTCAGCATTTCTTGTATTATAACTATGTACATCATTTACACTTTTTATTTTATTGCACAAATATTGCGGTAACAATTTATTCACTATCTTGTAAATAAAAATCAAATTCAACAACACAAGTCTCTGATTAATACTCATAAATCCCAATTTGTCCCACATATCTTTAATTCTAGCATATCTGTTAACACCTACAATAATTCTCATGGCCCTATTCTGTAGTACCCGAAGTTTTTCTTTATCAGTCTCATTAACATACATCAATATTGTCGGACAATATTCAAAGTGTGGGGCTATCATACTCTTATACACTGTTAAATGAGTCATGGGAGATAGATAATATCCAATTATTTTGAAATATCTTTTTTTTTTATCTAATTTATTCGTCAAGTATTCAACATGGCTGTTAAATTCTAACTTCTTATCAATAATTATGCCTAAATATTTGGTTTCATTTACATATTCTAAGTCCTGATTAAATAGCTGTATTTTTTGGTTTTCCCTATTACCTCCCATCAGCATGACTTTAGTTTTCTCTACGTTTGCAAACAAACTATTCCGTCTTAACCATTCTTCTAATTTATTCAGTTCACCTTTCACCTTTTCCATGACTTCCTCTATGCTATCTGCCCATACAGATATTACCGTATCATCCGCAAACAAACTTATTATCGTTTCATCATCTAGATTATCCCCTATGTCGTTAATATAGAAAATGAACAACAAAGGGCCAAGCACGGTTCCCTGTGGAACTCCATGTTTTACTGTTCTTACATTAGATAACTTTGTATTACTTCTAGTTTGTTGTTCTCTGTTTGTTAAGTGTTGTTAAGAATAGAACAATTAAATTAAATGGAGTA
This sequence comes from Tillus elongatus, assembly GCA_964006375.1. Classification (NCBI taxonomy): domain Eukaryota; kingdom Metazoa; phylum Arthropoda; class Insecta; order Coleoptera; family Cleridae; genus Tillus; species Tillus elongatus. Next base: position 215,954,683 of record OZ023262.1, read on the forward strand.
TAGTAGGGTTCCGTGTTACGTGATAACAAACACAGTGATTTAACTTAAACTGTATTAACAACAACTAATAACTAATATACAAGATAACAATGATATATGACATGAAAGCAATGAATGTCTATGGCAGATGGCCATGATGAATGATGAGTGACTATTCATTGGCTTAGCGGCATACACTGGCGAACGATATGACTGAATCTGGCAAGGGCGGTGTAAAATGCGCGCTCCATATATTTCAATACATAGCACATCTCCCTCTTTAAAGCTGAAAGAGATTTACAATACACTAATGATGCTATGAATGATACCTCATAGAAAGTCTGGTATTCTGCTTTGGATGATCAAGGGAAGATTGTTTAATTGATTCTGAGCAGTATTCAGGGGGTATGCCTATAATGTCTAACACTTGACTGGTTGTATAGGCGTCGCTACTTCCGCTAACTTTCATATTACTGGATTCACTTGCTTCATCATCACTATTTACACCTAAATTATCCAAATCACATCCTCTGCTTATACTACTGTTACTTACGCTATTTTTTACAATACTGGGCTGTTTACTGTTAGTATACAGCATGTAATATGGATATGCGGCATAAGCAAACGTTGATGCAGGACATTGTAACATACGCTCCTGTCTCTCTGCTTTTATAAGCTGATTAGCATGTATTTTCCAGGTAAGACCCCGGGATGTCTTGCATAGGTACGTTGCAGGACCTAATGGTTTGTTAATGGTGGCTGGTACCCAACCGTTTTTATTATAATTATATGATCTGGCCATAACATTGTCACCCATACCGAATTTTCATTTTTGTGCTAGGGCTTTCTCTCTCTGCATAACTACACTCTTTCTAGCCTTGTTTTTAATATATGGGAAAACATTGCCTCGGCAGGGGCTATACCAGTTGTGGTATGCAGTGTGTTTCGATACATAAACAATATGTAGGTCAATATAGTAAGTAGTTCATTGGACTTAGTTAAATTACCGATATCTGTTTTTAATCTATGTTTTATGATTTTCACAGCATTTTCAGCAAGCCCATTGATCCATGATGTCAACACCGTTCTTTGTTTTATTATAATGAGAGATGATATCGGGCTTCCTCTTAGCATCATTATTGATAGATGCATCGTGGTGCATGGTGCTTAGTAAAATTATGTATTTGTTCTTTTTACATGCATAACTTACAATGGATATGTTATTTAGAAAGCGAAACAATGAAGAGCCGACTACACAATCTTCTGAGGCTTTCATTTTGTTCGGAATGTCACGCTTATTCTGACGGAGTGTACTCACAACAGTGATATATTTATCCAACAGATATGTTGCTACTGGAACACCAGTGAAGAAATTGTCTATTGTGAGATCGATAGATACTTCAAGCTCCAGGTTTTTATGTGAAGGTCCTCCGGGCTGGCGACCAACATAAACTAAATTACCCAGAGCCTAACCAGACTTAGATTCACACATCCGAAATATCCGTAGTCCATATTTTGCCGGTTTACTTGGCATATATTGAACAAATCTGCATCGACCGCTAAACCCAACGAGTTGTTCAACTATAGTTACAATAGTATCTGGTATAAGGCAACTTTTACATTGTTGAATGAATAAATCCCAAATGCGGAATCAGAGTTTTCTTATCGTCAGCTTCTGTGAACTCCCGCGTGAATAAGTAAACCACAGAATGCAAGAAGTTATCAACGGTTACATCTTTTCATTGTTTTCTATCTGCTCCGTAAACAAGTTTCTCCTCATATAGCGCATATCGCATATATTGAACAAATCTGCATCTACCGCTAAACCCAACGAGTTGTTCATCTATAGTTACATTAGTATCTGGTATAAGGCAACTTTTACATTGTTGAATGAATAAATCCCAAACACGTAATCAGAGTTCTCTTATCACCAAACCTGACAAAACTTCATATTTCTTCAAAGCGAAATATGAACATTGTGGCTTGGTATATAGGATTAGCCAATTCAGGGCAAAATAGTTCTCTCGCAGGAACATCTCAGCTTCTGTCAACTCCCGTGTGAATAAGTAAGCCACAGAATGCAAGAAGCTATCAACGGTTGCATCTTTCCATGGTTTTCTATCTGCTCCGTAAACAGGTTTACCTCTAAATTAGTAGAGTGCACAGTTTTTTGGATAATAATTGGAGGTTTCAGGCTTCAAATCAGATCACTTGGAGCAATCTTACCACTCGTTGAAGCAAAGGTCGGATTACCAATATCGTCAGGCTCATTCTCTAAATTATCATCACCATCATCACTGCTGGATTCAGAATACTTGGAAGAAACCAATTCAAAATGTGTGTCTTCTGCGTCAGCATTTTCTGCTTCTGATTCATCACTTTCTCCAGAAGGCAGATCATCACATTCAGCTGCCTACTGCAAGAGTATTTATTCATAGCCGTCATTACTAGCTCTCACTGCATTCTTTTTGGATGTCATTATCATATATGTCTCACAAGTTCACTCAATGGGACTTTTATTTAAACAATGACAATCAGCCTCACCTGGCCTTTATACATCTAGAAGTAATGCAGGTTTCAACTTGCACATACATGCAAAATTCTCTGCAGCAGTGTGAGAGTATAATAACTCTCAGCTATGAACAAGTCGATACTTGTTTTACAGGAACTATTAGTAGACAGGCTTTGCAGGCCCGGTTTATGTAAATAAGGGATGCTAATGGATTTTTTTTTGATATCCAAGTACACTTTAATATCTTTTGAATCAAGTGTGTGTTAAATAAAGATGTGTTTAGGGCATATATGAATGCTAAAGTCGCTTGAAATTATTTCAAACAAATTATAAGTAACCAAAATCTCTCTGGTCCTGAGAGGATCAGTTTATGCATTCTAGGGTTAAGTACATCACTTTGGCATAGCCAATATACATTTCCTCTTATAGAAACATCACAAACAAAATCTAACAGGTCAGCAATCATTGCTGATATCAGCGTAACAAAGTCGTGCTGACTGTGCTGTTTGGCAACACTGTAGACTTTTGACAGATACTGGTATAGAGCAAGCACGTTGGCAGGTGACGAGTGTGAAGTTGGTGACGAAGCAAAACAGACATTTACACATACTGTTATGTAATATGTTTCCAAGTAATTGATAAGTTGTTAATAAAAAATATTTAAAAGTGCCTATTGTCTAATTATAAAAATAGACACATGACGCAACCTCAAAGATCTTACATAACCAGACAGTAAGACTTATATTATTCAGAACTATTGCCATTGTAAATGCAAACACCATTTGCCACATTTAATGAGTTTTAAAATATACCAGTTACAAGTGATCATTACTGAGATAGGACAAAGACACAGCAAGTTTTTGACACACACCCTCAAGCCTATTGTTAACTTCATCAATACTTGAAAAGTTTGTGCTATGCATGCCCCCCTGGGAATGAGACTTCCCCTTTATCTGAAGACACAGAGACAAGAAAGACAATCTGTGACAGAGACAGTCTGTGGTACAAATTCGTCAAATGTTTGTATCACGTGAGAGTCCCCAAGTCTTGTTACTGTTAAGAAGCTAAGATTTCTAGGAGTACAGCACAATCGATTACATCCATGCAGTGTGCACACTTTTCAAGAAATACACTGAATACAAGATCCCACTCTATCTGGCACTCGGTAATTATCAGAAGGCTTTTGACTCTGTGGATATATAGGCACTTTTGACAAGGATTGGCTCGAGATATTCAAACCTCATCAGGAACATCTATGAACACGTCACTCTCAATGTCAAAGTCGAAGAAGACATTGTCACTAAGAAGATCCCTGTCAAAGGGGGAGTGAGACACTATTTTGCTAAAACTGATTATCGCTGTACTACACGATGTTTTCAAAAATTTGACGTGGCAACGATGAGGACTCAATATCAACAGAAGGTTCCTGAATCACTTGCGCTTCACTGACGACATACATGAGCTTAGTCATACTGAGAGGTGAAGAAATTTTCAGAGGCTGTACACCTGGAGATGAAACTCTGGAAAAACAACTTCATGAGTCAAGACAACATCCAGGTTACGCTCAACAAACACATACTTGAAGTGGTTGAAGAATACATATCCTTTGGTCACCACATCAAACTTAACAAAAGCAATCAGGCCACAGAAATCACCAGGCGAGCTGGCTTGACGTGGGCGGCATTTGGAAAATATGGTCACATCCTTGGGAAATAGGACATCCGCAACAACCTGAAACGAGATATCTACGACTCCTGCATATTACCGATCATGACCTAGGACCTTGAGGCTGCAACCCTAACACAAAACAGAGTGCACTGTATACGGGTTTGCCAAAGAGCAATAGAACATTCAATACTGGAGATCAGCTTGAGGGACAAAGTCAGGATGCCATCAGGGAGAAAACAGGAGTCGTCGATGTCGTAGAATGTGTAGCCGCTAATAAATGACAGTAGGCAGGATATGTCACCAGATATAATAAAATCAATAACGAAGGAAATAATACAGTGGCGACCCAAAGAAACTAGGCAAAATTTCAGGTGCGCCTATACAAGACAGCGTGGTGACATTGAGAGGCAAACTGGCAGAAACTGGATCTTGAGTCCTTTGACCAGGAGTGGACGAGAATAGGCTAAAGAAGAAAAAGCTTTCCAGACTGCTCTGTATAAAAAAGATTCCCTGAACTTATACTAATACTACACTATCTGCACTCATACAAAGTCATTAGTGTAGTAATGATTTTGTAAATAGATATAAAACAGGTGCTTATGTTTACCTAATTCCTTCATTAACTTTGTGGGAGCATTTCGAATATGCATTGGTACAGCAGGCTGGATTCCCTTAAAGTTTTGAATAACACTTTTGGCCTTTGCTAAAGCTGAATCAGCTTCTCTAGATTTAGGAGCCCTCGCTAAATAAATGGCACACTGGGCTAGAAGACAATCACACTCTGGCATTCCCAACATTTGACATCCTTGCATAGTTGACACTGCCAGCTGCAAAGCATTTGGATCTGCATTTCCTACAACAAACAAACAAAAAGTACATAATCCATAGCACATACTAAATTTCAAGTTTTTTGCTTTATGGAAAATCGAGTTATGGGCATTTATAGAAAATTGGTCCTTCAGGAAGCCATAGGAGGATAATACTAAAAGGAGGTATCCTATTACTCTGGTATTTTTTCAATATGAATAAATCTTTCACCTTTTACTAAAGATTTCCGTGGAGGGGGACAATCCAAATGAATATATAAACAATAATCCTGAGCTGCGCTCTAGTACAGCCTAGCAGTTCTGTACTAATCTTGCTGCAGGGGCTTTGAATTAGTTCCTTGCTATGATTACAATGAGGGGCTAAGTTATTGGTTATATGTGCAAAAAATACATTACAACATCAGTTTTAAGTTGTATAATATTTTAAAATAGTTTGAATTTATACTTTTATTTGTTCTTATAGATGAATCAGTTATTTTCAATACAGTTAAAAATATTTTTTTAATTTTTCATTATGGTGCCAAACTTTAACCAATGCCTTTGTAAGGTTTTGTTTATTTCTGGTGTTTTTTTAAAGATTTTTTGTTTCATAAGCTCGCAGTAATTCTCGATGGGGTTAAGTCCAGTGAAATGCCTGGCCAAAGCCAAACTTTGATTTGTTTATCGTCATTCTATAGGATTTGGTTTGTTTGTGGGGTTCTCTTTGTCCATTTCCCTTCTCAAAAGCTCCCAGGAATCCTTGATAGGGTTTAAGACTGGCAAATTACCTAGCTAAAAGCAAAACTTTGATTTGTTGTGATACACATTATCTCTTAAGAATTATGTTACTGATATATCTTTGTGATAAGGAGCGGAATCATGCATAAAAGTGCATTCCGAAGGACCACCAAAGCATTTACCCATATGAGACCTCAGTCATTTCTCCAATACTTTTTTGTACCAATCCTGCTTCATCATACCATCTATTATATAAATAGGATCTGTGCCCCCCATCTGATAACCCACCACACCATTATTTTCGCAGGATGCTTAACAGTATCTATAACACAGCCAGGTTATGATATTTTTCGTCCTGTCTTTACTGAACAAATGAAGATTTCTACATCATCATTTCGATGTGAGACTCATCTGTGGAACAAACCTTGAACAAAATGAAAACATTAACAGGTTTAACTGTAGGTCGTTTACATGTTTTGGTGCTCTCAAAGCTTTGTATTGTGCTTTTGTTCTTTCCAAGTTACGATATTCACCTCTTGTCTGGGGCCCATATTATGGTGTGCATATAAGCTCACTCGAATCTGTCCAGAGAAGGTTCCTAAAATATCTGTGGTTTAAGGAAACTGGGCGTTATCCGGAGAGCGGGTTCGATCATTCTGTTTTGCTTGGACACTTTGACTTCGCCAGTTTATGTAAGCTAAGAAGAGTTGACTCAATCAAGTTTTTTTATAAACTGATACACAATGTCATTGATTGTCCGGAATTATTGGCGCAGATAAATTTCCATGTTCCCAGGATGAGTGAACGGCATAATATGTCATTTTATAATAATCAGGCTAGGACTGTTGTTATGTTAAGATCTCCAATATATGTAATGTGTGAAACTTTCAACATCATTTGTTCACGTAGTCATATATTTAGTGACAGTTTGTGTACATTGTTGCATAGAGCTATTGAAATGTTGTAGTTTTAGGTTTGTTTTTGGATTAATATTTTGTTATTGTTAATTTATGGTAATCTCACTCGCTAATTAGTTTGTAAGTGTCCTGTAAAATTGATCCTGTACTTGCTCTGTTGGATACAATAAATTATTATTATTATTACTGACTGCATTCACACATACACTCACTTGGAACGACAACTGGGAACTCCCGTATAATATAGGTGTAGAAGCAATTTTGTTCCAAAAAGTTTTTTTTTTATGCACACACTATATAGGGTGCTCTATAATCTGGTAGGTATTTTGTTTGGTAAATTTTGACCAAATAAAAATAAATCAATATCAAACTAGTCTCATATGTAATCTAAAATATATGTGATGGTGCCAAGTTGTGATTATAATTATATACAAGTATTAAATTTATAGTTTTATTTCATTTAATACCACCTAATTATATGGCAGTGCCCTCCCTGGAGCAACATGCAAGAATTGTATTGATCAACCAAAGAAGCGAACTCAGGTCTTCTGTATAGGGAGTCACACTATACTTACTTTTGTACTGATTTTTCACAGTGATACATAGGGAGAGAGGAGTTATAGCTAATAGGGGACGCCATGCCATAAAACTGGAATAACATGACTAGGCAACCAGCTATACTTTAGTAGCTTGCCAAAGACTTAAATCTAAATAAACTATTCATATACCAAAACATTTACCTATATCTTCACTGGCTGCTCTAACCATTCTCCTCGCTATATACAGTGGATCTTCACCACCAATAATCATTCTTGTTGTCCAGTACAATGCAGCATTAGCATCAGATCCTCTTATTGATTTATGCATTGCAGATATCATATTGTAATGCTCTTCACCTTTGCGATCATACAACATGTGAGATTTCTGGAAAAAATTATTTTTATTAGATGAAAGACCTATAAATTATTTGAATTTAAAAAGGCCTCAGCAAGACTCATTAACGGCATTTTCTTATACGTATTAATCATTATTCTACCATGTGAACATTTAACAAAGAATCTCGGTGGTTCAGGGGTAAGAACGTGTGCCTCTGAACCTAAGGGTACTGGGTTCGATTCCAGGGTTCTATATTCACTTTCTCAGTACATACTGTAACATTAACATCAACTGAGGTTCTGGCATTGTATTTGAGCAAGTTCAATGTCTGCACATTCCGCCCTTCGGAGGGGTGTAAAGTCGTAGGTCCCGTGTCCATGCGATCCCTGTCATCGTTACAGAAAGGCAGGGGTTTGGCAAAATTTTCAGGATAGTGAGGTGAAACTGCTCCCTGGCGTCGGTGATTGGCCATAGTCGCGGAAATAGGCCGACGTTAAAGAAACAAAACACACACACAATATTTAAAAAAGTTCAAAACAACCTGTGAGATCCCTGAAAAAAATATCAAATTAGATGAAAGGCCAATTAACCATTGGAGAATACGGCGTTGGTGCCGTCGAATTGATTTTCTTGGCTGGTTCTCGATCGATTTAGTGGACTGTATCGAATATCGAATTAAAGCAATGTGGATTTCTGTAGAATATGTATTAACTATTTACACTAATTACATTACTTATAACTAAAAAGAAAAAAAATACAAGACGGAGCGGCGTGCTGAGCGAAGCACTCGAATTGGTGTTTTAAACGAATAGAATGATTGACGGTGTTCATACCCCTTCCTTCCTCATCGCGGCCGTCGGACTTGCGCACAACCAATATCCAAGACAGCTTGACATCTGAGCTGTCAACGGTGGTGCACTGCGTGATTTAAAAACTCGCGGGAAATGTTTATAATGTTAACCAACCATTTAAAAATAGAAAGATCTTATCAGATTTACTAACAAGTATTTTTTATAATAGTAATCATTATAATACCATGGGAACATTAAAATAAGGGTAATCGGCACTGAATTTAATTTTAATATTGTTAGGTCTAGATCAGTTTAAGGCATGTTATTTAATCACCAAGTATATAAAACTGTAGTAACGGGTGCGTTGAGCATCACTCCGTAAGCCGTTTTGGAAGTCCTCCTCAACATCCCACCTCTTTACATATGGCTGGAGCAGAAGGCAAGGTGGACAACATACAGACTTAAACAAACAACCGCTAACAGCATGCCAGAGGCAATCAACATGGGAATAACTAGACTCCGGTTGCCCGATTACCAACAATGAGCCCCCTTCGGAATTCACTTAAATGATGGTACTTGTTTTGTAAACGGCGCCTATAATGACTTAATGAATTGAGCACAAATCGCTACAAATTATGGCTTCAGACTAAAGGAAGCACAAATTTAAAGAGATAATTTTTTGATAAAACAAAATTGAAAAAGTGTACACCTGTTAATTTTTTCTCCATTATTATTACCATTTCTTATCAGCGATAAAACACAGTAGTATAAAAAATGTCATTGCAATTGGTCGAATCTTACTGGGTGTTTGGATTTTTTAAATAGTTAGTATATCGTACTGATAACTCAAAAAATAATAATTTGGGAGGTACCTTCCTTTCATAATTGACTTGGATAGGTTTGTTAGTCAGGAAATTCGGACCAGTTTTTTTTTAGGGAAAATTTTGCGCTTTCTTTCAGAAAACTTTAGCATCTCCGAAAATACCAAAGCTATGGTAACCAAATTTGGTAAGCAAGTTTCTACTATAAAACGTATCCTACATACCAAAATTAAAAACTCTAAATTGAAAGAAAAAAAATTAGGTTGACTGACTGACACTGGTGATCAGAGAAACGAACAAGACCAAAATATTTTGCGTGATTAACAAAATCTATTGAGTATTCCAAAGATTAAGTTTTCTTGGCACAAAGAGGTCAAGAAGTACTAGAAAAATTACTTTGAAAATATTATAGTTTTTCTTCCTGAAACGTCAAAGTCGCGATGTGAAACGTCAAGATCGGCGTTTTTAAACAAATATTCTGATACGAAAGCGATATATGTAGAAGAAATGTGGTAAGAAGTGTGTTTTACAATGCCAAAGTTTCAGCTTTAACCACCATCATCCTTCATTTTACCAAAATATTTGCAGAAAATTTATTTCAAATAGACCATTTCTCTGATGCTTAGGCAGTAATTTAAGTTACAGAGTTTGTTATTTAAGAGTCTAGTATTTTTAGCGAATTTTCGTAGATGTGATTACGCTTTTGTATTTTTGTTAGATAATTAAACTGAGGATCAGATAATTGAATTGAGGACCAACTTTAAAACGAGAATTATCCGCCGAGCAATCGAGATCGAAAAACGTCCTGATTGTTTAAATAAGAGAGATGATGGTCGTCGCCTTCCGATTACTTGGAAACCTATTATATCTTCATTACAAACACACAAAAAGAAAATAAATTCAATAGACAATTTCATTGCCCCCTTATCTGTCTCAACAAATGCCGGTAATCCTCTTAATCCTTTAAGTACCGTGACCAAAGCCCCTGACTTAATTGACTGTGACCTGACTACTTTCACTGATAACGAAGCAGGTAGACGGAATGATACATACAATACAAGACTTGCAACGAACTGCCAGATCTCTCTGAGGCCTGGGGTTGAACTCACTGAGACCTTAGAGACGATCTCCAGCGAGATTTGGGGAGTAAGCAGATTGAGGCCCCGTAACGAGATACAACAACCCACCTTTGTCTACTGCTTTGAGGAGTAGGCAGATTGAGGCCTTAGAGTGTCCTTACATATTTCCTTTACCTCTTGAAAATGGCTCCAAAGCAGGAACCGAAACGTCTTCGAGTTTGAATAAAGTCCGGACGCGGTTCAACCCGAGAACCAAGTATGTCTGATATATATATATATATATATATATATATATATATATATATATATATATATATATATATATATATATATATATATATATATATATATATGGTAAGTATATTCCTTTTGTAAGTGGCTTGGCGATGTTCGTTAGCCAGGAAAATTGGACTAGTTTTTCCGGGAAAATTTTGGGTTTTCTTTCGGAAAATTTTCGTATCTCCGAAAATAACACACCTATGACAACCAAATTTGGCATATACGTTTCTACCATCAAACTTACCCTATGTGCCGAAACTCAGATCTCTGCGTTTAAAGAAAAAAAAATTATAGGCATTTAAAGGAAAACATTTTGGGTGCCACTGGTGAACAAAGGAAAGCACAATAACAAAATATTTTGCGTGGTTAAAAAACCAATTGAATATTACATAGAACGGTTAAATTTTCTTGACGCAAAAAGGTCAAGAAGTAGCAAAACAAATATTTTTAAAATTTTATAATTTTTCTTCTTAAAACGTCAAAGTCACGATTTGAAACGTCAAAATTTGCAATTTGCAAACAAATAATCTAAGACAAATACTGATTGTGTAGAAGAAATGTCATAATATGTGTGTTTTACAAAGCCTTAAGTTTCAGTTTCAACCATCATTGTCCTTCATTTTACTAAAATATTATCGGAAAATCCATTTCAAATAGACCCTTTCTGATTTTTTGGCAGTAGTTTCAGCTATAGAGTTTATGGTGTTTAATAGTCTATATTTTAGCAAATTTTCGTAGACTTATGAATTTTGAAAAGATTTCTTCAAAAATTGTATACGTTAATTACAGGGTGTTTTGAGCTGCATCTCAAAAAATTATTTTGATAATCACAGGTGGCCCATAGGTCGTTGGTGATACGCACTTTCTTTTTTTAATAGAACACACCTTATGTTATTGCATGTTTGTATTTTCCATTGAATTATAATGCGCGTTTGATATGAAAATTGATAATGTTCATCTTTTTGAGTTATTTCAATTGTTTTGCAACTTTTCACGTTTTTGGTACATTGCACAAACACATATCACAAATTGTAAAAAGGCGTTTGTACCAATAGAGAGTTGAGCTCTATGGAACTGGCGCAATCAGAGAGCTTTTGGCTTGTATTACTCGTCGAAAAAATCGAGCTGCCATATATAGGCACTCTCAAATAGTGGCTGAATGTGAAAAGTTTTTAGTGATTCTGTAGAAATCATTTTTGGTAACATTTTTGTGAAATGTTGGTAATCAATAATAAATGTTTAGTAAGTTTTTAGTAAATTTTTGTGAAAAATATAATATAGTGTGACATTACTAATGGCAATTTCGGCCAAAAAAAGGTGAATTTTTGTAAAAGAAATTTTTTCAGAGAATTTTTTTTTTAATGAAAAAAAATTTCTACTTAGGTCATAAAGCTGTTTGCCAATAATTATATTTTGGCAGGTGTGTAAATAGCTTGAAGAGATTCGTTTGCCAGGAAAATCGGACCAGTTTTCTCTGGAACTTTTTAAGTTTATTTTCGGAAAATGTTTGTACTTTTTGAAACAACAAAGCTATTTTAATGAAATGTGGTACATTGTTACTACTATATAGGTTACCTTGCCAACCAAGTGTCCTTTTAAAAACAGTACATATTTGACCTTAAAAACATTTTTACAAAAATGCACTACCATAAGGCACTTGCTGCGTCTAGACTTTTAAAATTCTACTACCCCAAAAGGTGAATTGATGTATACCATGAAATGTGGGATTAAAAAAATGAAAATAGATGAATGTATTTTCCACATAACAACTATAAAGTAATCTTTTTAAACGCAGCTTTTAAGAAGATGAATATTCAGTAAAATATGATTTTATGATTACAAGATTTAATAAACTAATAAAAATGGTACCTTAATTCCTTCTTTTATGTCATCAACTGTTATAGTTTTATTAATCTCATTTGAGTTTTGGTGCTGTAAAACCATCTGTAGATTACCTAAAGCAATTCTTGCATCACCATCACTAATATCTGCTAGGAACTGTAAAGATGAACTGCTGATAGATGATCTACAACAAGGTTAATTTATCTTATAGTAGCAGCATTTGCCTGCATCAGTCATTCATGCTCTCAAAGGCAACTAAATACCTGCATACAAGACTTTGATTCAGCAGAAACACCTTAAATAAATAAATCACTGGTTATAAAAATGACTTGTCTTATGTACAGGGAAGATTAAAATTAAATCTACCTAACCAGGAGAGAAAAAATTTAGGAAAAAAAACAACATTTTATTTTCCAACTTATGAACAGTTACACAATTAGTCAAACGGTTTTCCATTAATACGATACCTACCCTTCTGCTGTGTTTCAATATTTGTGAAGATTCACACCTAACATCCCTGAATTCATCCCTACCCCTTATTACCCTGCAACTCCCTTTAGAGTGGCATTTACCTATCATTATGTATATGCCTACAGTCACATTATATTATGTACACCTTTTTTAGCTACTGATTTAGACTTTTTTTAGAATACCAACGTTATACTGAATCAGTTTCAACGTTAAACGATACATTTGCCTGCAACAAACTGCGACGCTATAATGAAACAATGTTGTACGGTTCAGGTGGGTTAGCATTAAATGTATGGTTCAGATGGGTTAGCATGAAGGACCAGAGGAACTGTTCTTTGTAGGTACAGATTTATGAATGAATACACAGGTAACAATAACAATTTAATTCTACAATATTATCAATTTAAATACAAAGTAAATGCGGGTGTTGTGACCCAATAGCAATACAACAAAAGGTGACTTACAATGGGAGACTGAGATGGGTAGGCTGAGCGCTGCTGGCGTCGTCCTCAGGAAGTGGCCACGGTGATGCACTTGTCTAGTTAACAATGCGGACTCACAAGCATGTGGTGCTCTTCCGGCCACGGGTCCGTCGCTCGCTTCAAGAGGGGTTCCTGCACGCGAGGCGCACGTACCGACTTCGGACCACGGGTCCGTCGCTCATTGGGAGGTTGGTTCTCCCTACAATCAGGCTACGTACCACTACAATGTCCCGGCAACTGTTTGGACTGGTGACTAATTATCGATGGGACCCGGTCGGAACCGCTCTGGTTACAGTCTTGAAGTGATGAAGTGTTGAGCTCTCTTGTCGCTGCTGCGCTTGATTCGTGACGCTCGATGACACTTGATTGGTGATCTGGTCTGATGTATGTGATATGACAGTTATATTTATACATGACAGTTTTTTATAACACAACAACTCTGATGCTCCATGACAACTCTCACTTGGATACCAATGCCGTCTCTGCACCTCTAGTTGCTGTGTGTGGGGGGGTATGGGGGGGGGGGGGGGATTGCCGAGTAAGGATGGGCAGGGTGGACTCAGGGAGATTGAGGATGAGTGTTAGCAATATCAGGACACAACAAATGTTATATATATATATATATATATATATATATATATATATATATATATATATATATATATATATATATATATATATATATGTAATATATATATATATATGTATGTATATGTATATATATATATATATATATATATATATATATATATATATATATGTATCCGACCAATAAGTCACAAAATACTTCACTGATTTGGACCAAATTTGGGAATAACCCTGATTTTGCTAATGGCTTGGATGAGTTTGTTCATCAAATCTTAGCGACCAATTTTGAATTTGCGTTTAAAAAAAAAATTTTAAACGCAATATCTCTCAAATTGTCTAAGTGATTGAAACGAATATTTATGGCTCAAAAGAACATAGGCAGGAGTGGTTGTGTACCAATTTTCAATTCGTTTGATCGAAGGAAAGTGAAGTTATTCGAAATTAATAATAAATAATTGGGGTTGTCCCGTTTTTCTAAATAAATAAATAAATAAAATAATCCTAGACATCACTTCAGATTCTGCAATATCTACAATGTAGGACAAACACAGATGACGTTATCTGTACCCCTCATCTATTTAAATAGATCGTAGATAAAAATGTAAACAATGGAGGTTGTGGCAGGTTATCAGCCTGGAGAACGTTGAGAGATACGACAGGGACGCCATCTCGGTGCAGGACCAGGTAGTATGTTGCTCTAGTTCACACAAAATTTTATAGGTAGCGCTGTACAATTAACTAAGAATTGTGTAATGTCAGTCTTGGACCATTTCTTTCGTAATACCGAGACAAAGTGTGCACCTAAAAGTGATAAATTTTAGCATGTGAATGCATACTATAAATAACAAATTTTGGGACGCAGAATGTGCGTTATAGTAGTGAATTTTCATAAGAATTGTACACTATTAGTAAGATATATTATTAAAACTAATTCTTTAAATTTAAATGGACCTTGGAGATCGGTTTTAGAGTCCCAGTTTGCGATTATTTGAAAAAATTTATATTTTATATGGAGCTAAAAAATTAAAATTTGGTCTTGGATATAATTTGTAAGTACTGCAAATGCCTTTAAAAAAATTGTGTTACAAATTTCATTAAAGCTACAAAAGTTTTTCAGAAAGAAAATAATTATTTACAAAGGGAATGTACCTGTCAAATTATAAATATGGCAGGTATTTTTCCTTATTAATTGCTTGGCTCGTCTTGTTTTAGTCAACTCATCGAGTTTTTGCAAACAATAAGCAACAAAAAAGGTTTTTTTAAACAAATTTGTAGTTATACGCGAAGCTCATTATGTTATTTTTCTTGAATTTATTACCCACATGCGTTTACATAGGTGTTACTATGGTTCAAGATTGAAGATGCTGGCTTAATGGGAAATTTATTAAGCTATCGGATTTGAAATATTTTTACGGACATTTTCTACCATAACATAAAAAACCTTTTTTGTTGTTTATTGTTTGCAAAAACTGGATAGGTTGACTAAAACAAAACCATCCAAGCAATTAATAAGGAAAAATACCTGCCATATTTATAATTTGACAGGTACATTCCCTTTGTAAATTTTTTTTTCTGAAAAAGTTTGTAACTTTCATGGAATTTGTAACACAATTTTTTAAAGGCACTTGCAGTACTTACATATTATATCTAAGACCAAATTTTAATTTTTTAGCTCCATATTAAATATACATTTTTTCAAATAATCGCTAACTGGGACTCTAAAACCGATCTCCATGGTCCATTTAAATTTAAAGAATTAGTTCTAATAATATATCTTACTAATAGTGTACAATTCTAATGAAAATTCACTACTATAACGCACTTGCTGCGTCCCGAACCTTTTTTATTATTACTTTTTATTAAATGTGCAATCAATAAGTTTACTAGGGCTGCCCGAGGCAAATTCAGTGAGGGTGTAATTGTACTGTTTCTGCGGTGAGAGATGAAAAGTTTAACAACTGTATAATAGATGGGGACAGCATCGGATACAAATAACTGACTACCTCCGACCTAATCAATGTTGTCAGTGTTATAAAATATTCACTGAAATTGAATACTCCGATAATCATTAAGCTTTTGACAACGTAAAATAAATAAAATAGTTAGTAATGATGAAAATAACAGTAAAATTTGCCATTGACATTAATTCAATGTTGTGCTTAAACATTAACTTTAATAGCTCATTTTATGATTTCCCCGTGCAATAAGCTAACAAATTTTCTACAGAGAAAATTATACTAATAAAGTTACCTAGAACAAACAGAAATAAGAATATCCTCACACTTTTATTAGGACCTAAACACATTAAAAACCTTATAACGTATATTGAAGTAAAAACCAACATAATTGAATTAAGTTGTTTTAATGGTTCATCCATTAATTTTTAGTTGCTAGGCCTTTACAATGTTACAAATATTATGGTAGGCGTAAATAACTAAAAATAATTGAGTACAATATATATACTAATTTTGCACTACAGTAGAGAGATTGGATATGACTGCAAATGTATGGCTTGTATGTTTTTCACTTTTTAATTTTTATAAAAGTAATTATACAATTAATATAATATATTTCTATAACTCAGAAAACAATTACAATTTTTTTTATGAAATTTGGCACGAGTCCCCTTACATAATATTTTCCCCGAGTTCGTTAGCCAGCCACAGCGCACCAGTTTTTCAGTGAGAGGTTCAAGTCTCTTTTCGGAAAATGTATCACTGAAAATAGTAAAGTTATTGAAATAAAATTTAGTAGGTAAATTGCATTGACATCGACTATAATACTATGCACCAAATTCTAAGTTTTTAGCTGAACGAAAATTTGAGTCACGGAGATAAATATTTTCCCTAGGAGGCCAAAGAATACAAGGACTCAACTTTGTGTATGATAAATAAAGCAAAAAAAAAATTATCCACGGCTAAGAGAAAAGTATCAATACACCAAATATAAATTTCGTAAGAGAAAACAAAAGGGAGATATTTTCTCTTACACTTATTAATTTTGTTGGCCACAATTTCATATACCTACTTATTTGTTATTTGTCCTTAATCTTTTGTAGCTATTATTATATGTTCAACGAATCATTTTTTCAATTTTTGAAACGGGTTTTATTAAAATTCACTACCAAAACGCACTTGCTGCGTCAAGTCTTCTTGGTTTCTTCCCAAATATAAGAAATATTGTAATTAATATATAATGTAAATTCTAACACTGAATAACTAAGAAGGAAAGGAAACAACTACGCATATGTGCTAATGTACTTAATTAAGATTCAATATTGTCTTTAAACCACTCAAACTTTTAGGAAACAGAACCTTCCACATTCGAGTGAAAAAAACAATAATCATTTTTCTCTACATAGTTGTAATTTTACAATTAAAATTAGTTCTTAAATTGAGTTATTTATTTTTAAATAACATACACATTTTTTCTACAAACTCTGTGAAATTTTATTAAAGGATGAATAATCTGTTTTCACATTAATTTAATTTGATACCTTCTTGTGGTTAAATATTTCTTAATTTGTAACAGGTACAAAGGGATGTTTAGAGCTTATCCATATATAATCCCAATGCAAGAATACGACGTTTAGCCGAATTACATAATGTACTCCTTTAAAGTCACATCCCCTTAAGAAGTGAATTTACGCACGATGGTAAATATCGCAAAAACAGACAGGATTACAATGAACCGAAAAGCATCCAATAAAGAAAATACCCTTCTCGTTAATAAATATATTAACTTGAACGTAAAAAAAGGTACGTCATAGGTATGTATAAATGTATATGGCTGAAAGCTGGCCTTTTGATAAGCAGAAGATGAAGTTGAAAAATGGTTGCGAAGACATGGCAATATTACCCTCGGGCTATGATAATTTATCTAAAAAATGCGAGGCACTCTTGGATTTTACAAAAGTTGTATTAAAAATTTAGTAAACCAAAGAAAACAGATAGACTAAACATTAAATACAAAGCCTGATTATTAAAATTCAGGAAATTTCAGTAACTGATGGTTGGTTAGACATTTACGGAGAGGGGAACGTAGGATTATTTTGAAAATTTGGTTTCTTGGGTAATTAGTTCTGCTCTATCAATATAAAATATTTTCAGCGCTGCGACGTTGCCGCTTATATTGAAAAGTAGCAACAACTTTGTATTTTAAATGAGACACCTGTATATTATTGCATTTTTCACTGCGATATTGCTTTATGATTAATTTTGTATGATACTTCATAGAAAGTATATACCTGGAGATAAGTATAGACCTATCTCCAGTGGTTTTTGAAAAATTATTGATTTCCTTATCTTCTTGTGCAAAACAGCGTCAATTAAATGTTTAGTACTGCAGTATTTGGATTCATAGACAGCTGAAATTTTGGGTACAGTTTACCAATATCATGTGTATTAGTTATGTCTAAGGAATTCGTTCTCCATTATACAGGGTCGTTTAAAATTTGTGATTTCAGCAATAGATAAAAAAGTGGTGAAAGTGCATATTTTTAAATGGAACACCTGTATATTATGAAATATCTTAATAGCCAATTAAATTTCCTTTCAAATGATATATCATGATCTTATACCTAAATAGTCAGGTTTCCGAAATAAAAGCAAGTTTCATTGGTTTTAACTCGGGATACCTTCCATTGAACCTTCCACATGTTCTTCCTATAATTCGATCACATTTACCATGAAGAATAACCAATTTCATCAAAACTTCATTTTAACTTTATACCTTTCATTTTCCATAGCTAACTTTAAGTATAGAGAAACGTTTGATATCTTCCTAAGACATTAGTACTGAGTGATCAACAAAATTCATCCTCCAGAGTGCCAAGAAAGATCCCACAACAGAAACCACGTATAATAGCTCTGTGCAATGGTAGTGTCGTCAACACCATTGCATCAAATTGTGAAAATCATCACAAACATGACCTCATCAGCAAACTGAACATGAAATTCAGCCAAACATTCTGTGGTTGAATAGGTCCACACACCATCCACTTTTATCCCATTTTGAAAAAAGTTTTGATCAAAAACTTTCTTCAGGTCACTGAAAACCATGTTCAATCTGATAACATTGCGTAATGTAATGGTGGCAAAATGACTGCACAAAATTGTTCTGCACTTTTAGGTGTTTATCAATGGCAAATTCAACACAATTACACTTCAAAAACTAAAAATCTGTTATAACAAAATAATATTAAATTCAACACAAACTAAAAACAATGGGATTATCAAGAAAAACTGCAATAGAACACAATTTGATGCAATAGTGTTAATGAATACAGACCGTTGAACTGAGGTAATACATGCAGTCTCTTTTTGGAATTCTCCATGGCACTCTAGAGGAAAAATGTTGATGATCACACTATATTTATATGCAAGGAAAATGTCACTGTTAAGTGAAATTGTTAAAATTGTGACTTTTAAATACTATATTTTCATATTTATAAAGAAATAATAAACACAATAAAAAAACCTAATGGGAATGGGACCACAATTGGGCTACCAAATGTGAGTAGAGGAATTTGAGATTGGTTCAGGCATAGCTGAATAGTTGGTAAACATACATACAAAAATACATTTCAAATTGAGAACCTCTTTCTCTTTCTGAAAGCACCTGAGAAGCATTCTTGTACCTAATTAAGAAAATTTAAAACTCACCCAAAATTATCATCTTCTCTGAGGCAGGCATTATCATCATCAACAATCTCTAAATCTAAATCTGACACAGTTCTCTCTAAAATATCACATATGTCCGATGGGTCAAGCTTTTCCATAACTATGACTCGACATCTGCTTAATAATGCATTATTAATACAAAAAGATGGATTTTCTGTTGTGGCTCCAATTAAAATTATATTACCTTTTTCTACTGGATACAGAAATGTATCCTGTTGTTTCTTGTTAAACCTATGTATTTCATCCATAAATAATACTGTACGGCGACCAAACTTAATATCTGCTTTTGCAAGATCAACTATCTTTTGGACATCTTTCACTCCAGCAGTGGCAGCACACAATGATATGAACTTCATTTTTTTGGAATTCGCCTGACAAATTCCTTGAACAACACCTGAAAGTGATGTTTTTCCACAGCCTGGAGGGCCCCATAAAATCATATTTGGTATTTCTCCCTTCTCAATCAATGTTCGCAAGACAGTATTATCTCCTAATACATGACACTGCCCTACAAAGTCATCAAGAGTCTTAGGTTGCCTTTGTTTAGCTAAGGGAACGGTAAATGTTAAATCTATTTGCTTTTTCTTTTGAAGCTCACTCGGCATTTCGTGTATGGCTGTGTTACTAGAGTAGTCCAAATTAGAAGACTGTTGAGCTACTGATAAACTTACTGAACCATTCTGGGACTGTGAGAACAAAGGAAAATTTTTTTGATCTTTACTGGTTTTTGAGGAAGTAGTATGTTTGGATGAACTGGGTCTGGGTGTTATGAGACTACGCTTAGCCCGAAAGTCTGTATTAATGCCCAATGTGGGTGAGGCTCTTTTCCTACTGACTATTTCCGTGTTTTCTTCTGAATGAAGAAATATACATTTATTTACATGTATTTCCAATGCAGGTATCGGATATAATGTATCACACACAGGACATGGGCTAAGTTCACCTTTTCCATTTTCACTACTCATTTCCTTACCCTTACAATAATTATATCACTAAAAATATTTTTTTGGTAGATTTGGAATCAAGAATCAAATATCTAACTCCTTGTTATTTGACATTTGTTAATTTTGAATTGACAATTGACATTGACATTATATAAAAACAAAACACTTCTCTTGTCACTTGTCACCAGTGATGTTAACCCCGACGGTCGTTTTTCGGTAGAAAGTGTAAATTTTTTCGGTAGATGGCGCGCAAAATAGGTAGATTTTTACATAGATGCAAAGCTTTGTAAATTCCTTTAAAAATAGTATATACGGGTTTTCTGTATGCCACTTTATTAGAAATCAAATTATAGCTAATTTATAAATTAGATAGATAGGTACTCGCTTTCGTGAAAGATGCATATTTGAACATGCATCTTCTTTGCAAGCTATATTTAAACAGGTGTACATACCATATTCAATGAATAATTCAATTAAACACAAATTTGGACAAAATTTGTTTAATTAATGAACAATGTGAAATGAGGCATTCAATAAAAATTCGCTACCCTAACGCACTTGCTGAGTCCCAAATTTATTTTCTTACAAACATGCATTATAATTTCGTTGTCGAAATTCCATACATTTAAGGTCAGCTCAGAACTTACACTGACCGGAGGAATCCGTCTGTCAAATTAAGCCAAATCATTGTTTAATTTATTTCAACTAAGCAGATTTTTCTGGCTAACGAACTTTCAAGCCAGTGGCAAAAGAGAGGTACTCGCCAAATTCGATCAAAATCGGCCCATTATTGTTTGAGTTATCGGTGTGATACATATGCATACATATATATATATATATATATATATATATATATATATATATATATATATATATATATATATATATATATATATATAAACATATAAAAAATGAAACTGACCCCGGATAATTAGTGCTAATTTAAAGGAATTTTTTCAAAATTCAAAAGTCGGGGTCCTCAAGTGAATTTTTTTTTAAAGAAAATTCACTAAAAAGAGCCTAAAAGACGCACCAAGTGCGTTATGGTAGTAAATTTTCATAGAAATGATCTGGCACCAAATATTTTATTTTAACTTTTTTTCCTTGTAACATAGAAATCTAAATTTTGGAGCATATAGTTTACTTTTTATATCGTAAACCTATCTACCAAATTTGGTTATCATAGATTTTTTATTTCTGGAGATAAAAAATTTTTTCGAATAAAAACTCAAAATTTTCCCGGAAAACCTCGGCCGATTTTCCTGGCTAACGAACTTATCCAAGCCACTTATAAAAGGAAAGTACACGCCAAACTTTATCAAAATTGGCCCATTATTTTTTGAGTTATCGGTGTGATATATATATATATATATATATATATATATATATATATATATATATATATATATATATATATATATATATATATATATATATATATATATATATATATATATATATTGAACGTAACCCCTAGAATTAACAAAATCTTTTTTTGGTGGATAATTTGCTCAAGTTGTCAATGTCACTATTGTCATTGTCATTGATATCAGTTTAGTGTAAAGTGTTAATGTTAAATGTAATGGGAATTTTTTTCATCTATTGTTGATAGTAAAGTGAAAACATTAAGAATAAGAGTGAAAAGTGCATATATTTATTTAAGAAGCCGTATAACATGATTTAGTTTCAGTAATTGTGTTTATTCGTAGAAACAGTTGCTTTTTGTGAAATTAGTGTAGATACTTATTATGCAGTGATCTTCACACGAGATATGGCAGATTTAATTCGAACAGGAAGTGGACACGGGGCTGGCATAATGAAAGATAAGTTGGGTTCTCCTAGTACAGGAAGTGAAGACGGAAATGATCAAGATAATCAAGGGGCTATCAAATTGGAACCCGACGAGCCAGATTTAGGAGACTCTGCCCATCATGCACCCCCTGAAGCTAAGTGGTATCATGGAAGGCTAGACAGGTATCAAGCAGAAGAAAGACTATGGAGAAGTAATAAGCTGGGCAGTTATCTAGTTAGGGAAAGTGATAGAAAGCCAGGATCCTATGTCCTTTCATACCTTGGTAAAACCGGGATGAATCATTTTCGAATTACTGCTGTATGTGGAGATTTTTATATTGGAGGAAGGCAGTTTGTTTCGCTTAATGATTTGGTTGGCTTTTACACAGAAAAGAGTGACCTCCTGAAAAAGGAAAGGCTTATTAATCCCGTCGCACCACCAGAACCTGTCAATGATAAAAAGGTAATGCAAAGAGTGTGTGAAAAATTTACAATTTTAATTTTACAAAAGATATCGGATTTGCTTTGTACAATTTCTTTTTGATTGTAACATTTATATATAAGTGTTGTCATAACAATTATGGAAATATCCCAAATACGTTACATACATACACTTTAGGTAAAATTATGTTAATGTGTAAATGCTTTTGTATTCTTACCATTTGAATGGTTTTTGATTATATATATATATATATATATATATATATATATATATATATATATATATATATATATATATATATATATATATATATATATATATATTGGCGGATTTGCAGTCTTGGCCGCCTTAGGCCCCAGGTCATGTAGTAAGTACCAGCTGCCCCTTTCTCAGCACCCATCATATAGACTATATAATGCCCCTAATATCTGGCCGCCCTAGGCCCGGGCCTACTGTGCCTTAGGGCAAATCCGCCACTGTATATATACATATACATATACGTATACGTATACGTCTACATATACATATACATATACATATACATATACATATACATATACATATACATATACATATACATATACATATACATATACATATACATATACATATACATATACATATACATATACATATACATATACATATACATATACATATACATATACATATACATATACATATACATATACATATACATATACATATACATATACATATACATATACATATACATATACATATACATATACATATACATATACATATACATATATATATATATATATATATATATATATATATATATATATATATATATATATATGGCAATCCTGTGTTGTGGACACCTCAGAAGTAAACAAACAATCGTGTAGATTCAGAACGCAGAGATTAACACACAATGATGTGCACTGTTGCCAGATTAATATTACCAAGTCTCATTTTAAATAAAGAGTGAAATCAAGGGGTGAACAAATGTTTTTATAATGTAAATAAATGATAATATGACGTCATCTACAAGCTCATCCAAGCCATTAACAAAATAAGGGTAATTCCGAAATTTGGTCCAAATCAGTGAAGTATTTTTTGAGAAATCGGTTGGATACATATGCATATACATATACATATTAACATGCATATTTATTTATCTGCTCGACAATTATACATTATGTCTTATGCAGGAAAGCACTCGTTTTTATATGTAAAAATGACATGATTTTGATAAAGTTTTCTCCAAATTATTCAAATGCCAAATCCAGCTTGAAATGTCACTTAGAAATTTTGATCAGACATTACTGTAATCTTGATTTTTTTTCAACACCAATATTTCTGTGACCACACTTTATATAAAAATTAGAAATCTAAAATGTCCTATAATTTTGTTTCAATATTTAAATCTTAATTGGTAACTACCAACTCTATTGAATTTACAGTTGGCCAACATCTAGATATTTAGATAACCAATATATGTTTTTAATTTGCAGGTTTTTTGGCCATGTGGCATATAAATGATAATATTGAGACACTCTTATTTGCATAAAAGTATTTTTTCACTGTTGTATGATTTTATTTTGTAATTGACTGAAGTGTCAGATTCAAATGTACATGTACATCTTCTCTTTTTTATGTGAAACATATTGACGGTCATTGCATTTAAATGTGAACCATCTATTATCGACGGAAAAAAGTTGATGGGCCTGTTAATGTGTGTCTGGTTCGTGGATTGTAGTTATTGCGTTTACTTATTAAAGTGGTCTACATTGTGTTATGAAAATTAAATCACTTGGAAACACTTAACTTAGGTATATATTTAAAGTATTATAAACTATATACTATTTACGTACATTTAATATAGACGGCATGTGTAATGCTATAACGTGTGGTCAAATATGTTTTATTATTGTTGCACTCGGTGCAACCACTTGAAAACGAATAACGAGTATGAAGTGAAGCTCTTCAAAGCTGACAAATGAATAGCCTGAGTCCTGGTCTTGATTTCTGCAGGTCCCACTTTTCGAAAGGTGGGACATGTGCACAATACTCTGTAGTTATGTCAGACTCTTGTCACGTCAGGGACTGCACTCCTATGACCTAAAATTGCGCGGTAAAACTAAACATGGCGTTTTAACAACATATCAAAACAACTATATATAAAACAATTGTCTGCACGATGGGTTCCTCAAATGTTAACAAACCTCCAAAAGCAGATTGTGTTTTGATTTGCGAGTGGTTATTAGACAAGTGGAGAGCGGACGGTGGTAACTTTATTTTTCATTGTGTAACAGTAAATGTATCTTGGGTTCATCGCTATGTTTATGAGACCAAATGCCAAGGTATGGAACGGAGTCAATGTGGCTGCCTGCCCCCTCGAAAGTTTCATGCTCAGTCCTCTGAAGGAAGATGATGCTCAAGATGACATTTTGGCTGATTATTTGAAAAAAACATCCAAAATAAATGGTCAGTAGTATGCCAATTTTATAATTAAGTTATGTGAAGCCATAAAATAAAAACGTCGCAGAAACTTAATAAAAGGGGAAACATTTCATCAAGAGAAAGCACCAAGTCACAAATCAATTATCACAATGTCTACCATTAACAGTGCTGGGTTATGACTATTAGAGCGTCCACCTTATTGGTCAGATCTGATGCCGAGCGACTGCACACTGTTTCCAAAACTCAAACAATACTATGGGGAAGAGAATTCCAACAGATAATAAACGGGAAGTGTCTGTAAATGAGTGGTTTAAAGATGCTGGGGAAACATATTATTTAGAAGCTTTAAAATGTCAATCATCGTTGGGAAAAGTGTGTTAAAGTTGAGGGCGATTATGTTGAAAAATAGCTTAATGTTCAGAGGAAGACTGAGTAAACTCCGAACAAGAAAGCTCAAACTCAAGATTTTTTGACCGTCAGGATAATTTGGATCTAATGGTATGAAGCGATTTGTAGGAGCTTCTTTCCTAAAAATGTGAAATTCTAACCTATCTACATTTTTGGTAATAAGAATATCAAGGAAGGGTAATTAATCATTTAATCAATTAACCATTTCGTAAGTGGACTTGATTGAAGAGACTACTGTGTTTGCACAGAATTTGCTGAAACTGCATATTGAAATAGCGATGTTACCCCAAAGTACCCACACGTCATTCACATATAACAGAAACAAAATGAGTCCCAAAGTTGAACCCTGTGGTACACCAATATTGGTCATTACAGGCTTTAAAATATGTTTTACAACCCGATTCCCCCTATTTGGTGTCAAACAGACCTGTAGGTATCTATTGTAGAAAAAATATTTAATGAGTCTGATGGTAACACCCCGAAATCCATAACAGTCCAACTTAGCCATCAAAATGTCATGGTCCAGGGTGTCCAATGCGTTTGAGAAATAGAAATATAATCCTGCAACCATATTTTTGTGGTCCAGTTCCTGCATGAGACATTGACTCAAATATAGCCATTAATGTTGAACTTCTTGGGAAGAAAATACTATGCTGTTCCAGCAAAGTCACTCTCAAAATGGTTCATGAGAAATTCGGTGGCAAAAAGGGAGACATTGGATTTTGCATTGTGGTTCCCTCCATGTGCCGATAAAACCTCCCGCTGACCCAAAAGAAGCTCTCAGACAAACATAGTGAAGTCACCTTAACATATTCCTCTACCTGTATGTCCGATAGCTGGATATTATAAGGCATGTCTTGAAGATACTGAAGAACTATGTTGATTTGGATGTTGAGGAACAACTTCGACATCAAAAGAGCAGTATTTCATTTGGTTTCAACCTAATATTTTTGATTCTATTAATGAACTTGTGTGATTTTTCACAGAAAAACTAGGAGGTTCGATTTCCAATGCACTGAGCTCTTTCACTAAACATTTGGAAAGTTCACAAGTCGGCATACCAATATCAGAGATGTTTGCGCCCATCTCTCTCATCTTTCCCTGGCTTATGAATTTTCGGGAGATAATACATGCAGTATATGATTGGGCTGGATAAGGTGACTCTCCTGCTCTATAGTTTCAGCAACTTGCGGTGCGTGAATTCTAGAGGTTTGTGGTTCTAATGACTTCCTTTTAATGTTTAAGGTATTTAATTCTGAATTTTTCAGCTATAACCTCAAACATTCATCACTGAAAGGTGCTGAAACTTCCAAACCCACTGTTATCTGAATTACTAACTATCGACATATTATGACGATCGTAAGGATCCGCTCTTGTATTTTAATTAAACCCATTTGTTTCTACATATTATTTACTAAGTTTTGCATTGCTTTTTCAGAGGGTTGTTGCAATTTTGCCATATACAAAGATGCCAGATACTGACGAACTTAGTTTTAAAAAAGGGGATATATTCTTTGTCCACAATGACATGGGCAACGGATGGCTCTGGGTGACAGCACATAGGACTGGGGAGCAGGGAATGATATTCACAGAGTTGGTAGAAGACCTGCATGACAGTATAGATCCAAACACAGTGTTTCCATGGTTCCACCCCAATGTTACTAAGGATGAAGCTGTAGATCTATT
Source organism: Tillus elongatus (assembly GCA_964006375.1). Classification (NCBI taxonomy): domain Eukaryota; kingdom Metazoa; phylum Arthropoda; class Insecta; order Coleoptera; family Cleridae; genus Tillus; species Tillus elongatus. The sequence continues at coordinate 215,981,917 of OZ023262.1, forward strand.
AGTTAAAGGTAATAATAATAATAATAAACTTTATTCAAAATTACTTCGGCATTCTTACAAAAGTTACTGTATCTCAAAAGAATCTGTGTCAGAAAAAATATTAAAGTGAAATAAAATTAAATACACACACACACATAACAAAATACAGACTATTTTACACAGCCTGCACATCATTATTTACATACTCATTAATAGAATAAGGCTCGGAATCAATTAAATAGTCTAAAAACATTTTTTTTTAATTCATAATAGTTGTTTGTGTTTTTCAAGTGTGTTGGTAGCCCATTATATAATTTAATTCCACTATAGTAAACACCATGCTGAGTAAGCATTAGTCTATGAGTAGGATATATCAGATCCACTTTCCGAGTATTATATGGGTGCATCATTTTACTTGATCCAAAAGAGGTTTTGTGCCTAAACATGTGCATTAATGTGATATATATATATATATATATATATATATATATATATATATATATATATATATATATATATATATATATATATATATATATATATATATATATATATATATATATATATATATATATATATATATATATATATATATATATATATATAAACACTATAAAGAGTTGGTAACCGATTTGATAAACACACCTACATGCCTAAATACTAGCGTACCGTGGGTGTCAACAAGGAGGAAAGAGGCAACTTGTTAATTCTGCACTTTAAGGTTTGGATGTTCAGAGGAGAAGGAAAAACATGTGCCGGCAAGGAATTCCACAACTTGGAAGTCCTCTGGACAAAAGAGCGGGCATAAAAAGATGTTCTATGTCTGGTAACCTGGACGGTAAAAGGGTGTATTCGCTCTGTTCCCCTGGTAGATCTGTTGGGGGGAGCAGGTGGAGGAATTATGGAAGAAAGCTCCGCTGAGCAGTGCCCGTGCAGATATCTATAAAAGAGAGAGAGGGGTCACCAACGACTCGTCGGTGGGCAAGGGATGGCAGCTTTTGGGTGAGGATAGGGTCACCGATGAGACGCATAGCTCTCTTCTGAATGGAGTCCAGGGTAGCAAGTGTAGAAGCGGCGGTAGCACCCCAGATGTGGGAGCAGTATTCGAGGTTTGACCTTATTTGTGAAGTATATACGGTATAAGAGATTAGCTGGTGAAAAGTATTTACGAGCCCGGAAGAGGAAACCTAATTTCTTAGCAGCCGCTTCTGCAATTGATGTGACATGTTGGTGCCAATTGAGATTTCGATCCACAGAAATGCCAACAAGTGAAAACGACTCATTACTTTGAACAACTTGGTTGTTCATTGTGATGGGTCTAGGGCTGGTGTATCTCTTATGACATAGAAAGCAAGACTGAGATTTGGCGGGGTTGAATTGTACAAGAATTCTACTTACACAGTCTAATATTTTTTGGAGAACCACGGAGACAGAACCCTCCATCAGTCTGCTATCCTCATCTAATTGGGCTAAAGAGACAGGCTTAGAATATTGTATATTTGAGTGGAGGGTGTTGTCGTCCACGTAACTGTGAACTGGGTTGGATGTGCTAGAGAGGAGGTCATTGATGTGGAGAAGAAACAAAGTAGGGGCTAAAACTGAACCTTGAGGAACTCCTGCATTAATTGGATACAGTTTAGAGGAATGGCCATCCACGACAACAGAAATGCTCCGGTTGGAGAGGAAATTTTCTGTCCAGGTACAGAGTTTTGGTGGTAGGCCATAGGCCGGAAGTTTATTAAGCAGCGCTGTGTGCCAGACGTGGTCGAATGCTTTGGATATGTCTAGAGCGACAATCTGGGATTCACTGTGTAGTTCCATACACTTGTTCCAAGAATAGGTGACAAAGGAAAGGTCACAAATAATTTTTTTTTAGAAAATTTGGTTCTTGTGTACAAATTAAAATCATTTCGCATAATTCAATACGCTTTTGGAGATAATTAGGTTCAATTGCTTGAAGTGTCACAAATTTATAATTATGCATTTTATGGGTACGCAGAATCCTCTCTATTGGTTTGTAAGATATTCCCAAATCTTTTTCAGCAGAATAAATTGATGCATGAGGATATGCAGAAAAAATATGCCAGGACATTTATTTCATTGTCCTCGTTACGTGTTACAGGTTTAATTTGCACTCTTCTTGAATTCTTTATGAGACGTTTATTCATAAAGTTATTTTGTATCCTCGTAAATTTCTTTTCATTAATCGGAAGTGCGTTTGGGTAGTGCTCATTAAACTTTCTGCATGTTCTAGAAATAATTTTGTTACAGGGGCCATACATGTTAAACATATATAAAATTTGTTCGTCAGTATAAGAATTCAACATTTTTAGATAATGGATTACACACAAATATAGAGGCAACAAACTTGCAAACTGACGAATGTTATTTTGACAACGAATCTTGACAGTTTAAGGTCATGGCTTCCTAGCAATAAAACATAGGTTTCCAATACTAGCATTATTCTGTGTTTTTTTCGCTAATAAGTCCAAAATCGCTAAAAATAGGTATAACATCACATTATACTTTTATATAGATAATTAACTGATCCTTCAGATTTGACTATAAAATACAGGGTGTTCCATTTAAAATTCTCGCATAACTTGCATTTTAATGATCTACAAAAAGGCTATTATATTGTGGCACCCTGTATGCATCAACTTGTCCCCTGTGGGTCCGGGGACTAACTAAAAGAATAGACCCAGGGTAACTTCTGCCTGTCGTAAAAGGCGACTAATTTGAATCATACACTGGCAGGGGTCTTGTCCATGTGGGCCTGGAGGGAGGCGGATATCTCTGGGGAGTGATGTACACCCGGATTTTGTGGCCTCCACTCTGGGCTTAGAAATGCATGGTTGCCCGCACTTGGTTGTTACTCGGGAGCGGGACTCTGGATGGGTGCCGCCTTGAGTTGAGTGCTGGCGGGTGTCGTGTGTCTAGACGACCCGGAGGGGGTTGACAACTCTGATGAGTGGTAAACACCCGGAGTTTGGGGCCCCCACTGTGTGCTTCGGAACGGACGGACGGCCTCGCTTGTGCGATGCTCAGGAGCGGGGCTCGATGGTATGTCGCCTTGAGTCTAGCACTGGTGGCTGTCGGGTCTAGACGAACCCGGAGGAGAGCTGAGAGCTTTAGGGGCAGAATAAAACTCAGGGTTGAGGCTTCTTCTGTGAGCTTCGAAACGGACAAACGACCTCACTTGGATGCTGCTCGGATGCAGGAATTCATGATACTGCACCGAGTCAAACACTGACGGATGTCTGGTCCAGATGAACTCGGAGAGAGGTTATCTCTCTTTGAGCTTTGAGACGGGCAAGCGACTTCGCTTAGATGGCAGTACATCTGTCAAACAAAGTTTCACCTCGCAGGTGTCGTCTCCTGTCGGAAGCTCGATTTGTTGGGTGAAATTTAAGCTAACGCTGGCAGGTGTTGGGCCTGGGCGAACCCGGAGGTGGCTGGGGTCTCTAGGGGTGGATTACACATGGAGACTTGGGCCTACTCAGTGAGCATCCATACAGGCTAATGACCCTGCCTGGATGCTGCTTGAGGGCGGGACTTCATGATACCGCCTCTAGTCAATGAAACACTGGCGGGGGTCTGGTGCAGATGCGGAGGCAGACATCCCTGGGGAGTGATCTGCACCGCACCCGGAGTTTGGCGCCTCCACTGTGGCCTCAGAGACTGACAATTGGCCTCGCTTGGTTGTTACGCGGGAGCGGGGTTCCAGAGGATACCTCCCTGAATTGAGCCCTGGCGTGTGTCCAGGGGTCGGGGGGGGGGGGGGGGGGGGGGGGGGGGTTGATCTCTGATGAGTGGTAAACACCCGGAGTTTGGAGCCCATACTGTGTGCTACGAAACGGACGGACGGCCTCGCTGGGGTGATGCTCGGGAGTGGGACTCGATGTGATGTTGCCTTGAGTCTTAACACTGTTAGGTGTCAGGTTTGGAAGAGCCTGAGGGGAGCTGAGATCTCTAGGGGTGGATTACAACTGGAGATTAGATGCTGCTCGAGAGCGGGACTTCATGATACCGTCTCGAGGCAAACACTGACGGATGTCGGGTCCAGACGAACTTGGAGAGAGGTTATCTCTCTTTGAGCTTCGAAAAGGGCAAGTGACTTTACTCAGATGGCAGTACACCTGCCAAACAAACTGTCACCCTCACGAAAAGATCGACTCCCTCAGGGAGCTGGAATTAATGGGTGAAATCTAAATAATTAGAAGTGAGCCACAATAGACCTAAGGTCGCGGTGGAGGGACTGAAATAGCCCACTCACAATAAAATCTAATTTAATCTAATGCATTAACTTAATTCGCATAACATTTGATGATATAGCAACATAATAAGGAACAATCACTTAAAAATCAGGCATCCAGCTATGCTCGTTGAAAAAAAACATTTTTTTTTAAATTAAGAGATGCTAGTTGCCAAATTTCTTAAAAATAATTTTTATTTCCTAATTGGCTCAAGAGAAGTGATACAAGGAAGTTCCAGAATGTTCTGTGGAATCTCAAAATGTCATAACACCGCATTGTTAAGAATATTTGTAAAATGAAGATCACAGCTTTATATTAACATAACCTTGATTCCAATTTCCTACCCTTTCCCGTTTTCTAGATACTTCTAATAGGCCATTGAGTTCGGCGCACCTGTATACATCTTTTGATAAGCGTTGAGGGGATATAATCTACTCAACTACTAAATTTGTTTTTCATTCTTACTGTTAATTCGAAAATTTCATTAAGGGTAATCGGTTTTAAGAAAATAGACTTCTCATTATTTTTTATTGTACACTGAAACTGTTTTGAGTTAAGATGAGATGTTAATTGACCTATAAACATAGGTTAGTTATCTGATTATTTATATTATGCTGAAAACGTCCCTATCGAGGGCATCTCTCTACTAGTACACGCACGGCTCCAAAACCGAGTCAGGGGCAGGAGCTGGTGTATGTGTTGGCAACTCTGATACCAGAATATCACCTAGCCTCAGTAAGTATGCAACCATATACCAGGCACAAGTATATGGTAATAGGTTGATGCAAAATAAAAAACATTACTTAAAAATCTTAATTTCTTTCTTATGACTTCAACTAAATATATGACAATCCTTCTTGAACTTATGATACTTGATTAATCCAGTTATATCTTTGTTTCAGCCGGTCCTGGTAGTTTTTTAGTGCGACCTAGTGATAACTCTCCCGGTGATTATTCATTATTTTTCCACATAAACAATCAAATTCAACGATTTAGAATAGAAAAGCAAGGCGTACGTTACCTTATGGGAGGTAGAATATTTGAATGTTTGGATGCAGTGATTCTTAGGTATAGAAAAGAACAGATTGTAGAAGGACATACTTTACAGCATCCAGTAAGTTGCCTTATTCTTAAAAATAAAGATACATGTAACACTGTTTTTATCAGTTGGTAGTTGATGGTAGCAAGCAGTTAGATTGGGTACCAGACAATCCGAAGAAATCCGAGGCTGAAAAGATATACGCAACTTTGAGAGAATGTCGCGATCAGGCTGGTTTAAAGAAGATGCGTGGTATCAAACATCAAGGTTATTTACATAGAAAGTCTGACAAAGCAACGAAGAAATGGAAATTGTTGTATTTTGTTCTGTTGGTTGATGGTACTGATACTCATTTGTATCTGTATGAAAACCCAAAGAGAACAAAACCCAAAGGTCTCATAGATTTGTCTTGCGCATATTTATATCAGGTAAGATAAAAAACACTTTCAGATATTATTGTCAGCATTTGCTCTTCAAACCAATTCATATTACCAACTAAATGATTTTCTATGTTTGTATCTTATCAAGCAATCAAGTTATATAGGTAACTGAACAACTTTTCTGAATAGTCAAGGTAAAAGTTAACAGCAACAAAGCATTAATTAAAAACAGTATACAAATAAAAAGTAACAAATATTTACAGTTTGACAACAAAAACATATATTTAAAAGCTCATTTAAGCAAAAGGAAGTTCATCTGCGGAGTAGAATGTTTTACCTAATAAAAAGTGTGGATGCAGAAAGTGCGTTATGGTAGTGAATTTTCATTAAAATGTTTTTAATATCAAGTATGTCTTTTTTCAATGAAAGCAGGCATCCAATTTGGTTACGAGTATAATCTATAAAGTGAAAACAATGTACCATGTTGCCTCAAATAACTTTATTGTTTGAAAAAGTACAAAATTTTCCGAAAATAAACTTAAAATGTTCCCAAAAAAACTGGTCCGACTTTTCTGGCCAACGGACTTCAAGCTATTAACATACATACCAATATTAGTTATTCACAAAAAACTTTTTGACAAAATTTGCAAAAAAATACCTCGGTAAGCGAAATTTGCAGGAGCTTTTGTGTCAATTCATTATCGTGGATGAAACCTGAATACATTATTATATGCCAGAGACTAAGCGACAGTCATAACAATGGATTTTTCCGGGTGAATCTGCTCTGAAGAAGCCATGATGGTCTCATTTGCCGGAAAGGTCATGGCCACGATTTTTTTGTGATTCGAAGGGAATCCTCATCGACTTGCAAAAAGGAAGAACGATCATGGAGCAGTATTACAGTGGATTATTGGACTGATTTGATAAGAAATTGAAGGAGAAACGGCCTCACCTGGCTGAGGAAAAAGTGTTGTTTTACCATGATAGCGCACCAGTTCATTCATCCAGAATTGTCGCGGCCAAATTGCATGAACTGCTGCGGCACCCTCTGTACTCTCCCGACCTGGTTCCCTGCGAAATCTTTCTGTTTCCTAACATGAAATCATGGCGCAGGGGAAAAAATTCAGCTTAAACAAGAAGGTTATCACTGAGGCAGAAACGGATTTTGAAGAGTTTGACTAATTGTGTTTTTGGAGGGGTTAAAGAAATGGCAGAAACTTTGAGAAAAATGGATCGACCTAAAAGGAGATTACGTTGAAAAATTATAAAAATAGTGCTGCAAATTGAATCATAACTTCCACATAAATTCCCCCTGAAGCGATCATAGCAAAAAAGAATTCTAAGTGTTTCCTTCTTGGGTGTTAACTGGATACCAAATTTGAAGATGATATCTCAATTCGTTTGAAAGTTCACCTACTAAGAGACAGACGTACAGGCCGACACAAAAAAAAATTTCGTTTCAGAAGCAAGTTTTCTATATGTCTTCAGACTTTTGCGCCGTTTTAGCAAAAAATTCGAAATTTCTGACACCGATATTCCACCCTCACACAATCAACCCCTATCTTAATTTCAGCACAGAATACCATATGTTTGATGAAATTGAAAGTTTTCCAATAAACTAACCCTAAAATGTTATATTACTCGAGTTTTAAAGAAACAAATCACCCCCCCATTGATCCCCTACCCCCTGGAGCGATTTTACCCAAAAATAATCCGAACTGTTCGTTTATCGGGTGCTAACTGTATACCAAATGTAAAGTCGATATCTCAATTCGTTCTAAAGTTATCGTGGCTACAAACAGACAGACACACCAACAGACACACAAAATTTTAGTTACGTTATGTTTTCTATATGTTCTATACTTTTTATGAAGTTTAAACGAAAAAAAAATCTGAAATTTTTGTTGCCAATGTAGAAGTAAATTTGTGAAAAACTTGCATCTTCATTCTTAACACAGGTATTTATTGATCGACCCTTGTATACTTCCTCAAATATGCAAATCCACGAACACCTATACAACCTCTATAACCGCTATGTCCGCATTCTTTCTGAGGCAAAAAACTCGTTTAATAACCACATCAAAAACAAAGTCCACTCAAGCTCCAATGGCAGCGAACCTTTCTGGACTCTTGCTAAATCTATTGGGAATAATTTCTGCAAGAGCACGTTCCCACCTCTTGTTTCAGGGGATGAAATTGTTTCTACCACCCTGGGCAAGGCTGAAGTTTTTGCCTCGTTGTTTGCTGGCAATTCTACTCTCAACCCACCTCCAAATGTTCAACCACTAGCAGTCCTCAATGTCACGTCTAAAATGACGGATATCATTTTCAAAACTAAAAAGGTACGAAAGCTGCTCTCTCCTCTTAATACCAGGAAAGCCTATGGTCTTGACATCATCCCAGCAATTGTTCTCAAAAAATGCGCACCAGAACTTGCTCCTGTCCTGACTCGTCTGTTTCAGACATCTTACAATAGAGGCATATACCCTAGTAACTGGAAAACTGCTCGAGTACAACCCGTCCACAAGAAAAGATCCAAAGCGCTTCCTAGCAACTACAGGCCTATTTCTCTTCTTTCAGTCGTCTCTAAAGTGATGGAAAAGTATATAAACACCGAATTACTAAAATTTCTTGAAAAACACACTCTAATCCACGACAGGCAGTATGGATTCCGTCAGCGCAGATCAACTGCCGACCTCCTTTCCTTTGTCACCCATTCTTGGAACAAGTCTATGGAACTACACGGTGAATCCCAGATTGTAGCTCTAGACATATCCAAAGCATTCAACCAGGTCTGGCGCGCAGCACTGCTTAATAAACTTCCGGCCTATGGCCTACCACCAAAACTCTGTACATGGACAGCAAATTTCCTCTCCAACCGGAGCATTTCTGTTGTCGTGGATTGCCATTCCTCTAAACTGTATCCAATTAATGCAGGAGTCCCTCAAGGTTCAGCTTTAGCCCCTACTTTGTTTCTTCTCCACATCAATGACCTCTCTAGCGCATCCAACCCAGTTCACAGTTACGTGGACGACAGCACTCTCCAATCAAATATACAATATTCTAAGCCAGTCTCTTTAGTCCAATTAGATGAGGATCACAGACTCATGGAGGGTTCTGTGTCTGTGGATCTCCAAAAAATATTAGACTGGGGAAGTAGAAATCTTGTACAATTCAATTCCACCAAATCTCAGTCTTGCTTTCTATCTCATAAGAGATACACCAGCCCCAGACCCATTACAATGAACAACTAAGTTATTCAAAGTAATGAGTCCTTTTCACTTGTTGGCATTTCTGTGGATCAAAATCTCAATTGGCACCAACATCTCACATCAATTGCAGAAGCGGCTGCTAAGATATTAGGTTTCCTCTTCCGGGCTCGCAAATACTTTTCACCAGCTAATCTCTATACCTTATATACTTCACAAATGAGGCCAAACCTCGAATACTGCTCCCACATCTGGGGTGCCGCTGCCGCTTCTACACTCGCTATCCTGGACTCCATTCAGAAGAGAGCTATACGTCTCATCGGTGACCCTACCCTCACCCAAAGGCTGCCATCCCTTGCCCACCGACATGCTGTTGGTTCTCTCTCTTTTATAGATATCTGCACAGGCACTGCTCAGAGGAGCTTTTTTCCGTAGTTCCTCCACCTGCTGCCCCCAACAGATCTACCAGGGGAACAGAGCGAATGCACCCTTTTACTGTCCAGGTCACCAGACATAGAACATCTTGTTATGTCCACTCTTTTGTTCTGAGGAGGAATTCCACAACTTGGAAGTCCTCGTCGGCACATGTTTTCCCTCTTGTTGCCTCTTTCCTCCTTGTCGACACCCATGGTGCGATAGTATTTAGGCTGTAAGCCCTCGTGGTGTGTTGTTGAAATATAAAAAAAAGAAAAACTGGGAGAAATCAAAACTATAGCAGTATTTTTCCTAACATATGCTTCTATCTCACGGGTCATTTTGTCACCTACAAATTTTGCATATTTGAAATGGTAAACTATGACAAGATCGCTACATTATAAGTGTTGTCATTTTCTGGGTACACTGTATCAATAAAATATGTTAAATACCGAATCTATGCTGTATAGACTCCAACAAAGTTATATGGCAGGAATAAAAAAGTATCCAACACAAGGTGACATACTTAATCCTGGGTCTTATTAAAGCATTGTGCAAACAGATTTTACATATCACTATAACTGTCGCTATTCAGCTTTACTTAAAACCAATTTTTCAATCTTAAAAAGAACTTGTAACATTTTCTTGCCTTTTCATTCACAAATTACTTTTAACTGATATATCAATTTTTAGCAAATTTTAATTCGCTAATGAGGAGATCTGTATATATATATATATATATATATATATATATATATATATATATATATATATATATATATATATATATATATATATATATATATATATATATATATATATATATATATATATATATATATATATATATATATCCGACCGATAACTCAAAAAGTAATGGACCCATCTTGATCAAATTTGGTGAGTACCTTTCTTTTGCAAGTGGCTTAGATAAGTTCGTTAGCCAGGAAAATCGGACCACGTTTTCCCGGAAAATTTTGTGTTTTCTTTCTAAAAAAATTCATATCTCCGTAAATAATAAAGTAAGGGCAACCAAATTTGGTACGCGTGTTTGTATTATAAAGAGCGAACTCTGTACCCAACTGTAGGTCCCTAGCTTTAAAGACAAAGAAGTTATGGGCAGTTAAGGAAACAAATTTTGGAGTTTTCCTCAAAACGTCAAACTCGCTATTTTAAACGTCAAAATTGGCAATGTTTAGGCAAAGAATGTGAAACAAATACCCATTGTGAAAAAAAAAGGTTGCAAGAAGAGTGTTCTGCAAACCCTTAAGTTTCAGATTCAACCATCATTGCCCTTCATTCTACTAAAATATTTACAGAATATTCATTTCAAATAGACCCTTTCTCTGATGCTTTGGCTGTCAGTTTAGTTAAGTTGATGCTTTTTTGGATATTTATTTGTGGGTTTAGTGAAGTTTATAGTTTAACGGTCTATAATTTTTTTAGCTAATTGTCGTAGAACAAATTTGTTAATGCATTTTTGCATTTTTTATCGAAATATGATGCGTTTATAATAAGTACACTTGGAGAACACCCAAATCACCACAACACATATTTCAGAGACCTTACGATCGTTTCGTTGACAAAGTCAACATCTTCAGAGGAAGAAAAGAAAATAATTTTTCTTCCTCTGAAGATGTTGACTTTGTCAACGAAACCATCGTAAGGTCTCTGAAATATGTGTTGTGGTGATTTGGGTGTTCTCAAAGTGTACTTATTAGTGCTCATCACAGGTTCCAGTTTTCACATAGTGTTATGCGTTTATAAGAAAAAAATCTGGACGCAGTAAGTGCATTTCGGTAGCGAATTTTCGGTAAATTTGCTGACTAGCTCCCGAACGCTTTTCAAAAAACTGTTTTCAGAATCCTGCCTAGCCCCCCCCCCCCCCTGGATCGATAAACCCCAAGAAAAATTTCTTGTTCACACCCCCCAAGGAAAGTACAGGACCAGGCGTGAATAGGGGTGCTGGGCGGGGTAGGTAGTAAAAAGGAAATATGAGCAGATAATGCGAATAAAACGGGCTTGAAAGTTGTCTTTTTCACATCTTGAAGCCATATCCCCCTTAAACCCTGTCTACCCCGCACAGCACCTCTATTCCCCCAGGTGCATTAACTTCCTTGACGGGTATGAACAGAAAATTTTTCTTGTGGTTTATGCAACGAGGGTGGTTGAATGCACGCGAGGGGGGAAGGAAAATCCCCGCGACGAAGCAGCCACCGCCAACCCTACCGCAAGTCAAGGCGGGAGGGGGTTGGGGTGGCTTCGCTTCGTCATAGGCATTTTTCTTCCCCCCTCGTGTGCATACAACCACCCTCGTTGCATCAACCACAAGAAAAACTTCTTGTTCATACCCCCCAAGAAAGTTACGTGACCTGGGGGCGAATAGGGATGCTGTGCGGGGTTTAATGGGGATACGGCTTCAAATAGACAGCTTTTAAGTAGTTCTCTTTGCTTTTTCTGCTCATATTTCCTTTTTACTACCTACCCCGCCCAGCACCTCTATTCACTCTCAGTCCAGTAACTTCCTTGAGGGGTGTGAACAAGAAATTTTTCTTGTGGTTTGTGCATCCAGATGGGGTCCTAGTAATGTTTCTGAAAACAATTTGATGAAAAGTGTTCGGGAGCTAATCTGCAAATTTACCGAATTTTCATTAAGTCCTTCAAATTTCAATAACTCAATTTGCTATTAACGTAAGCTTTGTTGGTTAGAAAACCAACATTTAAGTTTATTTTCGGAAAATTTTTGTATATTTTCAAACTATAAGTAATTTTGATAAAATATAGTACATTGTTTCTACTACATAGACTATACCGATAATCAGATTGATGCCTGCTCGCATTTGCTATTAAAAACGTTTTTATGGAAATTCACTTCGATAACACATTTGCTGCATCCAGAAGTGAAAAATGTTTATATATTTTCAAATAATAAATTTATTTCGATGAAATATGGTACATTGTTTCTACCATATAGGCAACCAAGTTTGATGCCTGCTTTCATCAAAGAAAGACATTTGCTATTAAAAATATTTTAAAGAAAATTCGCTACCATAACGCACTTGCTGCGTCCAGAGATTTTTGTTTGCTTTTTGTTTCACTTGAAAGTCTAACATCAATTTTATATATTACAGGTTCATGATAGTTTGTGGGAGCGCCCTCATTGTCTTCAAATTGTAGAAAGAGCTCTTCCCTGTTTAGCCACAGTAACTCATTTAGCTGCTCCATCCATTGAAGAATGTCAGGAGTGGGTGAATGCTCTGAGACCGCTTTGTGTGCCACAGCTTAGTAGAGCCACTTGTAAAGTGCCCAGGCTACGTGAATTAAGATGTTTGTCATTGTATGTATTAAACGCACATAGATTGCCATACAAGTTTGTGCCACAACCTTATGTAACTATACAGTTTAATAATCAAGTGAGAATAGCTCGTACAAGAACAAAGTCAGGACCCGATCCTGTATGGGATGAAGAATTTATATTCGAGTAAGTAGATAATTGTTTTCAGTAACTTTTTTGAGAGGTATAAAATTGGCTCATAAAAAATATTTGTACAAGTGGCACTCAGGAACCTGGTGTTTTTGAAATAATAATAAAAATCCTATTTTTGCTCCAAAAAAACATTTTTATTAGATAATTACATTTGTGAATATATAGCATTTATAATACACTAAGAGCGAAAAATTACGTCCGGCAATAGACAATTTGCATGGATTTTCCATTTTCCATTACATGAATGTAACATTTACCTAATAGTTTTTCATGAGTAAAACATTTTTACATGCATGAAAATACCCAAAAACCTATGTATTGGACAGAAAGACTTAAAATAAAAAATAACCTAATTATTACCATGTGATCACGAACGTTGTCCTATAGCTTGTGACGTAGTTGGATAGTAAATAAATATCATGTTTACATTTGCGTTATAGTATGATAAGTATGGCCGCTTGTTTCTCAACATAGGGGTGAATTTTATTTGTTTATTGTGTTTCTTCTAGTTGAATAGTGTGAAGTGTGCCTAATAAAATGGGAGACAAATGTTTTCAACAGGCGTAATCAGATGATTTGCCAATAATTGACTCATTTATGATGACATCTTTCTTTGGTGAAAATCCAGACTTCATAAGTGCTGAAATAAAATTTGCAAAAGCTGAAAGGTATTTGTAAATAAGTCAGTGCTAGTTGAACACATATTTAGCCAAGTCTATATCATGTACTTATTCATGTCATTTGTAATATATTCTGCTCTGAATCAAGTCAACGTGACATGACAACAACATAACCTCAAATCTACCATATGTAGAGCAATGTTGTCTGAATTAATTACAAACCCAATAGTTTCGTTAATTAATAACCATGATTTTGGCCGGTTGTTAATACTAAGAGTAATATGTAAAGTTAATACTTATTATCTACAGATAAACATACCTTCACCATATGGAAATTACAAACTTAATAACGTATGATAAGAATGTCAACGTCATATATTCTTTCTCTCTAATATTCATTGTGAAAATGAGGAGGTACTTATATTAAAATGGTCTTCACAACAATATATATTCGTCCAGCTTTATAACTTTGCACCATTGCTTTCTAATTTGAGCCACTTTTAGAACAATAAAAAATAGTTTCTTTGGAGTTTTTATAGTATTTTTTATAGTATTTATATAAGCTTTATTTTCCATATTATCAAATGAAATCATGTGCAGAAGCCAAGATTCAATCAATAACTTGCAACACATGATGTAAACACAGAAAAGCAAGTTCATTGTTGACTATTGTACTGTCCTGTGAAGTCACAGATCATGGTGGCAAAATTGTGGTGTTTGAAATCAATCATGAAATTCGCATTTTCAAATATTTTCTGCATCGTTATTTTTGTAGTATGTGAAATGAAAAATATATTAAAAATCATGTTGCGGGCTGTCTAGCAAATGTGATAAGAAACATGCAAATTGTCTATTGTAGCCCATTTTCGTTGATGCGTTGTTACAGACTTTCACAGAAACTGCCTTCCACTCTTTGCGTTTGTAGTAGGTCTGCGTTGATTGTTGAGATTTTTTGACGGATTTAGATTTTTGCGCAACAGCTAATTTGTATGGATGATAATGAAGTCTCCATGCAAAAATCTTTTACCATAGTCCTATTCATTTCAAGTCTGCAGAATGCCTTTAAGTGGAGTGACCAGGGCTTCTCAGAAGGGCTTTCCTCACTCTGTCAATGTTCTCTGTAGTGCGACTCTCTCACACACACATGATAAATTTAAGTATCCGGTTTTTGTAAACAATTCAATTTTTTCTATCAATTCAATATGAAACGTCACCCAATGTGTGTAAACACTTTGTATTACACACTCAGTAATATGTGAGGTGATACTATTCCATTTCTGGGCAAATTCGATGCTGTAGATCTCCTAAATTGTTTGGTCTGTTGAAATAACTATTTTTTAAATGGACCCCCCCCCCCCAAGGGTAGAAACGTAATGGTGTCAAATCAGGTGATAGCAAAGGCCATTTCATCAGTCCTTAAATCGGTCTGCCTGTTAACACGTTATTAAGAAATAACCTATTGTTAGCACCAAAATAAAGAGGAGTTCCATCTGATTGTAACCAGATTCGTATGTTATTGCCATCATTCGGAACAGCAATTGGTAAAGATTGCGTGCGTTGTGGGAGTTCATCATGTAAAAAATTTAATACCACTGAGCAGTCAAATTTCCTTAAAAAAGTAAAGACTTAGAAACGACCTCTCATTATTCCAGCCCATTGCATGTAATTTATATACCTAAAAAGACGGAGACTTTGTGTTTGTTGTAAAAAAATATATAAAAAATGCTGGCAGATTGGCATTTTCCATATGTCTAGGGCTACATTTTTACTGGAAAATTCATTGTTATAGTGTCTCAGATGATATATTGAAACTTGCTGCTAATTAACCAATCATTTAAAACGTCTGGACGCAGCAAGGACATATTGGTAGTGAATTTTCGTAAAAATGTTTTTAATAGCAAATATATCTTTTTTTTTTAAAGAAAGCTGGGATCAAATTTGGTTACCAGTATAACCTATATAGAAGAAGCAATGTACCATATTTCAGCAAAATAACGTTATTGTTTGAAAGTGTACAAAAAATCTTCCAAAAATAAACTTAAAATGTTCCCAAAAAATTGGTTTCCTGGCCGTCATACCTTAGGTTAATAGCAAATTAAGCTATCGAAAGAAACATTTTATCAAAAATCGCTACCATAACGCACTTGCTGAGTCCCGAATTTATTTTCTTTTAAACATGCATTATATTTCGATGGAAAATGCAATAATATAAGGCGTGTTCGATTAAGAAAAAAAATGTGTCACCAAGGACTTATGGGCCAGCCTATGATTGTAAAAATAATTTTATAAGATGCAGCTCCAGAGACAGTATGATTAACGTGTACAATTTTTTCTTGTATCTTGTATAATAATGGATATATTGAGCTTTACCCTAGAAGTGGGTCACCCTGTATATATGACAACAGATAAAAACTGAAACTAACCTGAATATGGGTTCTATGGGGCTGAGTTCGTGCTCATTTGAAGAAATCTTTTCAAAATTCAAAAGTCACTAAAATTGTATCCAACTCTGTGTAAAATTGTGATGGCCAAAAATAAAGATGAATGTAAGAAGAAGAGCATGATGCATATATTTGTAATACACATGTCAGAAAAGAAAACATTTATTTACATGTCACTTTGAAAGTATCTGACGTTGGTCAAAATAATTTGTCAGTTGAATATGACATGTACTGTTGCCATGGACTATTATTCACTATTGTATTGGGTCTTATAAGAATCTTGTTTTTGTGGAGTACGAAAGCTTATTTTTCTGTTTTAATATTTTTCGACCCCTTAACCCGAAATGGTTGTTTTTGTCTATAAAATTACATCAAGTGTATTTATCATACAAAAATATTTCGTATTGTCCTCATTCGGCTTCCAGAGTAATCTAAATTAAGCTACATAGTTTAGCTTTAATGATATAAACACGCGTACCAAATTTTAATACTATATCTTTGTTATTTCCGGAGATATAAAAATTTTCTGATCCGATTTTCTTGGCTAATGAACTTATCCAAGCCATTTGCAAAAGGAAGGTACCTAGCAAATTTTATCAAAATCGGTCAATTAAGTTATCAGTGTGACATATAAATATATATATATATATATATATATATATATATATATATATATATATATATATATATATATATATATATAAAACTGACCCCGGATATGTGTTCCAGTTTGCGATAATTTGAAGAAATTTTTTCAAAATTCGAAAGTCGCGATCTCCTAATTAGTGATTTTTTAAAAAAAAATTCACTAAAAGGAAAATAAGTTGAAGTCAGTCATTAGATTATTTGGATATTCTACTGACCAAATCCTTCTTTGTTACTTCTATTTTCTTAAGACTTGTTTTACTAATGTGCTGATTTTGTATTCTAGTGATGTGCCATGTGATGTAGTCTCTTTCACTTTGACAGTATACACCAAAGGAAAGAGAGGTAAGGATACGGAAGTAGCTGAATTACATGTTGAACTATCATCATTAGGAAATGGTGAAGAAAAAGAAGACTGGTATACTCTATCTGGGCTAACACCAATTGGTGATTGGGGTTCAATTCGATTAAGAACAAGGTAGGTGTCTTCACATTTATTTTGAGTATGATTAAGGACAATTTTTTTATAATAAATTTTAACAATCTGAGTTATGACAATTAAATAATGAGGCTGATTCATGTTGCTTTAAGCGATGTAGCTACTAGTCAACGATAACAATGTTATAAGGTATTAAGTTTCAGGTAATAATATGTAACGGTCCTAGAAAATTTAAAGTTGTTAGGCTCCTTAAAAGGGCTGACCGTTTAAGAGATATTTAAGACAGGACCCTATAAAAGACCGAGAGTATTTATTTGGTTGTTATTCGCGAGTGATATCCCACGATTGACCTCAAGTGGATCCAAATCCGGACAATAGTGAGGTCACCATCATCTACTAAACCCTAACCTAAATGTATCTATCCTCAGATTTATTATTTACAGAATAAGCAACACACTGTTTGGTTTGAAGATGAAAAGATAAATAAATACTTACTCTTCTTTTAAGTTGTTCTGCCCAAAGTCCTAGATTTATGAGATCGTCAAGTCAGAACACTGTTACGGTGAGGTTAAAGATCATTTTTAGGTATCTAGTTAAATGATACAAAGAATCTTAAATTTGTGTTGCTAACAGCTGTAAGTGTAACGGTCCCAGAGAAAATTTAAAGCCCTCGTCACAGAAGGATAAGGTAACCTGTTCAAAAGATATTATAGTCAGGACCTATAAAAGACCGAGAGTATTAATTTGGTTGTTATTCGCGAGTGATATCCCATGATTGTCCTCAAGTGGATCCAAATCCGTACGATACTTAAATTTATTGATATAAATTATGGAGAGCACATCAATTTAATAGTCCTGGTGAATTAAAATAAACATAACATTTCACATAAAAAGAAAAGAAATATTAAACGTCACAAAAGACAGGAAATTAACTATTGCATATGACAAAAAAATGTAAAATGTGTATTGTTACAAGAAATAAAGCAGGTTTTATCTGTTTACATGAGAGAAATCAAATGTTATTCATTACAAATACGAAAATACACATTGTTGATTAATATTATTGTTTTTCTGTCAAAACTGCTGATGCTGTCGAGATTTTAAGAAGTTTAAAAAGGAATTCCTGGATATTGTCCTGATCAGGTTGGTTTTATTCTTTAAATAAAGTTGCCCATGAGAAGCTCAGACAATTTTAAAGTTAAGTTGTTGTTTACTGATTATAAATGAAAGATTTGAAACACTTTAAAAGTTACGTTAGTTGATAAACAAAACATAGGTTCAATTTAAGTTACACAAAGATATTTCTGAATTTACATTGCTGGCAAGATATTGAAAAAGAGATACAAAAAACAGATACTTTTCAAGCACAATCTCACTAATAAAAATCTGATTTGACTTCGCTGAATTAAAGTTTATATTGCAAATTGATTGAAAGATTCTAGTTGACATATGAAAGTTTGAAAAGTCACACACAGATAAATCTTAAAACGACTCACCAAAGCTGGCTTCTACTTCTGGGTTAGGAATTTCAAACACCTGTTGGATGTTCACAGATGTCACACAGGTAGATGTCGACTATCAGAGCCCAACACAGGCTCTCAATTTATCCCCAGAGAAAGAGTCAAGGCATGGCTGAGAAGCTTTTCCCAGGTGTCAACCAGACAAACTTTTACGTAGCATTGTGTTGCAAAACGGAATGGCAAAGCCGTACTTTAAACCTAACAGCTGTTGAAATGACGTCATCGGCAGGTAATTTAACTGTAACTTTTTACGGCCGAAAATATATCAGAAAGTATGCAGAATTTACCAACGTTGAAAGCTAATTGGCTATAGATATCTAAAAACTTTAGATATGCACTTGAAATTGCATTAGAAAATTTCGCTGTGACGAAAGAACGACGCTTCACTATTTAGGTCACGTTAGTTCAAAAATGGATTATTAATTTCTATAAAAATCGAGATTAAAACACTTATAGCAAACACTGATAACTGTATTAAGCGATATTAACGGTAAAAGATAGAATTTTACACCTGAATAAGCAGTACAATCTTCAACAAGTCAGGATAAGTTCCTGCCTCAAAAGAAATATTTATTGCCTCAGATATGGGCAATGCAAAAACATGTGCATTATTCTTCAAAAAAG
Organism: Tillus elongatus; assembly: GCA_964006375.1. Classification (NCBI taxonomy): domain Eukaryota; kingdom Metazoa; phylum Arthropoda; class Insecta; order Coleoptera; family Cleridae; genus Tillus; species Tillus elongatus. The sequence continues at coordinate 216,000,970 of OZ023262.1, forward strand.
CCACTGAGATTTGATCATAACCTACAGCTTTGGTATTTTTCAGAAAGAGAATCATAATATAAACCTCAACAGGGTCAGTTGGTTCCATATATAAAGTGTGACAGTTCACTTCAATATTTTCTAGATTTATCTCGGCACAAGCATCATTCACCGCATAATCACAATACATATCAATAAAATATCTGTTAACTTCATTTAATTTATCCTTCAACTCCTCTTTACTGTCCAGCAAGCCCTTGATATCCAAATGTCTGCTGGTTTTGCCTCCAGTGACAGACTTTACAATATCCCAAGTAGCTGATACAGTGTCCCTTGCATCCTGTATATATGTGTCATTTGCTCTCTTTTTTGCTTCCCTAATATCATGTGTCAGTTGTCTTCTATACTGATTATATATGGGCCTCTCACTTTCACTGTGACAAGCTCTCATAAACAGAAATCTCTTGAAATCACATTTCCTCTGAAGTTCGTCTGTTAACCAGGGCCTAGGTGTGAGTTTCGTTTTACCAAGTTTAACGTTTCTCAATGGACAGTGAGCATTATAAGTACCAAATACTTGCTTTAAGAACTCATTGTATGTCGTATTTGCATCTCCAGGATCCATATACCAGTGACAGCACATAAAATCATCATAAATTTTATCTTGTTCCTCTCCATAAAATCTTCTTTCAATGAATTTTGGATAATGGCTGATGTTCTCTGTACATGCCAAATGAGTCTTCACCATTATGCCCATATGATCCCAGAGACCTGTGCACTTACTTCATTCTTGTTAGAAACAATATAGTCAATCTGTGTTGCGCTATACTGGGTCAATCTTGTCGGACCTGCTACATGACTAACTAAACCATAACTATTAAGTATTTGAAGCAGTCGCTGCACATAACGATCTGACTTATTTTCAAAGTTAATATTTAAGTCACCAGTGAGTAAAACTAAATGGGATGCACTTGCATACTTTAAGTGGTCAAAAAGTTCCTCGAATTTTGCCAAAAAGTCTCCCAAACCGCCAAGTTGCGATCTATAAATATTCACTAAAACAACTTTTTCTTTAGTCAATCTAACAGTGTTGAAAGTTCAGATTTATTTATGGATTATGATATTCTTACTCATAATTAAACTAGAGTCGTTTGACCAGAAAAAATGAATCGGTAACATTTGGTAAATTGCACTTTTACATCTGCCTTAATTATTTAAATTTATATTTCCTGCAAGTAATTTGCTAACTTCTGCAAAATGTTAAAATTATTGCATATATCCATCTTTTTACTTCCAAGGTCACCACCTTTATTTTTTTTATCGTCTTTATTTCACTTTTCCTGGGATTTGTCGGAGTCAGTTCTTTAATAACATCCCACAATCCCTCTGGATTGCCCTTGTTTTCATAAATTTTTGAATTGTAATAGTCACTTTTTGCTTTCCTTATAAGATCAGTCAACTTGTGTCTAAAGATTTTGTAATCGTCTCTTAATTGAATATCATTGGAATATTTTGGCAACTTGTAAATACATTTCATTTTTTTTATTAACTGAATTAATTAATCTAGATGTTATCTATTTTTTCCTCTTTAACAAACTTGTTTTCGCCCTTACAAAAGTTGTGCACATGTCAACACCCCTATTAATTAAATTTACAAAATTATCCGTGGCCATATCAAGACTGAGAATTATACACGGTATCCCAAGATGTATGCTCTAATATATTACCCAACTTATTATAATCAGTTCTCCCAATGATTATTCTACATCTATTTTCAGCATGTTCAGTATTTATACCACTAAACAACATTTGCAAAGCAAGTGTGTAGTGGTCACTTATATTCTATTTAATGATAATAGGTATCGAGTATTCAATTAAGAGTATTATTTCAATAAATCATCTCCTTACAGTTTCTTTTAGAACCAATTTTTAAAATTAACATCTAAAATGCAGAAGTCACCTGTATGATGCCTTCTTATCCACTTAAAAATTATCCAGGCAGTGGCATCCCTATTTTCCCTTTGTTTTTTTGTTACCGAGATCCCTCAGATACTGTAATAAATTCTCATTAGTGTGAAATATTGCACAGGGTGCTTTAACAAAAATTTACGAGTACTCTGTGTGGTAGAACTTTATACACAAACAAGAGCGCCGCCGTGGCCGGGCTGGAAAGTCGACTGTCCCAATTCGGCTTCGAGCTTAAGGTGGAGGGTAGGTTAGTTTATATGAGCAAAAAGGGTCAGCATTAGCCTAATTGCCAGTAAGCATCTTACCTTTACCTTTTATATACAAACAAGATAAATCAGATTAACAGTTTTTTTTTCTATGGACACAATGTGTTATCAAAATTTACACAACTAAAGAAGCTTTTAATATCCATTTATATTCTGGGTATGTTTTGAGTAGTGCTACAGATTTACTATTGACAGAAGAAATAGTGTATAATGAGACTTGTATGGTTGTTGATGGTGTAACTAAAATGGCTTTTTGCAGACACAATAATGAATTGGCACTTCGACGAAAGGATATGAAGGAATAAATTTGAATTGGATTACTGTGTTGCATGTAAAGCAGTTTTTGACTTTAAATAATATTATCTTCCAGTGTACCACTGTCTCATTTTGCACCAAGTGATTTTTTCGTTTTCAATCATGACCTGAACAGTCGAATGACGGACCTTCTTAACCCATATCTTCCCAAGAGTATAAATCACAAGAAATACGCACAGTTTTTTGTGAAACTTATTTTTATTCAATTTGTATTAGAGAACAGTTATGCCAGAATTAGAAAAAAAATCGTCAAACCCAAACTTTCCAAAAAATCCGAACACTCAGAGTCTACCAATTGTAATGAAATTTTCGAATCTACTTTGTTTTGTCTCTGACAAAGAAATGATAACAATATGGACAAAAAAATTTAATGGGTGTACACACATATATATATATATATATATATATATATATATATATATATATATATATATATATATATATACATATATATATATATATATATATATATATATATATATATATATATATATATATATATATATATGTGTATGTATATATATATATATATATATATATATATATATATATATATATATATATATATTTCAGTAGATAAACCTTGTCAGAAGACACGAAAATACACAAATAAAATCACACAGTAAACAAAATAAACAACAACATTAAAATAACAATCACATCTCTAAAAACTCATCAACAGAATAAAATGCGTGTTCCAGCAGCAGATCTCTTATTCCCTTCCTGAAGCAGTTTTTGTCCAGTGACTTCAGGTGACTAGGTACCTTCTTGTACAGTTTAACACAGTGATAGTTTGTTCCAGTTTGCGTTCTTTTAAGTCGGTGAAACGGCAGTAATAAATCATCTTTTTTTCTTGTAAGGAAATGCAATTCTTGTCCAGTGAGAAACTTTTCTTTATTTGTATGTGCGTAAGTAACACAACTCATTATGTATTCGGATGGTATGGTGAGTATATTCATTGTCTTGAACGCAGACCTGCAGCTATCTCGATACCCCATACCTGCAAGTATCCTGACAACTTTCTTCTAGAGGATAAATATTCTAATCATTTCAGGGGACGAACCCCAAACTGTGATACCATATGTTGCTACGCAGTGAAAATTTCCAAAATAAACAGTTGTTGCTGTCACACAGTCTGTTCCTATCATCAATCGCCTGAGCAGATATATGGTCCGTGGTAGTTTTGTTAATAACTGGTTGATGTGTTGGTTCCAGGAAAGATTTTCTTGGTAAGTGACTCCCAGTATCAGGTCTAGCAGAAAACGTAAGTCTTTGTAACACTTAGCTGCAGTTGATTGTAGTCGAACCACACTTCCGCTTATTTCATTGAACTGTTTGTTGCAGCATTCACATATGGTCTCTCATGTATATTTAAGACAACTGTATCATCCGCAAAAAAGTATACCTGTGTGCACTCAACATTGAGTGGCAAATTGGTAATATACACAAGAAAAAAGAGTGGTCCGAGAACTGACCCTTGTGGCACACCACATGTTGTTTCTTGCCATTTCACCCTCTGTTTCCTGTTTGATATGTTTGATATGAATTCCTCTTACACCATAATTGTAAATCTTTTCCAACAATATTTTATGGGAAACGCTATCAAAAGCCTCCGAGAGGTCACAGAAACACACCTGAGCAACCTTTGGTCATCTAAAGCTTGTGTGATGCTGTCTAGGAGACTGTGTATTTCGATCCTTTATAAATCCATGCTGACAATCTAGACGGAGTTTGTTTCTCTCATAGTACTGCATCAGCCGATCCCTGATCAGTGTTTCTATTATCTTGGAAAGAAGAGGTAAAATGGATATAGGTCTGTAGTTGTCCAATATATGTTCATCACCTCCTTTAAATAAACTTATCACAATAGCCAACATCAGAGCATCGGGGAAAACTCCCGATGAAAAACATCTGTTTATGACTGCAACTAAGGGCTCAACAATACAATGTATTATCTTCTTTAAAAACATGATGCTCATTCCATTACAATCCCTACTAGTCGTCTTCGTTTTCAGATTGTATATATATATATATATATATATATATATATATATATATATATATATATATATATATATATATATGTATGTGTGGTGATCCCACCCTAATGACCACTGTTGGGTATATTCGGATGCGCGGATTTGTAAAGTGTTCAAAAATAACCTAACCTGAAAGTGAGAGGGAAAATAAGGAAGTTTTATATATCATCTACTTGAAGTAAAAACCAGATGGGATAGTGTGTTTTGTTTATTTATTATGGTTTGACAGTTCTGTTCTGAGGTTGAGTAGTAAATGATTGTCATTGAAATATGTATAACAACTTCTATATTATGCTTTTAAAATTTGAAACCAAAGAATAATAACGTGTTTTATTTATTTATCATGGTTTGACAGTCCTGTTTTGAGGTTAAATAGTAAATGATTGTATGTTTCTAACATTGGAAATCCAAAAATAATAATATTAACGCTAATATTCGTTGATTAATTTTTCAAGTATGTAAGTTATTTGAATAATGAATTGACTTCTTGACTTTTACAAATTCAGGAATAGGAACATTTTGTTTCTTTTCACTTGCTGTGTTAAAAAACTATTAAAATTAATCGCAGAAGAAATCAGGGTTTAGTTCACCATAATGGATTCTTATATCAAATAAACCTCACAGAAAATAACACAAGTTAGATAAAGCAATCATTTCAGCAGACATTTTTTATTGTTAATATTAGTAAATTTCTATTAAGAAAATTCACAAATGGAATTTGTTTTAAAAACAATTTTGTTGGAAAAACCTAAGTAGGTATAGATAGGGGGTTCTGGAGCCACCGCCCACCGTCCACCGCCCACCACCCGCTACTGAGCATGCGTGTGACGAAACAAATATGGCGGTTGTATTGAGGATGACGCAATTTACAAATTAAGATGGCGTAATCCAAGATGGCGGCCAAGATGGCCGACCGGAAATGAAAAAACTGCTAAATTTAACATTTTAGTCGGTAGGTGATGCCACTAATCAAAGTAAGAGGCTCCGCCATTTTGATTTTTGCAAAAAGTGACGTAACAAATATGTCGGTTAGCGCAGGCGCAAACCTAAATTTTTAGTTTTTGATTAAAGTCCTAGGTGTGGGGTGTCGTTTTACTCGGCTTGGCAAGCAGAATTCAAAAATGGTATTTGCGCAGGCGCAAACCTAAATTTTTAGTTTTTGGTTAAGTTCTAAGTGTGGGGTGTTGTTTCACTCGGCTTGGCAAGCAGATTTTAAAAATTTTAGAATATGTGAATGCCCGGCATGCTCGATATGGCAACATAGCAACAACTACATGTGTAGAACAACCTTGACACGTGACAGGAAATGAGTCATATGTTTTCAAATTTGAGAGTGACCTTCGACAAATATTGTTCTAACAAACATGCCATAGCAACAACACCGATGACGGTTAAATGAGTTTCAATAACAAGCCAAAAGTGGGGGTATAAGTATATATAAACATTAGGTAGCAAGCAAGTACATCAGTTGTTGTCTGTAGTCTGCGCCCAGTAGTTATATATTAGTGTATTTGTTCTGTTCAACATGTATGGTATGGATGTTAACGACGAACCTATTAATAGCAATGTTTGTGATTGTTATTGGGGCCAAATTGATGCAGCTCTACGTCAGAATATTAGTGATATTAAGCAAGAAAGTAGAATGCTACTGGAAACAAGGTATGCCATTACTCCAGCTCTAAGTGTTGCAATTGGTATATCAAAAGCGGCCGGATTGATTCCAATAATTAAAATTATAAATACAAGCTTATATGCACCAAATACAAATATAACAATCTCATCTGGCTCATGGGAATGGGAGTATTTTATTTCAACATTGAAAAACACAGCTGAAGAGTACTTTACCAAAGCTAATAAGATCGAACCTGAAAATATTGGAATATGTACCATCAAACCTATTAAAGTAGTAGACAGTAAAGGTATATCAATCTCAGATGATTCTATTACTTTTTATTTAACCGAAGACGCAGTTCAACGGCTACTAGATCTGGTTGAAATCATCAACGAAAAGCTGAAGTTTCTAACCGATTTGAACTTTGATATTCGACTTAGTGATTTCCTCTATTGTGTTGCTGATGTTCTCAAATGTGTTAATAAGAAGGAGCTACCACGTGACGAGGAGGTGATAAAGCTTATAAAAGCCATGTTAAAAGACTATGAATCCTCATTCCGAGTTAGTATGTTAGAGTGCTTACACTTTACAAAGAAGCAAGTACTTGATCGTTTCAAAGAAATACACACGATATATAATGACTCATCTTAAAGCAAGCTTCATCATCCTGACAGCACTATGTCAAAATGTGTTGTATATTTACAAACCACCCAATGTAACAGAAGTACGAATTTGTTTCAACACCGATGACTGCATGATATGGTCAGCTCTTACAGCAACAACATATCTAAACAATGATGAACTTATACAACTTTCAATGTACAACATGTCCAAAAGCAAGTCTGAAGTGGTGCATTACAAACTTATGTTTCTGTTTGATGATGGTACACGTGGTGAGACATCTGATTGGAGAACTCTTGTATTAAATAATTCTTACCTGTTTACCTCAAATTATATTTCCATGTTTATATCAACAGGTTTTCTTATGTGTCTTGCATTATTTATGTTAATTTACTTTTGTTTTAAACATTACACTGTACTTAAGGATATGTATCGTAAACATGTTTGTTAATATATCTACTTAAACGAAACACATGTGTTTTATTCATTAGTTAACCATCTGTAGTTAAGATGAGATATTGTGAGTCATGCTCGATACAAGTGAAAAAGAATCAAATTTCTGGACATTTACGTAGTGAAGTTCACAAGGCAAAAGTATGTGAGCCATGGCAAGTTGAACAAGTGCATATGCTTGCTCAAGCTTTTAAAAATAGAGTGGCCACCTATCGTATTAACTTAGATGGTAATGACATAAACTTAGCCATGGATACTGTGAAACATAAAGTGTTTCATCTAATTGAAGCTTCTCTAGCTAAACATAATCAAATTAAAATGAACTTGGAATTGTTTGGATTGTATGTGCTCCAAAGTCGGAATATAAAAGAAATGAAGTCATTCAATACTAAAAACAAAAATGTCACAGTTTCAACTGAGTTTGAAAATATATTTAAGGAATTCAGCAACGAGATTTATACAAAAGCTTTGTGGTTGGAAATAAACATTAATAAACACAGTTTTAAGCCGTAGAGTGGGGTCAACATCTATAAATTGTCGTACACATACTCTGAAGCTCATTCAAAATTTAGTTTTCTTAGAAGTAAGACGTGCTTCAGTCTGCTCTTGAGTATCTAAGTGTTTAGTAGTGTGTTTAAAATGGCTACATTAAATTATGTGTGCTACCAGCAAATTAAAGACAACTTCTGGTATGGTTTATTTGGAGACTTTCAATTAATTATTGATAAAAACACTGGTTATTTTAATGCAACTAAACTATGTAAAAATGGTGAGAAAAGATTCAGACATTGGTTGGATAATAAGAAAACTAAAGAGTTGATTACCTATTACAACGGTCAGGTGAAGAAACATTTAGGTAGCCAGAATACCGATTACCTAAATATTTCAACCGAAGATGTCCACTTAGAGTCACATCTAGGGGGCCGGAATTCCGGCCCCCTAGATGTGCCGGAAGCAACATCTCAACTAACACCTACAACCGCTACATACTTGGTGGACTTTGGTGGAACACAGACTGAAAACAACTTGATATCTGGTACATATGTCTGTAAAGATTTGATATTAAATTTAGCCTGTTGGATATCTAATCATTTCTATGAAAAGTGCAACCAAATTATTTTTGATTTTTTCGTAAACGAATTTAATCAAAAATACAAGGAAAACCTTAAAGAAATTGAAGTGAAATTAATGGAGATAGAGGATGAAGTGCAACGTATGCGAGAAGCAGATGCTAGAGTTACAGAACACATTGAAGATATATCTCCAAAACCAAGCAATCCCGGAAAAATCAGTATGTTTGGTTTACTTTCAAGAAATGAGAAAGACGCTAAGTACCCGTATCATGCTATACGAACCCAGAAGAAGAGTTTTAGAAGAGCCGTCAGAAACTTTAAAAATAAACATCCCGACTCCGAAGTGGTTCTAAACATGTTGTATGATCCAAATTCTATAAATCTCTTTAATAGAATAAAGACCGAAGTAAAATACCTCAAGACGAATAGAAATGATCTGCAGATAGTTGATGTGCCACAGGAGAAGTTTATTCAGGACATTATTGATTTACGCCAGAATTTTTAAATTTTCACTTGACTTAATTGTATGTATGTATGTAACAATATGGAAAAATAAAACACACTAATTTTAATAACGACTTTTATTTTATTCTAAGTATATTAATACACTAAATATATAAGTAAGTTTATTTAACATCATCCGAATTTATCCAAGAATTATGAGATTTATCAAAGCCCAACCATTTTACATAGAGTTTCTTGCCTTTCTTCCTCAAGATGCGTTCAACCAGATAGATGTCTGTTTGTTTAGTCTTTTGTAGTTCTTCCTCGTAAAATCCTCCACTGATAGGCTTGCCTTGCATGTCTTCAAGAAAGTATGTTACTGGATTTGTGAAATGAACACTAACAATCTTGAATAACTCTGTTGACCAGCGAGGTGTATACCCCTTTTCGAATTGAGCTTTTGCTTTACTTAGACGTACAACATCACCCGCTTTGAATTTATTCTGATCAAACACTTTAATATTTGAATATGTTTGTTTACGGATAGCTTCTTCATTTTTCTTATTAACATCTTTAGGTTTTACACCAGTTGTTCTATGAATTGTAGCGTTGTAGTTAGCAGTGACATCAGGTAGTGTATTTAACCACGTGTAGGAGCCAAACAAGTTGAAATTTTTGTAGATCTTCTCTTTTAAGGTACGTATAACTCTTTCCACTATTGCAGCCTTTTTCACACTATAAGTGCTATAGTGATTGATGTTATATTTTTTCATTAAGGCATTAAATTTGGAGTTATAAAACTCCTTACCAAGATCAGATTGAACGTTAGAGGGCATTGTACTATTAGCTAAAATATCAGCCATAGCTTTAGTCACCTCTTCAGCATTTTTAGATTTAAGCGGACGAGTCCACACATATTTTGAAAAACAATTGATAACCACTAAAATGTATTTGTAACCAGAGTTTTCGCGATGATAGTCTTGAAACTCTGCCAAATCAATCTGCCACAAGTCATTTAAACCTTTAATTATGGTACGTCTACGTTTGAAGTTGATTCGTGCTGGTGTGTATAACTCATTTATTACTTGCTTCTTAGCATCAGATGGTTCAACTATTTTCCGTTTCATGGTGATGATGGATTTAAGAGTATCCACTTGTTATGTAAATCTTTTAGTTTGTTGTCTATTTCACCCAACTTCTTCTTTAACTTGTTATTCTTTGACAGATCAATGTCTTTTAAAACTTGAGCAGTTATGTCCTTAGCTAAATTTTTCAATTTATTTTCAAATTCGTTTTTTAAATCAACCAACTCTGGTTTGTGCACAGCTTCAAGTAAGATGGCAATTATTCTTTCTGTCACTTCGTCTTTGTTTTTCTGATAGTCATCTATCCATGCATCTACAAATTTTTTATTTACACCATCTGTTGGATCGATTGGATCACCAACGTTACACAATCTATGGCTTTGCAAATCAAAGTCACCACTTGTAGTTCTTGGGAAAAGTTCTCTTTCGATGATTTTAAACTTAAAGCGTTTATTGGACTGGGAACGTCCGAACTTATCGATAGACATTTTTATACTAAGCAATAGGTATGTATGTATGACATATATCTAGGTTTACTAAGCAATAACACTGACTTCCTTTAATTCTTCAATGATTGATTGAATTTCGTTGTTATGAGCATTATTACCAGCAACTTGAGAAGCTACTAAAAGTCTAAGTCTATCAACCAACTCATTTATATCATCCCAATAGACATATTCTATTTGTTTGTTATTTTGTATCATATAGTTGTTGCTTACATTCTGAGCTCTAGGTTCGGTTTTTTGTTCTTCATTAAGATGTGTGTCGTAGCCAAAACCTTGAGGAGTTGAGGATCTTCGTCCTCGTGGGTTTATAACTGGTTTTATTAGAGTCAGATACTTTTCCGAGGAACAACCCTTGGTTCGTGCGTTGGGATCGTAGTTCATTTTATGAACACTAGTTGCTTCTAGAATATCTCTATAGTGTTGAAGATCGTCATAGGTATACCCTCTAGGTGTTTTCATAAATATCAATTCTAGCAGACCTTGTGTTTGCGGATATCTCCTTTGACCTAGACGTATGTCATTATCAGTAAAGTCCAAGTGTTTATTGCCAAGACTCCAGCTACCAGTATCTTTAGCGTAGCGAGCACCATACGTTTGATCAATAGTAGCAAGCCTCGGTGGTTCAGTAAAATACTTGTCTACATAATACCGAACTCGTTCAGGATATTGCTCCAAAAATTCTTGATATGCTGGGTTGTTTGTGACAGTTTGTAGATCTGCCTCAAGCTCTTCAAATGTTGGAATATCCTCATCAGAACTTGTCTCTACCTCTGGTTCTGCTTCAAAAACTTCATGATCTTTAAGGAACTCAACTTTGGGTTTCTTTTCTGGTACATCAACAGAAGCTTCTTCTTCTTTGATTTGTTCAGCCGTTGGTTGCAGTTTAAGTACCGATGTGTTTTTAGATATTTCACTTAGTGGTTCAACAATTGGTTTATATAAACGTTGTAGGACCTCATCATTCTCAACTCTACCAAGCTTAAGCATTAAATGTTTTTTTCGAATGTTTTCGGCAAGTTGTAAAATCTTTTTCTTGATTTTTCTCTCTTGTTTACCCATCATCTCCATCTTGCTAAAGTTATTTGTTTCAGATCGTGTTAAGAGATGCAAACAGTTTGGTGGTTTAAGGTGTACTAGCTTCGAATTGGTGGTATGTCTACCTATCTAGTTGTTAGACAGATTGTTAGACAGGTTGTTTTAGACAGGTTGGTTTAGACAGGTTGTTTTAGACAGGTTGGTTTAGACAGGTTGGTTTAGACAGGTTGTTTTAGACAGGTTGTTTTAGACAGGTTGTTTTAGACAGGTTGTTTTAGACAGGTTGTTTTAGACAGGTTGTTAGACAGGTTGTCTGTCTTGTTAGATAGTTGGTTGTCCTGCTAGACATCTCTTTGTTGTTGTTGGTTGTAGTCAATTAGATTAATATGTAGCTATCGAATCCTTTTCTATATCTCCCTCTGTGTACTTCGTTTTCTTTTACAATCACCAACACACCATACTTATTGTCTTTCCAACACTCACAGCATATATTTTTAAATTGTTTAAAGTCCATATCTGTCGTTACATGATCGTCGTAGATGTGTTTTAAATTGGTTTCGTCTTGTTTGAAGAGAATCAACACATTGGCATTATCACGTATTAGATGTTTCGGTATTCGAGTATATGTTTGACAGAGATAGAACGAATCAATATTCTTATGTCTTCCCATACTAAAGTATGCTCTCATTTTATCCTGTTTGTCACAAGCTACATCATCAAATATAAACAGAGTTACCCAAGGCATCTGCTGGATCTAATATTTCATCGTTTTCACTATATGGATAGTAACCAACATCTTTTGTTGCCTTCAACACATCCTTTAACATCTTGTATTTAGGTTGATATAGAGACTTTGAATATACATACACGTTATCAAACTTTAAACCATTCGGTTCAAACAATAAACTTAGCATAACATTTGTTTTACCACACCTGCTCGGGCCACATATGATACATCTAACTGTGTTTGGCAAGAGAGGGCCATGTTTTCGTTGTTGTTCTGATGATGTATCAACAACATCGTCTATATTTGTAATAGGTAAGACAGAAGCGTGTTTAATGGTACGCATCTTGACTTAAACTAAACTATATTTTCGGTAAGTATAAACATATATAGACAGATGCAAGTGAGTCATATAGTTAGTATCAATGTTGGTGTCACAGGGTGAAGGTCTTGTAAACACAGCTATTAACAAGCTGCCTGTTGAGTTACACATACCTGGTTATCAATTTTGTGGTCCGGGTACTAAACTTAAAGAACGTCTTGCCAGAGGTGATCAAGGTATCAATCTGCTAGACCGTGCCTGTAGAGACCACGACATCGCTTACTCTCAATCAAAAGAGTTAAGTGATAGACATCGAGCCGACGAGGTGTTGGAGAATCGAGCTTGGGAGAGAGTTAAATCAAAGGACGCAAGTTTTGGTGAAAAGTTAGCCGCTTGGAGCGTTACAAACACCATGAAAGTTAAAAGAAAGCTTGGTATGGGTCTTGATGTAACCAACTCAAAACCAAAGAAGAAAGTTCCTTTTAAAAACATTCTTAGTCTGATTGGAGAAGTTATAAAAGACAGAAACCTTATTCCATCAGAGAATGCAGTGTTTGATATCGCTCATGCAATTGTTAAACAGATTGGTGGGCGTAAGAATGTATTGAAACCTCGAGTTATTCCAATACCTAAAAGCGGAGGCTTCCTACCACTGTTACCTCTTATATTTGGTAGTCTATCAGCTCTTGGTGCTTTGGGTGGTGGTGCTGCTGGTATTGCTAAAGCCGTAAACGATGCTAAAGCGGCCAAACACAAACTGGAGGAAGAAGAACGTCACAACAAAACAATGGAGGCTATCGCAATGGGTAAGAGAGGTAGTGGTTTGAAATTAAAACCGAAATGCAAGAGACTCGGCAAGGGTCTATATCTGAAGAAACAACGTGGTGGCTATGGTTTGTATCTGCAAAAGCCAAAAAACGAATAAGTCGTTTGCCAGCAAGACCTCTAACAGATGAAGATCTTCTGAAATTTGCTGGTAAAATGAAAATCCCATATTTTAGAGGTGTATACATGCGAGATAGTCTACCTCGAAATGGACCACGTAAAAATGAATCGTTTATCATGAATTTACAAACCAACAAGGAGCCTGGTAGTCATTGGGTTGCAGTTAGGAAACGTGGTAACACAGTCGAGTACTTTGACTCCTATGGAAACTTAAAGCCACCAGTCGAGTTGCAACAGTACCTTAAAGACTATACTCTAATGTATAATCATGATGTGTATCAAACATATAATACTTATAATTGTGGTCACTTATGTTTAAAATTTTTAAATAAAAGACTCAAACAGTAACCTCTGTGTATCAGTCATGTCGCAAACCTTTGTGTTGAAAGACCGCAGCTCCCATCTGTCAACAGACTACGATCCACCAATTGAATTGGATCCTGGTGGTAGTTATGCTGTTGCTTTGATAGGTTTTCACACATACAACAACATACCTAACATATATAAAGGTAAAAATAAATTTTATGTAAAAGAAGGAGGTGCTTGGAGAACCATCACGATACCTACTGGTGCATATGAAATAACACATTTGGAAAACTTGCTTCAAAATGAGCTTGTTGGTGCTGCAGCGACACATGAACAAAAGCAACTAGCTTTGATTCTAAGACCTAATCCGAACACCATTAGATGTGAAATAAAATGTTTCACAAGTATCAGTTTTGAAGCTGATGATTCGATTGGGCGAATGCTGGGATTTTCAAAGCAAGTTCTTCGACCAGGTGTCTTCCATGAATCTGATTTGCCTGTTGAAATAGTAGATGTTAAACAGATTCGTATAGAAACTAATATTGTGTCTGGTTCCTACTATAACGAGAAACCTTCACATACGTTATATGAGTTTGCCTTGATGGTTGATCCTGGTTATGCAATCGACATCGAACCTAAGAATCTAATTTATTTACCAGTGAACAAGCAAGAGATTTCAAATATAAGCATCGACATCGTGGATCAAGATTCAGTTCCTGTAAACTTTTAAGGTGAAGAGGTGTCTGTTCGTCTGAACCTTAAAAAGATTACCTAGAATGCTAGTCTTTAAGGATATAAAAGCAAGTGAATCTACTAAAACAAGTTCAGTACAGTCAACCACTTCAAAGTGTACACTTCGCTCCGATAATATTGAGTTCCTTAAAAGTCTTGGTTATCATGTCATCAAAACTCAAAATATTCAAAGACCCCGAGTTTGACGATTCCATTGATCGAGAAGAGCTTCGGTCTTACTATTCGTCAACTAAATCCTTTGGTAACAGTGATGAAGTCGAAATAAACATCAATCAGCAAGATGCCTTTGTATGCCTAGCAGAGTCGGTTCTAATAATCGAAGGTGCTCTGGAACCTTTAGCAATACAAAATGCCGATGGTGAGTGTTATATGTCAAATAATGGAGGAGCCGCTCTGTTTGAATCAGTGTCGTATGAATTAAATAACAAGGAAGTGGAGCGAGTACGAGACCCATACACCACAACAACTATCAAAACCCTGCTTTCGTTTAGCAAGAATGAAGCCAAATCTCTTAGCAACGCCGGAGTGAATGTATCGTCAGATCATATCACCTTAAACGATAA
The DNA here is from genome assembly GCA_964006375.1 of Tillus elongatus. Taxonomy (NCBI): domain Eukaryota; kingdom Metazoa; phylum Arthropoda; class Insecta; order Coleoptera; family Cleridae; genus Tillus; species Tillus elongatus. Next base: position 216,015,979 of record OZ023262.1, read on the forward strand.
CAAGTTTCACTTGCTCCTGCCTCTTTGGTACCTCTTCAGTTTCTTCCATCACTTTAAAGGAGTTCTCTGCGGTAAACATACTTTCCGATTTACAAGAGCTCGAAGTGATGCCAACAGTTATTATAGTACTGGTAGTGCAAGATCTAAAATAACTGTAACCAACATGTTTTTAAAAGCTAAACATGTATTTCCAAACGATAAAATGAAGTTGGAACTGATGGATAAAATTGCAAAAGACACATCTATATTTCTAGCATACCGCAAATGGGACATATATGAGCTACCAGCGCTTAGAGATATTAATAAAGATGTATGGTCTGTTAAAACTGCAACAAACTTAGAAAGACCTAGATATGTGATTATAGCATTTCAAACAGATCGAAAAGATAATGTAATCAAGAAAGGTGACTTTTTTGATAATATTGGTATGGTAGATCTACGAGTGTTCCTCAATTCAGAATGCTACCCTTATGAATCTATGAATATGGATTTCGAAAAATCTAAATATGTTGAAGCTTACCAGATGTACACAGATTTTCAAAAAAGTTTTTGTTATAAAAACATAGCAGAGCCTCTCCTAAATTATGATGAGTTTAAAGATCGAGCTCTATTTGTAATTGACTGTCAGCACCAGAATGAGTCAATCAAGTCGTCAACAGTGGACATCAAAGTGGAGTTTATGAGTAAAAACAAATTTCCCAATAGAACCAAAGCCTACTGTTTAGTTATTCATGATTGTGTATTTGAATATAAACCTCTAACTGGCATTGTAAGAGCCATTATGTAATATTTTAGTATGTAAGTCTTGTGAATTTATCCTAATGAATTAATTGTGTTTAAATCAGTTGTTTTATTTTCAACCTTAAAATGCTAACATCTTGCTTTCTTTAAATAATATCATCTGATTGAGATGGTAAACATATGACTCATTTCCTGTCACGTGTCAAGGTTGTTCTACACATGTAGTTGTTGCTATGTTGCCATATCGAGCATGCCGGGCATTCACATATTCTAAAATTTTTAAAATCTGCTTGCCAAGCCGAGTGAAACAACACCCCACACTTAGAACTTAACCAAAAACTAAAAATTTAGGTTTGCGCCTGCGCAAATACCATTTTTGAATTCTGCTTGCCAAGCCGAGTAAAACGACACCCCACACCTAGGACTTTAATCAAAAACTAAAAATTTAGGTTTGCGCCTGCGCTAACCGACATATTTGTTACGTCACTTTTTGCAAAAATCAAAATGGCGGAGCCTCTTACTTTGATTAGTGGCATCACCTACCGACTAAAATGTTAAATTTAGCAGTTTTTTCATTTCCGGTCGGCCATCTTGGCCGCCATCTTGGATTACGCCATCTTAATTTGTAAATTGCGTCATCCTCAATACAACCGCCATATTTGTTTCGTCACACGCATGCTCAGTAGCGGGTGGTGGGCGGTGGACGGTGGGCGGTGGCTCCAGAACCCCCTATCTATACCTACTAACCTATTTGATTAGGTTGACTAAAACGAAATCATCCGGGCGATTAACAACGAGACTTACAGTACCTAGATTCACCAAATTTTAATTTTCTAGTGTCGTAGAAAATTGAGTTTTGGGCATTCAAAGTTTTTTTCTCAAAAGGAGCTAGAACACAAGATTTGAGTATTTTGTATAATAGAAAGAGACAAATTCTTTAAGTGAGCTTGTATTGGGACTTCTAAACCTGATCTTCGAGGTCTGTTTTAATTGAAAGTATTACTTTAAGTAATATGCTGTACTAATAGTGTAAAATTCCTATGAAAATTCACTATTATGACACACTTGCTGCATCCCGAAATGTTTTTAAATTATGTTTTATCAAAAAATTATTTCTTATTTATTGTAGCGATTTGTGCTCAGTTTATTAGGTGATTATGTTTAGGCGCCGTTTACGGAACAATTATAGTCATTAAGTAAATTCGAAAGGGGGCCCATTGTAGGTATTCGGGAAGCCGGTTTTTCAATCAGACAAATTTCCAACTGCATAAGATGCAGTGTGTCAACAGTGCTACAGTGTTGATCCAGATGGTCTGAAGAAGGAATCCATAACCGTTGTCATGGATCCTCCGGGCGACCTCGAGCAACTTCAGCACGGGAAGATGGTCATTTAAGGATTACGTCTTCACAAGGCAGAGTTTTCACAAAATATTCAAGTAATGATACAGTAGCCCTCCACACGGAGATTTCTTTAACTACCACTTTCAAATCCCGCTCTTAAAGACTGTCAAAATGTACTACCTTTGAATTCCTTGTATAGGAAACAGTCCTGTGTCCATCATAATAATTATAAAGAAAATATTCGGTATAATATGAGTACACTCTTTATTACAAGATATATTAAATAATTGATTTTTGCAAGTGTTTGCATGTGGTGAGCATAATATTTGTTCTCAGCATATTCACTATGTAAAGCTAGATGTATTCTCATCATAATTAGAACCGCAGGTCGGTCTTGCTTTAATTATAGCTCATCGGTACAGTATACCAATTACAGCGAGAACACACCTATAAAATAATATGGCTACGGTATCAGCATCCTAGAAGATTGTGAGATGTACGATGGGGTCGCCATATATTAAGGAAGAAATGGGCTAGGGCTGACAATTTACAAAATTGTTAGTTGGTTGTACACAGTCTCTATTTTATAACATTTTGTGTTACTTGGAGCTGTCGTGACAACATACTACTTGATTCCGCACCGAGATGGTTCTAGAAGGCTGGCTACCATAGCCGTATTACTTTATAGGTGTGTTCTCACTGTAATTAGTATACCGCACTGATGAGCTCTAATTAGAGCAAGAACCGGTCTGTGGTTCTAATTATGGTGAGAATACATCTAGCCTTACATACATTGTCCCTAGATTAGGGAAGAAATGGGCCGGTGCTAAGAATTTACAAAATTGTTGGTTGGTTGTATACAGTCTCTATTTTATAATATTTTGTGTTATTTGGAGCTGTTGTGACAACATACTACCTGGTCGGCACCGAGATGGCGACCCTGTCGTACATCTCACAATATTCACTATAAGTGAACCCAACCATCTAACCTAACGTCTTATTTAATTGCCATACCTCATACGTGAGTAATTCGCATAATGTTAGTAACCCTGTCGTACATCTCACAATATTCACTATAAGTGAACCCAACCATCTAACCTAACCAGTCTTATTTAATTGGCATACCTCATACGTGAGTAATTCGCATAATGTTATTAAAGTTTAAAAGTATTAAATAAAATTTGTTTTTACAGATATTTACATGATCTGGTGATGCCAGCAGAAGAATACAGTCCTTTACAGCAGTTGCTTCTAGAACCAGGCTTAGTATCTGTAAAAACTCTTGCAGAAATATGTCATTCAGATAGAGCACCACTTGCTACAGCTCTATTAAGAGTTTTCCGTGCTGAGGGCAGAGAGACTGAATTGTTAAGAGAATTAAATGCTGCCGAGGTAATTCTTATTCCCAATATACATATGCTACTGTGATAAATTTAAGATACAAAGAATGGAACTGACTTCTTCCTAGTATCTTTTGTTGTTTAAAATAATCATTCCATGTCTGTTTCCATTGATAAGGAACATAAAGCGGGCTCCACATTCGCGGCGTGAATTCACGTTCGCGTTCGCACTCCGCGAGCCTGTTGTCGCGGGACTGAAAACATATGCGGGCTCCACATTCGCGACGTTCGCGTCCGCGATTCCTTTGTCGCGGGACAGAACCGACGGGGAACACCGCGACGCGAGAATGTGAACCATGAAAACTATGTGAACACCTCCACACTCATATTCGCGGCCTTGATTGATTGTTGTTGCTCTTACTTGGTGAAATTAGTCCATACTACACACAGACTTGGAGAATACTTCTCTGGCTTCACTTTTGGTTTTTGTTTCTGGCCACGTCCTTCATTTACAGAAACGAAAACCAACGGTGAAGTTAGAGAAGTAGTCTCCAAGTGTAAATCAAATATATGATGTTGTTTTTTTATAAGTGCAGATTTGGCATAGGTAATTAAGTTTAAAGATTGGCGACCAATTTCTTGTGAACTGGTATACACAATGCCAAATCAAATAAATAATAACAGGTGTTTCAAAACTTTGACCTTATTTTGTATCTTTACCTCAGCATGACAATTTCATGACGGAGCAAAATACAATTTTCTTTAAGCGACTTCCAAGCCTTGAACAAATATTTTATAATGTATAAAGTTCTGCAGGTGCACCATGTGTCGGTTTTCCCTCATAGTTGCTTGGTGCAGGCAAGGTGGTTAGGTGAGGTTAGTTAGTGTGCAGTGTTGGCAAGTTTCTCTGTTACAAATACATTAGCTGTAAATTTTGTAAACAAAAAGGAGTAGATTACAAGTGCGATATTTGTGATTCAGCATTTCACAGAAGTTGTGGTTTGCAAGCTAAAGTTCTAAACAAAGGAAGTAAAATAATTTGTTGCATAGGTGAAAAAAGTGAGGTTAATACAGATGAAAACATGAAGAAACTAATTGCAATTGAGATTCAGCAGCTAATCAGAAAGTAACTTGAAGTGCTACAAAGTTACTATAGCAAACAAATGCAAGACCTACAAGTCAGCATGAAATGCATGTCCGACCACTTTGAAGAGCAACGTCAGCATTATGCGGAACTAGTGAAAACGAATAAAGAATTAGCGAAGATGAATAACGAACTGCAAATAAGAGTGGAAGCATTGGAGACCAGAAATAATCACATGGGACAGTATGAAAAAGCAAACAATATTGTGATTTCAGGGATACCACCACAACACATATTTACTGCAACAACAAAAAAACAGGTGAATTAAGTGAACCAATTGTCGCTAAATGTGTATCACCGGAAATAAAACAAAAAATTTTTGCTCAGAGGAGGAAAATCAGAAGCATCTGAGCCAACGATTGCAAATTTGATGGGGAAAATAGATTTATTTATCTAAATGATGAACTGACCCAATTCATTCAAAATCTTTTCACCAAAATTAGGGCATTCAAGCAGAATTACATCTAGAGGTGTGCGAACCCATGTTTTTCTCGAACCGAACTATTCACGAACCCAAGCAATAATGTTGCTTCGAACTTCAAACCTCTAAAATAGCACGTCTAAGGTTCGAACTTCTTAAAAATTCAAAATTGAACTTTGAAGTAACTATAATTCTTCAATGTTCATAATATATCATTTCCTTAAATACAAAATTACGTATATTGTAGCATACAAGATTTGGTATTTAGAAGATGATATATATTCTTTTTGCAAAAAGCAAAGGTTCAGCAAAGTTTGCAGATTGATTGGCTGAAAATGCCTCTCGGTGCTGATGTTAGTTGTGAAGATGGGTCAACATTGAATCAAAGACACAAAAAGGTATATTGAAATAATTTTTAGATTTCCACATCTATAGTAACCCCAATTTACTTTTTGTAGTTTGGTATTATCTAGGCAGTTTTAACAGTCTTTTGGAGTAAGGGAGTTAAAGTTGAGCATGATAGCTATATAATAACCACTTGAAATTTTAATTGTGTATTGATTGATAATATTTAATTTTGTTTTGGCTCATTGCGAAATAAACCATGTTCAACCTACTATTTCCGGAAGGCAATCTGTAATTATCGACATAAATTCTGAAAAATTATATTCCCGATTGCTTTTGAACATTTCCCTCATACTGTTGTAACCAAAGAAGGCGTTGGGATCCTAGGATATAAAATAAATCTGTGATTGTTAAATGGCTCAGGTCTCAATGTGTCACACCAACTGTCAAAAATATGCATTAGTGAAATCTTCTCAACTTAATGTGGCCGATACAGAGTTGAAAACGCCACTATTGGCTTAACGGGGCCGCTACTGGGTTACAACTTCACTGTCTTTGGCAGCTTTGAATGCCTGCAATGTATAATGTTGAAGTGTTTTTGAACAATGAACTTCGAACTATTTTGGAGACTTACGTATTTCGAACTTCGAACTACTTTAACATCACACAATTTTTCCAATCAAAGGTTCTGTTCGGGTTCGGTTCGAAATGTCGAAGCTTCGCATAGCTCTAATTGCAACTATAAGTATGCATATTGTATAGATGGAAAATGTTATTTAAAAAGAGGAGATTAGTGATAAGGGAATAATATTGTTTCTGTTACAGATTTGAAAAACTAAGTAGCTAAAGCTTATTGCAAATTTTAGAATGCTAATTATAGAGGAAAAATGTTTTAAGCTAAATTCATGTTAAAATTGTTAAAATTTACTATGCTTTACACAAAGGTATAATAAATAAATTAGATGGTATAGAATTAATTGAAAATGATCTGCTGACAAGCCAAACATATTTGTATTTACAGAATCATAGCTATACAAATAAAACAAAATACTATAACATTGATAGTTACAAAGGTGAACATTCATGTAGAGAAACTCGAGAAGATGGGATATCTGTATACATTGATAAAAAATTTCCATATATATACTAAGTGAAAATTGGCACCTCTGATGAGCACTGATAAGCACACTTGGGGAACCCAAATCTCCACAACACATTTTAAAAAGACCTGACAATCGTTTCACTAACAAAGTTAGCGTCATCAGAGGATGAAAAATTCTAACTACTTTAAAATTAACATCACCTAATATATCGAATCTTAGGTAAAGAACTGAACTGAGAGGGGGACTAAAACGCAGGCAAATTACTTTGACAAACCTTTGTATTAAACAAAATATTTTTCAATTCAACAATGAATTTTTTGAACAAACCCAAGGCACGGCAATGGGCAATCAGCTATCGCCATTTATTGCAGACCTTTTCATGAACAGATTTGAAACAGATCTTAAAAGTGATAGTGAATATTTTCCTAGAGTGTGCTTTCTTTAAGTGGATGGTATTTTCGGCGTGTTTAACACAAACATTTGCAGAATAGATTTTGTTGCCAGATTAAACAATAAATTTGATTCTATCAAATGTACCCATGAATTAGAAATTCATAATAAATTACTATTTCTAAATATACTAGTTATCAAGAATAAAGACACTTTAGAATTCAACGTCCATAGAAAAGAAAGCACCACTCTAAGCTACATTCTGAATGACTCACATCATACATACTTGCAAAAAATGGCCAGATAAGCATAATGGCATTTGTAGGAAGTAGGCCTGGAAATAACAATTCGTTGATACTTGGCAATGGAGTGAAGTTGTTATTTCCAGGCCTATTTATTACAAATACCATTATGCTTATGGCAAATTCCAATGTTGTAATCATATAAAATTATAATAGGCGGTTTATAACGACAATTTAACTCGAAATTGTGGTAGCAAAGTATTCTTTAAAAAATGCTTTTGCCGAATATGCTAATGAGCTACCCTTGTTCCATTTGAAAAAATTGAGTTATGCTAAAAAATAAAATTTGGGGATTTTTAACCAGTCAGGAAAAGAGGCAAAAAACATTATGATATCAAATCTATTTTTCCATGTTTCCTTGATTAAAAAATAATGGTTTTATCATAGTCGTGATACTCTACATTGAAATTTAAAATACTATTATTTTTTTAAGCGAAAATGTCAAAAATTGATGTATGAGGTTTCATTGTATTCAGAATGTCATTTTTTCTCAAATAAAATTTCAAAAAATAAAAAAGTTATTGGGGTAAGCCACTTTTGAAAAACACCTGGTATACTTCTAAAATAGTAAGTTCAATGAGTTGATGCAAGATACAAGCCTACGTGGACGATACTCAAGTATATTATCGCTTTCCAAAAAAAGACTACTTACAAGATTTTCAATACTTCAATGAAGATCTGGTAGCTATTCTAGATCAGTCGTTGAAACATAATTTGATGATAAATTGTGGCAAGTTTCAACTTATGTGTTTTGCAAATAAAAACAACAAACAATTTTATCCAAAATTTTAGAGTTCATATTAATAATGTTCTAATTATTTTCCTGAACAAGGCTAGGAATTTGAAATTTATATTTGATGGTAACTTAAGGTTTGAAGATCATCTAAAGCTCACACTTTGGAGAGCACACTCTAGCCTGAGGCTGGTATATTGTAACAGACTCTTACTAGATCAGAAAGCAAGGAAATTGTTATGCGAGTCTCTTGTCTTGTCACACTTCAACTTTTATGATTTCATTTATGGTTCTTGTCTAACCCGATTTAATAAGGATAGATTGCAGAATGTTCAAAAAAGCTGCCACCGTTTGATATATGGGGTCAGAAAGAATTATCCAATTAGGCATAAAATACAAGAGGACGAGTGTCTTAATATGAACTCTAGAAGACTGCTTACTACATTTGGGAGCTTTTACACATAAAATTGGGAATGATCCTGCAACACTTTCATCTCTTAGACAGAACTTTACAGCCCATAACCATGTTCACTCCAAATCTACTAGATTTAACAATAATTTTGTTTTAACACATCATACATGTAGCTTTATGTATCAATCTATTCCTCTGTATAATCAACTACCTCAAGAATTTAAAATGTTTAATATTAACAAATTTAAGTATAAATTGAAATTGTTTTTGCTTAACAACCAATAGGGGGAGGTCGGTTCCCATGTGCTAGGGATCGATGCTGGGGTATTTTGGGTGGTTCCATTCTTACTTTTTGTTTTAAATTTTGGCTTAGTTGTGATTCCTCGGAGATTTAGGCATTTTTTTTATTTTAGATTTTTCTTCAGATTTATCAATAATTTTTATTTTTAGCGAATTTTTCGTAAAACGAAATCACAAATAACTTAATGTGATCTCGGATTATGACCATTGTACCAAAAGGGCTAAAATTACCCCAACATGCATTACTGGATGGCTCCATCGTTAGTGTTAAAAAGCAAAAGCTGTGAGTGCTGATGTGCTAGTGACCACTTGTACATATATCTAAGCACTACGACAACCCAAACTAAAGCATTGGATAGTCAAAGTCATGTGATAGAGGCTGAATAAACTAGGCCCATCACAGCATCACTACATTGCAATGGCTTGAATAATTGTGACTTAATGTATAGGGTGTGAGAGGTAAAATAAATGAGATTTTGGAAGAGATGAATATACAGAAAGATATATTGTGCATGAGTGAGACAAAATGTAAGGGGCACGATGAGGAATTAGTGGATGAAAACCTATGCATATGGTCAGGTGCCGAATGAAAGTGATATGACATGTATTCTCCAAGAATAACATAGGTATTGATTAAAACGAATATATGTAAACTGTTTTTGGTTGCCTGCTATGCACACACAAAAGATTATTGTGAGTGAAAGAGTGAACATTTTTGGTAAGACATAAATGCAGGGAACCAGGTGAAACGGTAATTGTTGTCGGATATATGAATGAGTAGGTAGGTGTAAGGAGAAACAAAACAGATTAAGTAATGGGAGCGCACGGAGATGCATGAATTAATGAGAATGGATACTGTTTTACTAATGTGAGTGGAAAAAAGCCCGTTCATGTCAAATTTCTGGTTTAAACACAAAAATATCAACTAGTATACATAGCAAAGATGTGATGTCAAAAGTGTAATAAATATTGTGTATGATAAGAGACTGCGCATATTGGTAAAAGGTACCAGAGTTATGTGAGTCAGTCCATTTTCTTGTAGTCTCAGATAAAACTGGATGGATAAATAGTGAGGAAACATGCATGTGATAAAACACGTGTAGGAGGTTTTGTTCAGGTTGACCAAGCGAAAGGAGACTAATTAATAACAACAGTTATATAAATCTTGAAATAGTATTGGTTCTGATTATATTGCTTTAGAAATTAACTCTTATTTTTACATAGCATGATAAAACTTATGTTTACAGATAGCAAGGGAGACTGAAACATCAACACTATTTAGAGCAGCATCTTTATCAACAACTTTAATGGATCTGTTTATGAGAGCTGAATGTGGTGGTTTTCTCCAGGCTGCTGTATTAGAAACTGTTCTTAGGCTGCTGGAGAGTAAACAGAGTGCAGAGCTAAATCCAGCCAAAATGGATTCGTTAGATGATGCGTGCAATAATGCAGAATTCTTACTTCAGGTTTTAGATCAGGTAATTTTTACTGTTATGCCACACCATTTTTTTTCCTCAGGGCTCGTCCGCGGCCTTTCCGCCCCGATAGCACTGCAACCTTTTGTTGATTGTGCATACCCTTAGTCTTACTCCACCCATTCCAAAATCACTGTGCCTTGAATTAGTCTGCACAGCGATTGGTAGGGTGAAGTTTTATACTATGTCTCTGGTCTAGACTGACCGTAGATCAGTTGTCTTTTGCAGTCCAGAGCTTTACACTCGCACAATATGTGCTGGGCTGATTCCTCCCCCCTCGCCGCAGAGACTGCATGCGAGGTTCCCTTCGAACCGCCCCATTTTAAGCAGGTGTTTCCTGACGGCCATGTGTCCCGTCAAGAGACCTGTTGTGTTTCTGAGCTGTCCTCTGCTAGGATTTAGCAGTTCCACAGCTCTCTTTGAACTGGTTTCGTCAATTATTGACTTCCCATGTCTGAGCCCTGGACAGTCTGCCCAGTACAACTTGTGTTCTTTTCTGACCCGGGACTTAATGGCTCCCTGGCAGTGCTCTTTGTCATGCCCAGAATGGGTTCTGGTCCCATAAATGGTTCTGCTGACCCTCTCTTCGCGAGACTCTCAGCTTCTTTATTATCTTTGCCCCCGAGTGACCCGGCACCCAGATGAGGGTGACTTATTGACTTCCCATGTCTGAGCCCTGGACAGTCTGCCCAGTACACCTTGTGTTCTTTTCTGACCCGGGACTCAATGGCTCCCTGGCAGTGCTCTTTGTCATGCCCAGAATGGGTTCTGGTCCCATAAATGGTTCTGCTGACCCTCTCTTCGCGAGACTCTCAGCTTCTTTATTATCTTTGCCCCCGAGTGACCCGGCACCCAGATGAGGGTGACTACATTCTGCCCAGCCAGGTCGTTCATCTAGGCACTCACTCACCAGCCAGGAATTTACCCGTGGGCTTCTTAGGGCCTTAAGGCTGCCTGGCTGTCTGTGGCTATGAGGATCCGCCTGTTGTAGCCCGTCCTCTTGTTCTCCAACACACAGTGCAGGATGGCGTACATTTCGACCTGAAACACCGTTGCATGGGCTCCGAGGGAAATACTATGACTTACCCTCAGTCCTTCCGAGTAAACACCTGCCCCCGTCCCACGCTCCCCGCCGGATCCATCCGATGCTACACCATCCCATAGAACATACAATATGGAAAAATATCTCTTGTGATGTTGCTTTTTCTTTTATAAAGCTTCTTTCAATAGAAACGCAACCAACATTTGAAATGAAATAATGCATGGCCAACCTTAAAAATCGAGAATAATAGTGCTCAGATGCCATGTTGGTTTCTTTAATGACAACATTGGCAAAAGGTAGAACTTTTTCAGTTGTACCTTGCCAAGTTTCTTTTTTCTGTCTTGGGGAGAAGGACACTTTAGAGCCGCCATGCATATCAATCATTTACTGAATGGTTTGCAAAATTGAAGGTGACAGTTAAAGTTTACTGAAGCCTTAATTGTTGTCTCAACTGATTGAGTATTGTCAATTTGTAGATGACTAGCAATAGGAATCATTGTTACTTTTTAATACTCCTATGTAATCGTTAGTCATTAGTGATATGTATGTTCTGTATATCCGATACGATTATTCACTGGCTACACGTTCACATTACTGAATACTAATCCCTAGCCGGGCTCCTTCAAAAAGCATTGGTTAACAGTATTAGTGACTGTACAGGTTTCTTATTTATCATAAAATATACATAAGATGATTATACTCTTATGGCTGGTCCATAATTAAATGCTAAATGCTAACACTTAATTTTCCTTTTCCCCCAACATCAATAAATGTGATATGTGTACATATTATGTACACATCTTTGACAAATACAGTATTATTATTATTAAATGTGGGAAATTCCATTCCTCTTATTTACCCAAGTGAATCTTTTATTTAAGGAAAAACCTACACACAAAAACAATCAGGCCACCAGTGCCTGATTGTTTTTGTGTGACTCTAAAAGTTGTGCTGTATGAAGAATGAGAATTGTTTCACATAAGTGTCCTACATTTTTTACTAGAAGATCGTAATAGAAAATGAGTGCATACCTTTAGCACATTCATTCTCTTGTGATAGTAAATTTGAACAATTTTTATTTTTTATTTCTTTTACTTCAGCCTGTTTCTGCGACTATGGCCAATCACTGACACCAGGAAGCAGTATCACCTTACCATGAAAATTCGCTGATCCCTGCATTTTTTTAAGGAGAAGAATGTCTTCCTCCTTAACTCTCAAAAGTGCCTACCCCAGTCCCTGTGGGTCAACTGATGGTAGTGACTGTGGGTTTCCATGCAGCCACAGAGCCCCTGACTTTTGTTTGGAAAAGTACCTGCACAAAACCATGGTATTGTCTGAAGCCGATTTCCTCTAACGTAGCCATTGACATTCATTCCAACTGAAAACCCAATGGACCCGCTTCTTTTTGGTGTAGAATAGACAATTCCCAAATGTTCAGGCTATCAAATCATTTTCTGAATGCCTGTCCTGGAGTTAGTCACGTTCGTTACATACCAATGTCATCTGAGATGTACGCCACACAGACATGTGTTTTTGGGAGGTATTGTCCTCCCATTAGCTTGAGACGAGCCTCTTCCCATGGCTGCAGCTCCCCAACTACTTGCTTTAGCTGGAGGGGACTGTCCTCATCAGAACAAGTCATAAGGATTCAACCAATCTTTCAATGTTTGGGCCTTCTGGGATATCTTCTACAGCTTCGAGCATAGATTGCTGGATCACTGCAGCAGTCCCAGTTGTTCATTATCTAGTGCAGAGGTGGAATGCTGATGGTGACGATGGCTTCTCTGACCCCTCAAGCTACTGGGCTGAATGTTAGTTTAGTAGGATCCTCCTAACGCTTTTTCGCCTGCTGTTAAGGTGTATTGCCATCTGAGTGAAGCAGATGTTCCAATCTCTTGAGTTTTTCTACCTCTTCAGAGATCTCAACCTCTCGCTGAGACCATCTGGACTCCAGGGACGTGCGGTGACATTTTAAATAAGGGAAGCAATTTTCAGCAACTTGCCTATTTGTAGTGTAACTCAATTCTTCTGTCGTTTTTGGCAAATTCCTCAATAATGTCGTCATAAAACTGTGGATTCTGGGACATTTCCTCCACGAGGTTATTTTCAACTGACAAAATTGAAATTTGAGAAAGTCTTTCCTGTTCTGTTGAATTCCTAACAAAACTCTTGATACGTTTCAATGTAGAAAAATTTCGTTCTACAGATGCACTAGTAGCAGGAATTGTTAATACTACTTCACATAATTTGAACACTTCAGAATATGCATTTTCCAATTTTTATTGTTTTAAGAAAGTTAAAAGTTCACCCGCGTTAATTTTTGTGTCAATATCGGTTTCATAAATGACTGTAAGTTCTGATCGTAATAAGGCTTTGTCAAAATAATGTCCATAGTGGTGGAATAATGATTTGAATGAATCTTCTGGGAAAGGTTTCCCTTTAAATCCTCCAAAATTACACAATTCAAGAAATTTCAGGTCACTGAGATGATCAAATCTGCAGTTAATTTGCTGCTGAATTTGATCTATGATTTCGTAGAAAAGGCGGCGATGAGAAGTTTGAAGGTCTCCCACATTATCAGTGCGCAGACGCTTTCTTCGTGGCTTCACTTCTCCTAATTCAATTGTTTTTTCCCAAAACTTATCAAATTCATTCCTTTTTTGAATTATAATGGATTTAAATTCACAAATTTTTTTCAGGCAAAAACCAATGTCATTTGTTTTACATTGCAATATGTTAAATACATTATCTGAAAACGGAAATATTTCCGAAAATATATTAAAGTAAAAAATTAAAATTAAAGTCTCTTTTCAAACCATCCAAAAATCCTCTATAACTATTTATTGTTTCTGCGTCCCAATTTTTGCTATTTTACATAATATTTTTAAAAAGTTCAATTAACGATTCACGGTGTTCAAATACAGTTAACACAAGCCTGCCGTTGTAGTTCCATCGTGTTGCAGCTACTTTGGGTAAACGTTTTTTAACAATTGAGACTAAGGCTTCTGTGCGCTTCGTAGATTTGGAAAAACAGCAGCCATTCCACTTAGGGTAGCAAAAAACACTTTACATTCTTTAATATGATTAATAGATTGGGATAAAATTAAATTTAATTTATGAGCACAACAGTGTACAAATAAAGCACTGGAGAACGTTTCCCGCACTTTAGCTTGACGACCTCCTAAATGTCCGGCCATAACAGCAGCCCCATCATAGCTTTGGGCAATTAATTTATTATCAGCCTCCTCAATATCTTTCATAATATTAAGCACAATTTTATATAGAGTGTTTGCGGTACGATCTTCTGTCACATTTTTAAAGCCTAAAAATCTTTCTTGTACACTCCCATCCATTTTTACGTAGCGTATTACTACAGATAGTTGACTTAAATTAGTTACATTGGTTGTTTCATCTAGAACAATAGCAATGAAACGAGTCTATTTAATTTCCGATTTAATTCTGTTCAAAATAATAGTGGCAGCGGCCGAAATTAAGTCATTCTGAATGCGATTTGATGTCCCGCGAGAAACGTTAGACTGTTCCAAGTGATTTTTTAAACAAATGTTGTACTTGGCTATTAAAGAAACTAGGTCTTGTAAGTTTCCTCTATTTGCAGATGTAGTTGTTTCGTCATGACCTCTGAAGCCCAATTCATGCTGACCAAGAAAACACACAACATCAATAAGTCTTTTTAATATGTTTCTGTTTTTATCAACCAATTCATTGTGTTGGCGATGACTAATTTCTATCTGCTTGTCAACGGCGTGTTCAATTCGCGTTTTTCCAAAGACACTTAATTTTAAAATGCTCTGTAAATGCGCTTTAGACATAACATGTCTTTTTACTACTTTATGTAGATTATTCAAGTCGGAAAACCCACTTTTATTCCACACGCCCTTTTCAGTCACAAATAGACTACAAGGCCAACAAAACAGTTTATTCCTGATTTCACAACCCGTTAACCATTCATATTGTTTATAAGTTTTTTCAGCATTGAAATGTCGAATACTTGTTTTAATTCTTGTATTTATGTTTTTTAGAGTAGGTTTCGGCCTACCTTTATTAATAATAGCAAGTTTTTCAGCAAACTGTGAAGCTGAAAATCCTTTGGCCATCAAAAAACACACAACACAATCACAGTTATTATTACCACTTGTTTGTAAAGTTTGTAAACCCCCACCGTCGCCGCTGTTAAAAGCTGATGTACTTGTAGCCATATTAATACTCATAAAATGCCAATGTATTTAACTTAGTCGACTGCTTATATTTACGAAATAATGCGAGACATTCTCTTTGTATGTGCAGCGCGGGTCTTCCCGGTAAAATACTTTCTAAAAATACACGTACACAGGTCGAGCGAGCGAGGGTTTCTCCTCAAGTGGTCTGCTGACTACATGTATTTAACTGAAGTCATTGCATCCACCCGTAGTATCAGGTTCATGCTGGTCGTTGGCGGAGCATTTACTGCGACGACGTCCTTGCTAAGAGCGCATATACAAACAAGTACAGTATGATGCATAATAAATAATTATGTGTGAGCTTGCGAATTAAAAATTTTAATAAATTAGTTTCAGAATTTGAAATTTAATATTTAAAATACAAAAGAGATTTTAAATATTGCGGTTAAATATAAATTATTTTTAAGTAGGTATGTAGTCGTTATTTTAAGCGAAGGAATGCTTCCCTTGCTTCCATGGACCGCACGCCACTACTGGACTCAACATGTAGTGTTTGCTCCAGTCGCATCTTACGACAGGCAGGAGATATACTTTGCGCTTCTTCTTTTTATTTCATCCCCGCACTCATAGTAAAATTTTTAAAAACAGTTATTTACAGCATACTAGATCCAATAACAGCTTTAGTAAATGAATGTTTGCAGGCTGGCCTGTTTCCAGAGGAACTTAAGAAAGCAGACGTAAGTATGGCATATAAGGGTGGCAATGTTGCCTCTTTGGATAGCTTTAGACCTATTTCCATTTCGCCAGCACTTTCAAAAATATTTGAGTACGTAATAAAGCAACAGCTTGAAGAATATTTAGAAGCAAAAGGTTTTCTCAGTGAGGAGCTTCATGGCTTTCGAAGAGGTAAATCAACAGTCACTGCGCTGGTAAACACAACAAATAAATTAAGTGAGGCGCTGGACTCTGGCAATATGGCACAATGCATATATTGTGATTTACATAAGGCATTTGACACAGTATCACATGAGATATTACTAACCAAATTGGAACACTATGGCATTAGGGGTTTGCCACTGAGGCTCTTTAAGTCATACCTTACCAACCGATACCAAAGAGTGAAGCTAAATGGACAGTACTCGAGTTGGCAGACACAAACATGCGGTATACCTCAGGGTTCGCTGCTAGGGCCTCTCCTATTCATTATATACACAAATGATCTTCCAGAGAACGTTTCGTCTGATGCAGTTTCTCTCTATGCAGACGATACCTCATTTGTAAACATTGGCAGAAATGAAGCTGAACTTAATGAGAGAAGAAATATCACAATGTCGGAAGCAGGAGAATGGTTTAGAAATAATAAACTGAAACTCAATGTAAACAAAACAAAAGTCTTGAATATCAGCTCCCACCAAACGCAACCAAGTCAAAAACAATCTGTGAAATTTCTTGGTGTATATATACAATCCGATTTTCGCTGGTCAATGCACATTGAAAAGCTCCAAGGCACATTGGCGTCATGTCTGTATCTGTTGAGGCGTCTGATGAACATCAGTAATTACCAGACAGTGTTGACAGCTTATCATGCATGTTTCCAAAGTAGGGCTACCTATGGTATCCTAATATGGGGGAGTAGCCCTGGAGTGTCTGAAATATTTCTGCAACAGAAAGCTGCAGTAAGAATAATCTGTTCAGTAGACAGACGTACAAGTTGTAGAACCTTATTCACGAAGACAGGCATACTTACCATCTTTTCAGCATATATTTTGGAAAGTGTCTTATATACTTACCAACATCAAGAGGACTACAACCAAAACGGTGATTACCACGAATATGGTACCCGAGGCAGACAGAACATATCCATTCCTTATCATAGAATAAAAAGAGCTGAAACCGGGGTGAATTGCTGGGGTGTCAAGTTCTTCAATAAAATCCCCCAGAATATAAGATCAAAACATAAGCGAGAATTTAGGAGAAATGTGAAAAACACTCTTATGAAGTATGCATTTTATTCTTTAAGTGAATACCTCAATATGGACATTGAGTGGATAGAGTAGAGCCACTAGAGACAACATAAGATGCCATTTTTTTTTTATATGTGTAAATTTGTTTCTTTTGTCTTTTGTATTTTTGTTTGTTTTTGATGTTTATTTCATAATTTTAGTTCTATAGTCTTATATTTGGTATTTGTTTGACAAGGCTGTGTAATTTTTGCCACAATAAATATTATTATTATTATAGGGGACCTTACCGGATATGAAAGGCAAAATAAATGAAACTTAAAAAATATATATAATAGAATTAGCGGAATTACATGCAAATTAATACCCAGAAACCTGACATTTCTATATGCATTTATTACTTTAAAAAAGCCAAGCAACAATTTCTCAAAAACTTATTCACAGGTTTTGTCCATTTTATAATTTTTCACAATTCTAATTTTGCTTTCTAGTATATGATTCAAACTGGGTTATGCCAAAAATATCTTCATAACAATATTAAAATTTTCTTGGGTCTGTGTTTCTTGTAATCTCATAACTTAAAAGACATATTTTAAGAAAACAATGTACCACAGTAAATTTTATTGATTTTTTGGATTAATAGATGCCACTTACATTTGGATTAAAGTGTGTTAAAAATTTATAACTTGATTTTAAATGGATTTAAAATAATTTTTTTCTCCAGTAGTTTTTTGTTTAGTTTTAATAATCAAAAACAGTTTGTTTAATAAAATATATTTTCTAGGTGACACTAAGTATATTTACATCACCAGAAGCATGCCCTCGTTCAGTAAGATACATTTGTGGTTGTTTACAAAAAGCAGTAGTTGTTAAATGGTCTGATGAAAAATTTGTGAGAACTCGTGTTGTGTCTGGTTTCATATTTTTACGGTTACTGTGTCCTGCGCTTTTAAATCCCAGACAGTTTGGACTAGTCAGTGAACAGCCAAGTCCTGCAGCCACAAGAAGCTTAGTGATGGTCGCCAAATGTCTTCAGAATCTTGCCAACCTAGTCGAGTTTGGTGGTAAGGTAGGTATATCCACATTAAAAGCTCATTTGGTTTGTTCCATAGTTTTTGTAAAATGTTACTGTAATGATTTCAAAATTAGTGCCGTTGGTCAGATATGTAAACAATATATATTTTTAATTATTAAGCATTTAAATTATAAGCCTATGAATTTGATATGAACTTCTAGGGGTTACTTGATCTTTTTTGTATTGTTACGTTTTTCATGGTTCCCTATTTATTGATTTATAAAACACAGCTTTTTAAACTACTAATTTATTATAACTAGCTATTTTCCGACAATGGACACACCAACAAAAATATTTCTCTATTACCAAATGTCTATAGCAGTATAGTTCACATTTTGCCTTCTATTATCACGAACTCAGCACAATCACTTATTTACTTACTGTTCCATATACTTACACAAAAAAATCTGTACACAATGGTTAATTTATAGAAAAGGACGAACACATGTGCATACTCACATTCTCTAAACATATTAACATATAGCGCCATTTCACTTCTATGATGGAGTCAAATGTCTCTCTCTCTATGAATCAATAGATATTGCAGTCGTAACGGAACACTGGCTTGACCCTCCAAGGATGGAAGTTTTTGGTAACAGAATATATGAAGTGAAGAAGTCATACTGTAGATCTGATGCCATCAGAGGTGGAGTGCTAATTATCGGAAAGGAAAACATCAGTATAAATCCTGTAGAATTTCAAAACCTTTGTATGGAAAAGAATTTTGAGTGTGTAGGTGTAGATATCCCTCAGTTTAGGACTATAGTTTTAGGAGTCTACCGTGCACCAAGTGGGAATTTGGTCAGCTTCATGCAAAGCATGGAGCAAAGTCTTTATTTGATAGGGGATAGGTATCCGGGCAGAAGGATAATTATAGCGGGGATTAAAATATTGATATATTAAAAGATAGTAAAGAAAAAACAAATCTCATTAATTTATTAAATGGTTTTACACAATAAAGGAACCATCTAGAGTATATGGAGTATCTGCAAGCTGTATAGATAATGTCTTTGTAACAGATTCAGTTGCTGTCTTTGATGCCAGGACAGTGGAATTGCATTTATCAGACCATTATGGGCAAATTGTTGATCTGGAGATCCCATTGTTTTCTCCACCTAAAACAAGTAAATTCACAAAAATTAGAAAAGTAAACGATACAAACATTAAATTATACATAAAGAAGTTGGAGCAGATTAACTGGACATCAGTCTTATAATGTGACGACGCTGAAGAATCTTTTGTCAGATTTCGTTACATTAGTATGTTTTCCAGAAGAAGTTATTAAAGTAAAACGTAACTGCAAAATCAAAGTGGCTCATAAAAGCAATAAAATTAGAAGATTGAAAAACATTCTTGATGCTTTTCAAACAGTCAATAAAGTGAGAGGGGATAAGAAATCAGAGGTCTGTTATAAATATCTGAAGAATGTCTACAGTACTAAACTTGAAATAAGAAGGAGAACAACTGAAGAACTTATAAATAGATAGGAAAACAAATCCAACGCTACGTGGAAAATTATACATCAAGGGACAAACTTAAAACATAGAAGTAACAAAGCTAGTAACTCTCGTTTATCTGCAGAAGACTTTAGCGAATATTCTTCAAGTAATGACGACAGCTCATCAGATGCTTCAAACAACATACAGAACCCATTAGTGTTAATTAAGAAAGCCAGATCTAGTGGAAGTTCACTATTCCTAGGCCTGGTAACTGAAGAAGAGGTGATGCAAATAGCCAGACATCAAAAGTAAAGAACCCCGAGACGTGTATGGTTTTTCAACTAAACTGCTAAAGGCTGTTATAGAAGTAATTGTAAAGCAGTTAACAGAAGTCATAAATAAGTGCGGATGTGTTTCCAGACGGATGTGTTTCCAGACCCAGAACTAACAAGGGCAATTCCACTTTTAAAGAAGGGTAATCCAGATTTGTGTAGCAATTATAGACCAATTTGTGTTCTACCTGCAATATCACAGATTTTTGTGTATTTCTTTGGAAAAAATGAGTTGTCTAATCAAAACCAGTATGGGTATAGAAAGTCTAGTGCCCAGTTTCACAAAGCTTGATTAAACATTTAACAGTCGATTAGTTAATCAAGGCTTAATACAACCAATCACAGCTTCAAAATATTTGGTTGTCATGGCAAAAACCGGAATCATAGTCTGTGATTGGTAGTTTGAAGCCTTGATTAACTAACCGCCCATTAAATCTTTAATTGGGCTTTGTGAAACTGGGCGTAAGTCTACAGTATCTGATTTGGTTAGTGTAATGGAAGGCTTGAAAACCAAAAATAAAATACAAATGACCTTCTTGGACATGAGTAGAGCATTTGATACCGTCAATCACCAGTTATTGTTTGGTAAACTACACTACTATGGTGTGAGAGGTGTTGTTGCCCTGGACATCTTGAAATCATATCTGACAAACAGGAGACAAATAGTAGATTGGAGCAACAAAACATCTAGCGGTGTTCAACTAAAAGTCGGAGTATCACAGGGTTCAGTTCTTGGTCCAATACTATTTATTAGACACACACATTATTTATTTATATATATATATATATATATATATATATATATATATATATATATATATATATATATATATATATATATATATATATATATATATATATATATATATGGTGCATATTTCTATGCAGATGATACGAGCTTTATGGCCAGGGCGAGCAGTTTTTTTTTTGTTCCCTCAGGGCTCGTCCGCGGCCTTGCCGCCCCGATAGCACCGCAACCCTTGGTTGATTGTGCATACCCCTAGTCTTACTCCACCCATTCCAAAATCACTGTGCCTTGAACTAGTCTGCACAGCGATTGGTAGGGTGAAGTTTTATATTGCTCTGTCTCCGGTCTAGAGTGACCGTAGATCAGTTGTCTTTTCCGGTCCAGAGCTATACACTCGCACAAGATGTGCTGGGCTGATTCCTCCCCCTCGCCGCAGAGTCTGCATGCGAGGTCCCCTTCGAACCGCCCCATTTTATGTAGGTGTTTCTTGGCGGCCATGTGTCCCGTCAAGAGACCTGTTGTGTTTCTGAGCTGTCCTCTGCTAAGGTTTAGCAGCTCCACAGCTCTCTTTGAACTGGGTCCGTCAATTATTGACTTCCCATGTCTGAGCCCTGGACAGTCCGCCCAGTACACCTTGTGTTGGTTTCTGACCCAGGACTTAATGGCTCCCCTGGCAGTGCTCTTTGACACGCCCAGAGCCGGTTCTGGTCCCATAAATGGTTCTGCTGACCCTGTCTTCGCGAGACTGTCAGCTTCTTCATTGCCTTTGACCCCCGAGTGACCCGGCACCCAGATGAGGGTCACCTCATTCTGCCCAGCCAGGTCGCTCGTCTCGTCTCGGCACTCACTCACCAGCCAGGAATTTACCCCTGGGCTACTTAGTGCCTTAAGGGCTGCCTGGCTGTCTGTGGCTATGAGGATCCGCTTGTTGGTGTAGCCCCTCCTCTTGTTCTCCCGCACACAGTGCAGGATGGCGTACATCTCGGCCTGAAACATTGTTGCATGGGCTCCAAGGGAAATACTATGACTTACCCTCGGTCCTTCCGAGTAAACACCTGCCCCCGTCCCACGCTCCCCGCCAGATCCGTCCGTGAACCAGAAGAGCGCGTCCCGTGGTATGCCCGGCGTCTCCTCCCGCCATCAGGGATTTCCACTGTGAAGTTGTTTTCCCTGCACATTCGCGGGCTCGCGAAGTCTGACCTCATTTCAAGCATGGGCTCCTTCACCATCTCCTGAATTTTGCAGTGGCCCCTGAAGCCTGGGTTGATCTTCAGTCTACCATTGCAGGCTAGTCTGTATAGTCCTAGCCTGGCCTCTCCCATAATAACTAAGTGTAGGGGGGGTAGATCCAGCAACACCTCCATGGCGGCTGTTGGGGTTGAAGACATGGCCCCTGTGATGCCTAGGCAAGCCATCCTTTGGATCTTGCCTAGTTTTTGTTTGGCACTGGATTGTGTCACCTAAGGCCACCAGACCAGTGCCGCATATGTTAACGATGGTCTGACCACCCTTGTGTACAGCCAGTGGGCCATACTAGGTCTTAGTCCCCACGTTTTTCCATATAGCCGCCTAGTGACGGCTAAGGTCATGACTGCCTTACGCAGTATTTTTCCAATGTGACCATTCCAGGTTAGCTTAGAGTCCAATACGACCCCAAGATATTTTACCTCCCTGGCCATTGGAACGCTCCTACCGTATAGAGTGAGAGTTCTGAGGCTTTCACACTTCCTCCTCGTAAACGGCACGACGGTTGCTTTCTCGGGGCTCACCCCGAGCCCTTGATCAACCGTCCACCCTTCCACCACTTTCAGTGCAGTCTGCATACGCTCCCACACTGCCTGTGTGACCTTTCCTCGGACTATGATGACAATGTCGTCCGCATTGCCCTGTACCTCATACCCCCCTCCCGAGAGCCTCCCCAGCAGGCCGTCCACGACTAGACACCAGAGCAAGGGAGACAGAACGCTCCCCTGCGGACACCCCGCCGCGACCCCCGCCAGCAGAGTCCCTCCCGCGAGTGAGGTGAACACCGCCCTGTCCCTGAGCATGGAACCGATCCACCTGCAGCAGGTCTCCTCTATTCCACGCTCCCGGGCTGCTGCCAGAACCGATCCGAACGAGGTGTTGCTAAAGGCCCCCTCTATGTCTAGGAAGGCCCCCAGCGCCACCTCCTTGTTCTCCAGCGTATTCTCCAGTTTCAGCACCAGTTGGTGCAGTGCTGTTTCTGTTGAGAATCCTGCTCTGTATGCATATTGTCCGCAGTGTAGAGGATATGCTTCCAGTACACCGCCCCTAATGTGCCGGTCGAGCAGTTTTTCCTCTGTTTTCAGCAAGAAGGACATGAGACTTGAGACATGAGGCCTCAGGGACTTTGCCTGGTCTGTTGGACGCCCAGGTTTAGGAATAAATACAACCCTGGCCAGTCTCCATGCCCTCGGAATGTACCCCAGAGCCAGGCTGGCCCTCATAATGAGGGTAAGCACCGGCGCCAGTATATCTATCCCCTGTTGGAGCATGATGGGCATTATTCCATCAAATCCCGGCGATTTGTATGGCTTAAAGCTGTTAATGGCCCATCTGATTTTGCTCCAGGTAACCACCTCTTTAGCGACTGTCCAGTCTACTCTAGATGCCCGCCTATAAGGCGCCTCTATTTCTGAGTGTTCCCAGTCCGGAGGTGATTGGTTTATTATGTTACAGCCGGGGAAGTGCGTCTGGAGTAACATTTCCATAGTTTCCTCCCCCGAGCTTGTAAAGCCTCCCGTGGGTGTTCTAAGGGAGCCTATGTTAGTCTGAGGGCCCTTAGACAGGATCTTGTGTAGTCGAGCACTCTCGGACGTGTTTTCCACTTCTTCGCAGTGCCTCCTCCACGACTCCTTCTTGGCGTCCCTCAGTCTTTTGTTATAGGTCGATAGGGCCTGTCTATATTCATCCCATGCTCCCGACCTTTTAACCGCGTTAAACAGCTTACGAACCTGCGTCCTCCTTTGCCTGAGGTCCTCGTTCCACCACGGGACGTTCCTGGTGGACACCCTCATTTTCAGGGGGCAGTTGGCGTTATAGGCCGAGGTAATTGCGTCTCGCAATTGGACTGCTGCAATCTCGAGGTCTATTGAATCCCTTATGGCACTCTCAACCCCCCGCAGTTCCACAGCTAGGTCTGCCCTGTAGGCTTCCCAGTCCGCCTTGCGGGGGTCCCGGTACCATACTGTTTCTCTTTCGACTTTGGTGATTTCAAACCGGATGTATCTGTGGTCTGAGCTACTCACTTCCCCAGACACAGCCCAGCTTTTAACAAAGTCACCCAGAAACTGGGTGGAAACTGTTAGGTCTAAAACTTCCTCACGCCGTGTTGTGACGAAGGTCGGTTTCATAAAGAATTGTAAAAGTGCCTCACCCCTAGAGTTTGTGTCCGAGCTACCCCACAACTCATGGTGCGCATTCGCATCCATGCCGATGATGGTCTGCCATCCACCTGCTCTGCTACCCACCATCAGCTGCTCCAATTCGTTGGGTGGAGGAGGGTCCGTGCTGTCCCCTGGCAGATAGGCTGACGCGACAGTAATGTCCCTCAGCCCATCCGCTCCTCCACATCGGATTTTGATCGTTGCCAGGTCCCTGGAACAGAAATTCATTAGAGGGAGAAACTCTATCCCTTCCCTGACAAAAATGCAGGCCCTCGGATTCTCGCTGGATCTGCTGTAGATGAGCTTTCCAGTAGCTCCGCCGAGTCCCTTGATCTCTCCTTTATAGGAGTACGGTTCCTGGATGAGGGCCACATCCGTGTTCCTCAGAGCCATTAGTAGTCCGGTCGTGACTGCCCTACTGTGTTGGAGGTTGACCTGAAGGAACCTAAGTCCCATTAACCCTTAGTTGCTTCCCCAGTGGGCGGAAGCTAACTCTTCCCATGCCCCAGAATGCCTTGAAGGAGGTTCCTTCAAGGGCTCTGTAAGATGTCTGGTCGATCGAGAAGGCGAGCGTCTGTCCTTTCTCCTCTGCCTTCCTGCTTAGAACCGACCAGTGTTGCGTCCCCAGTTCAGGGTTCTGGATCTTAAGTCTGCTGATCACCGTCTCCTGCGGGACGGTGTCAGGGATCCGTACGACGACCTTGCGTCTCGTTGGGAGTTCCTTGGGCTCGACGGCTGTCAAGTCCGCCCCCTCCCAAATCTGACCGAGGCCCCCGATCGTTTTCCGCAGCCAGTCCCGCGACTGCGGGCCGGCACAGGTTATCCAGAGGATGCCCCTCGTCAGGCGCGTCTGGTGGAACTGAGGCGGGCTCTCCCCTTCCTGAAGAGAGTCCACTGCAGCTACCACCGCAGCCTGGATCAGGTCCGCCTTCCCCTGGTCTAGCGTGACCTCAGGATGGCGTCTGTCAATCACCGCCATCCCGAGGCCCTCCGCAGCCTCCCTATAAGAGCCAGTCTGCGCCGGTGTTCCGGCCTTGGTTCCTTTGGGAGGTCTGTCTGTAGTAGGCGTGCTAGAGCCAGAGCGCGGCGTCTTCCGACTCGCACTCTCCTCTTGCGCCTTTACAGGCACCCTGGCCCTTTTGGAACGTCTGTCTGTAGTGGGCGTGCTAGAGTTCGAGCGCGTCCTCTTCTGACCCGCACTCCCCTCTTGCGCCTTTACAGGTTTCTCGACCGTCCACGTCCCGGCCGCCATTTTTTGCGCCCTCCGGAACTTCTTTCTTTGCGCCCCGGAAAGACGCTTGGACTGCTGGGGCAGTCCCTCTACTCTAACAGTAGAGTCCTCACTGGTGGAGGGGCCCCCGGAGTCCGCGGAGCTCGCCGCCCTCCGGTGGGACCCAGCCTCCAGCTTGGGTGTCGGGGACAGGTCTCTGGCCAAAGCTACCCCCTGATCCCCCGTATCTACGCCGGTCGTGAGACTTCCAGAGTCCGCTGCCGCCCCCTGGTTCGTCTCCGTTTCCGGGATAGACTCAAGGCACAAGTCTGTAGCCGGAGCCACTCCTCGAGCCTCATTGGTTTTGGTTTTGTATGTGTTTATCTTCATGTTGTTCCCACGAGAATGGGGGAAATACTGTCCACACCATCAGAACCCCCTGTGTGGTGCAAGGCGGGTTACTCTGGAGGGTTGCCTGGTACTCCAGAGGTTCCGTTCACGACACCATCGCCCTGGTGCCATCCATCCATAGGCACGGGTCACGTGACACCGTAGATTGGGGGAGTTTAGCTCGACCTCCTTGTCTAGATCCGTCATGTTTAGTTATTAGCAGGGTCACCTCGTGCAGGATGCGGATTTTTACCGCGCATGACGGTCTTGGGGAAAGCTTCATCGAGAGTTTATGTTGTTATTTCCACTTCCTCAGCTTGCCCCCTGGAGTCCTTTGGCCCGCGACTTCTTAACCCCAGGGCGAGCAGTACTCAGGAAGCAGGGTTAATTATGCAAAATTACATATGCCAGGCTAATGCACTGAAGTTAAATGAAAATAAAACTCAAATAATGAGATTTGGGGTAAAACCTAATGGTTGTCCTGAAATAGCTAAGTTTCTTGGTATTATTCTGGATACCTCTCTTAAATGGTATGTGCACATCGACTGTTTGTGTGGACGGCAGTCGAGTATGGTGTATGTTCTGAAGAAATTAATGATGGTTGCAACTTACCAGGCAGCCACGACAGCGTTCTTGGTAAGCTTTCACTCTCTAGCAACTAACATACTCCTGATATGGGGCTCTTCACCTCAGTTAGCGAAGGTCCTGCTGGAGACTTGCAGGGAGCTGTTTAGGCGACATGGTATTTTGAGTATTAAGTGTTTATATACTTTTTTTTTTCTCAGGGCTTGTCCGCGGCCTTGCCGCCCCGATAGCACTGCAACCTTTGGTTGATTGCGCATACCCTTAGTCTTACTCCACCCATTCCAAAATCACTGTGCCTTGAACTAGTCTGCATAGCGATTGGTAGGGTGAAGTTTTATATTGCTCTGTCTCCGGTCTAGACTGACCGTAGATCAGTTGTCTTTTGCAGTCCAGAGCTTTACACTGTTTATATACTTACCTGCAGTTGGTATATATGACAATAAAAACACATTGGAAAGAAATAACCAACATCATGCATATGATACACGATATCGTAACGAATTGTCCATTCCAC
Organism: Tillus elongatus; assembly: GCA_964006375.1. Taxonomy (NCBI): domain Eukaryota; kingdom Metazoa; phylum Arthropoda; class Insecta; order Coleoptera; family Cleridae; genus Tillus; species Tillus elongatus. The sequence goes on from OZ023262.1 coordinate 216,042,907, forward strand.
TGCACCGAATAGGAGCCCTGCAGCATGAAACGAATCATCTGAGAGTGAAGTTTTTTAATGCACTGCCTCCTTGTTTAAAGACACTCAGAGTTAGAAATATTTTTCATAATATAAGTTAAGGACTATTTGCAAAATGGGACTTTTTATAGCCTTGTTGTATATTTTTATTATAGTCAGTGTTTTTCATTTTCCTGTATCGTTGTGTGTCTGCTTTTGGTTTATAATGTTGCCATATTTTATACATTTGTGTGTATTTTATGTAACTGCATTTAAGAGGTGTGAGTTTGTATACATTCGATTTTATTGTTGTGGTTTTATATGTTTGTTTTGTTCATGATATTGAATTTATTTTGTTTGACTGATGGTGAATAAACATGATATGATATGATATGGCGCATCTATTTGTATTATAAGATCATTGAGTAGAAATAACATCTTGACTTAAATAAAGCTTTTGGTTCTGTGGATCACAGCATCCTTCTTGATAAGTTTTACTATTATGGTGCGAGGGTTTGGCATATGACAATTTAAATCGTACCTCTGTAACACAGTGCAGAGGGTTAAGTGGAACAACAAATTGTTCAGTAGTGTTTATTGGTGAATTTTTATTTAAAAAAATTCACTAATCGAGAGGTATCGATGATGAGACTGTGAATTTTTTTTTCAAATGAGCGCGAACTAGGATCCTTAGACCCCCATATCAGGGGTCATTTTCAATTTTTATATGTTTATATTTATATATATATATATATATATATATATATATATATATATATATATATATATATATATATATATATATATATATATATATATATATATATATAACCGATAACTCAAAAAATAATTAACTGATTTGGATGAAACTCAGCAAGTGCAGCTAGAGTTTGTGAAGTTTCTGGGAGTCATAATGGATCTCTCTCAGGTAACTTCAGCATGTAGATGATTTATATATTAGACTGTCGAGGGTGGAGTATGCAATTCAAAACTTATGAGGTGTTCAACTTACCTGGCAGCTTGAGTAGCATATTTTGCAAATTTCCATTCCATTACAGTCTGGGCTTCCAGTGAGCTTCACAGGGCCCTTCTTGAGCAAAAAAAGGCTCTCAGTGGTTTAAATAATGTTGATCCATTAGATAGCTGCAGAGTGCTTCTCAAAGAACATAAAATACAGACTGTAGTAAGTGAATACATACTTGCCTGTGTTCTACATATATGGCATACCAGAGAAAACAGAACGAAGAACAACATGTACCATAATTATAGCATGTGTCGTGGAAGTAACTACACATCAAATTATACAACAAGCTGCCACTACATATGAAAAAGAAAACAAACAGGAAAAAACCTGATAAGTGAAACTATTTGTACGATCCAAGGAATAAATGAACCATTGTCAACTTCTGTAGCCATTTATTTTATTGTTTATTTGAATTGTTGGAATTTATTTAGGAATGAGTTTGTATATGTATTTTAATGTATGACGTACCATGTATCTTTTGATGGTGAAATAAATAACTGTGTATTATGAACTGTGTAACATGGTTGGCTTAAAAATGTTACATATTATATTTTCAATTTTTTAAGACACTTTATCCTTATTGTTTATAATTTTGTAGGAACAATACATGGAAGTAGTAAACCCTTTTATACTTAAAAACAAAGAGAGGATGGTAGTATTTTTGGATCAGTTATCAGCGGTAAATGACCCTGGAGAACCAAGGATCACCACGAAACCAGACACTGCCAAAGAACTAGCCACTCTTCATCACATATGTGTAGCACATCTTCCAGAGCTACAAGAAGTTGCCAAAGTAAACTCTCACATTAAGACACTTGTTACAGTTACAGAAATGCTTGCAAAACATAAGCAGAAGTATCTAGAGATGATAAGATAGTCTTAAGGTAGGTCAATATAGTTTATATCAATATTTGTGAAACCAGAATATAGTCAATTATATATATTAAATACTGGACTCATTTAATAATTAAAATAATAATTATAATTTATATACATTTTGTGCATTTAAAATGCATAAAGCTATATTGACAAAACTATGTAATCAAAAAAAAAAAAAACAATAGAAACTAAAATTGGCACAGCACAGAACTCTGTTAAAAGGGCCATTCACCCCATAGTTTGTTTTAGTGAATTTTCATTAAGAAAATTTAATAACAGAGAGGCATCGATGGTAAGATTTTTGGAAAATTTCTTCAAATGAGTGCGAATTAGGGGCCCTAGAACCCAAATCCAAGGTCAGTTGGAAAGTTTATATATATATATATATATATATATATATATATATATATATATATATATATATATATATATATATATATATATATATATATATATATATATATATATATATATATATATATATATATATATATATATATATATATATATATATACATGTATGTATGTATGTATCCAACTGATAACTCAAAAAATACTTCACCAATCGAAACCAAATTTGGCAATTTCCTTGATTTTTTTTAATAGCTTGGATGAGTTCGTTAGACAGTTTTGACACTCAAATACTTTTAGAAAAAAATGCAAAAAACTGTTTACTGTTTGAAAACGCAATATCTTTTAAATTACTAGAAGTATGAAACTAAACCTTTACACGCATGTAGATATCGTATAAGTGGTGCTCTCTACCGAATTTGAACCTAATCGATTCAGTAAATTTTGAGTTATAACTAAATAAAAAATAATTAATTTATGATATAACCTGAAATTACCTCTGAATGGGTGCCTATAATGTTAGACAAGGTCAGACAGATATTGCAGGGTTATGCTGCTATTGGGAACAAATGCTCCAAATCAGACTTCAAACGAACTGCTACAAAAATATGTCACAATAAACAATCAGCGGAGTGCCATTTGCCAAAAGTCTCAAGATAGACAACAACCAGAAAAATATATAGTAATAAATAAAAATTTTAAATGAAAGTGATTCAATTTGTTTAAAGGATCTAGGACTACGTTTTATTATGTATAAATATCAGCTTCCGATTCTTCATTGTATTTAAAAGCCATCTCGTTCTCGTAGTTAAATCTGACAACACCAATTGCCTATTTGTCATTTGTTATTTTGCCGACTGACAGCAGGGGGGAGTCGAATTCGAGGTTATCTTCTTCTTCGAAATTAACTCCGCTGTTGCTAATACCTTAGAATCTTAGAATGAGGTACTTATTGTTTACTTTTAGTTTTTATTTACTCTTCAACTCTTATATGGAAAATTTGAAGTAAATGAAACTGCATAATGTCATCCGGCAGTTTAAAGTATAAACAGATGTTCAGTGTAAATTATTAAAATTTTAATTTCAAAATTTTATACTGTTTTTATTTATTTCATTTTTAAAAAGTATGGATACAGCAATAGTAAATAAGTGTTGAAAAGAGTTTAGGTGCAGCAAGTGCGTTATGGTAGCGAATTTTCATTAAAATATTCCAAATGGTGATAATTCAATTTCCCATTAAACTAAAATCTTCAGTTTTGATAAATACTAAAACCTATATAAAAGCAGCATGGGTACTAAATTTAAAAAATAACAATGAGCTTCACAGGTAGCGAGATTTGTTTTAAAAAACCATTTTTGTTATTTTGTTTGCAGAAACTGGTTCGATGGAGTTAGCTAAAATGGATCATCCAAGCGACTAATAAGGAAAAATACCTGCCATGTTTATAATTTGGCAGGTACATTCGTTTTGTAAATAAGAATAACATTTTCGGTAATTTTGCAGATTAGCACACGGGGGCTTTTTGGAAAAAAAATCAGAAACATGCTTAGTTCTCCTTCTGGGTACACAAACCACAGGAAACATTTCTTGCAAACAGCCCCCAAGAAAGTTACGAGATCAGGAGTGAGTGAACAGGGGTGTTATGCGGGGGAAAAGATAAAAAGGAAATGTGAGCGGAAAGTGCGAAAAAAACAGTTTAGTTGGACGTTTATAAGCTGCCTTTATGCCATTTTGCAGCTATACCTCCTTAAAATTCTGTTTATTCCACCCAGAACCCCAATATTCACCGCAGGTCCCGTAACTTTCTTACAGGTTTTTCCCAAATAACTTTTCTTGTTTACATTGTTCTTGTTTATGCATTGAGGGTGGTTGTAGGCATGCAGAAGGGGAAGGGGAACCCCTGAGACAAAGCAGCGAACCCAGATATTCAATTAATGTTTAATTTCATTTGTTTAAAACATTTTTCCAAAAATGAAATTTAGGTTGCCTTGTTTGTCAGTCTTACATAGAGAGCTACAATATTTTATCATTTTCAAAAAGTGTAGATACAGCTAGAGTAAATAAGTGTTGAAAAAGGTCTGGGTGCAGCAAATACATTATGGTAGAGGATTTTTGTACAAATATTTGAAATCCGATAACTCAATTTCCTATTAAGCTAGAATCTTAAATCATAGTAACACCTATGTAAACACAGGGTGGGTACTAAATTAAAGAAAAATAACATAATCAGCTTCGCGAATAACTAAAAGGTGGTTCACAAAACCTTTTTTGTTGTTTTGTTTCCAAAAACTAGTTCGATTGGGTGTGCATACAGCGTGGGCAAAAATTATGACCATGTTAATGAATCAGTATTGCTGTTGGTGGCGCCACCTAGCAGCAGTGGTGAAATTGATACCGTCATCGTATTACGCATGATGCCGTGCAACATTTTATAATAATATATTGAACCACTTCCATAATATTTGAAAAAATAGTTTTAAGAAAAATTATTTAAACACCCTGTAAAAAGAAAACGACTAACATTTTACTAAGGCATGTTGAGCCCAACCGCTTTATTTTTGTGCCAGCTATCACCTCTTGGCTAATGTCCAATTAATTATAGGGCACCCCCAGTATATATAAATAAAAATTCTGGACGCAGCAAGTACGTTATGGTGGTGAATTTTCATAAAAATCTTGTTTATAACAAATATGTGTGTTTTTTTTAAAAAAGCAGGCATCAAATTTGGTTACCAGTATAACCTATATAGTAAAAACAATGTGCCATGTTCCATTAAAATAACTTTATTGTGTGAAAATGTACAAAAATTTCCAAAAGTAAACTTAAAATGTTCCCGAAAAAAACACGTTTCTTGGTCAACCTTATAGGTTAATAGCAAATTGAGCTGTTCAAATATGAAACGTTTGATCAAAATTCGCTACCATAACGCACTTGCTGCGTCCAGAATTTATTTTCTTACAAATATGCATTATATTTCGATGGAAAATGCAATAACATAAGGCGTGTTTGATTAAAAAAAGGAAATTTGTATCACCAACGACTTATGGTCCACCCTGTGATTGCAGAAATATTATTTTAAGATGTAGCTCAAGACACCCTATAATTAATATATACAAATTTTCTTCATATCTTATATAATAACGGATATATTGACTTTATTAATTTTTTACAAAAATTCGACAAAAATTATATACCATTAAATGATAAACTCTATAGCTAAGGCTACTGCCAAGCATCAGAGAAAGGGTCTCTTTGAAATGAATTTTCTGCAAATATTTTAGTAAAATGAAGCACTATGACGGTTGAAACTAAGACTTTAGGGTTTGTAAAACATCCTTCTTGAGACATTTTATTTCTATAGCAGGTATTAGATTTAAGTTATTTGCCTAAATGTTGCCAATTTTGACATTTTAAATCGCCACTTTCACGTTTTGAGGAAAACCCCAATTTATTTATTTTTAAATGCCTATAACTTTTGACCTGACCTGACCTGACCTACATAGCTAAATTTTGGTATGTAACTTACCTATAAGGATGTTAACCTGCGTACCAAATTTGGTTGCCCTTACTTTGTTAATTCCGGAGATATAAATTTTTTTCGAAAGAAAACACAAAATTTTCCAGGAAAACCTGGGCAGATTTTCCTGACTAACGAACTCATCCAAGCCATTTGCAAAAGGAATTTTTTCACCAAATTTGATCAAAATCAGCCCATTATTTTTTGAGTTATCGGTGTGATATATATATATATATATATATATATATATATATATATATATATATATATATATATATATATATATATATATATATATATATATATATATATAAACATATAAAAATTGAAACTGACCCCGGATATGTTTTCTAGGGGGCCTAATTAACGCTCATTTGAAGAAATTTTTTCAAAATTCAAAAGTCGGGATCTCCTCATTAGTGAATTTTTTTTAAGGAAATTCACTAAAAAATAAAAAATATTTTATTTAAATAAAATTTTCTATAAATAAAAAATAAAAAGACCATAAAACCACCGTGTGGGAAGGGCACAACCAGCTGTGAGTTATGACTGTAAGAATTTACAACAAGCTCCCAGAGGTCTTGAAGAGCATGCCAATGGAGTCCTTCAAGAAAGAGGCGAGGATGATCTTGGGCCAACATGTCCTCTATTCTGTCACAGAATATTTTGATAGGTTCTAGACTGTTATATGTATTGTGTCTGAATTTTATATTTTGTTCTTCTGTATTATGTATGTTTTATTTTAATGCATTTTATTTGTACCTTGTTTATTTTGGTTTTGTTATGTAGTGGACATTCTCCAGGGTTTATATATGTGTGTATTTCATTTGTTTGCTTTAATATTGTGTATACTGTATGACATGGTCTTTTGTGCCAGAATAATAATAATAATTATTATTATTATTATTATTATTATTATTATTATTATACAACCATATAAAAATTTAAACGGACCTTGGTTTCGAGTTCTAGGGGCCCAAAGCCACGCTCATTTGAAAAAAATATTTGCAAAGCCTCACCTTCGATAACTCTCTATTAGCGATTTTTTTAAAATAAAAATTCGCTAAAGAGTATAACATTCCATGTGAAATAACGAAATTGATAGCTACTTCTACTTTTCAGATAGCTCTAAGGGTAAGGGATATATAGAAGAATTACACACTATTGGTACACCTGTATACAATTCAACTACTTACAATTTTGTGTTCAGTTCCATTATAAATGATAATAGTGACACATTTGTTTGCATAAGACGATTTTTTTGTCCAATTTAAAAATGTACATGTAATACCATGTTGTTTTTTATGCGAAACAATTAGTGGCCACTGTAATTAAATGTGAATGCCAGCACCATAGGTTATTGGCAGAAAAAAAGTTCCCCACGTGGCGGAAAATCTGCCATTTCAGTTGACGAGCCCTGGAGAGTTCTTCGCTTTGAGTGTCATATTAATGACATCTGTAACAGAGCACTGAAACAACTTGGTTTTGTCATGAGAAATGTTAGAGACTACCTTACTGTAGTATTATTTGATCAGTTCTGGAGTATGCTAAAGCAGTCTGGATACCGCAGTATGATAAATATATTAATCAGATGAAAATCCAAAACAAATTTCTAAGATTTATAGCCTTTTAAAATTAGGTTATGGGTCCTTATTCGATACATGTGATCTGGAAACACTATAGAAGTGTAAAGATAACTATGATATCACAATATTGTATAAGGTTCTGAGCAATAGGATAGACTCACCTACTTTGACAGACTGCCTTTCATGTGCCTGTCTTATCAAGTAGGCAGCAAAAATTGTTTGAGGTGGAACATCATAGAAGAGATTAGGGATACACGCTCCTATATCAAGATTGGTGAGATTGGGAAATGATTGTCCACTGGATTTAGTCAGCTAAAGGGCATACTAGCGGGGATCGGAGTGGAGGGCACGGATATCTTAGCCAATTTGCGCGAGAATGACATAACAACTATACTTGGCATTTACACAAATCATAGTCGAACATTGGATGAGAACTACTCGTTGCTTTCTGTTAACTACGCCCAGTGCAAATTCCTGTTGGGAGACAGCACTGGATTGGTATTACTCCCTATGTATTTACAAAGGTTTATGCTCCAACTGCGTACAGCGGGAAGCAGGGAGGTGGTTCTGATTTTCGGGACTATCAAATACCGATTAAACAACCTAGAAGAAAAATGCACTATTTGTAACTTAAATGAAAATGAAGATCTAAAACATATAATTTTTGAATGCCCCATGTACCGGCCAATTAGAAAAGACCTTGAGAGTCGCCACCTGGATGGAGACATACACTCAGTATTAAGAGAGTTGGACCAGAAGCACGTTAAAGTTTTGTATAACTTTTTAAAGAATGCAATGTTAATAAGATCGTTTATATTGAATGAGTAAAACCCCTGCTGTTTTTGTTTATTTCTGAGAGCCATTGAGTTTTGAAGGACATCTCTATATTCGCAATCGTGTTAATATCTAGTTTTATTAGACTTACCCATATGTGACTGTGTTGACATTTAGTTTAGTTATTATTTGGATTTTATATTTAAGTTTAAATTATTGTTGGAAAACACCACACCTTTGTTCATGTTTTCTGTATCGATTGAACAATAAATTTATTATTATTATTAATATTAATATTATTGTCCACTGGATTTCTTTAATTTGACTTTTTCTATGTTTAAACGTCAACTTAAGTCCATATATTGTCGTTTTCCTTTATAACACGTTTTGGTATAGCTTAGGGTAGAAATAGTAATTAAGCTTATAAGTTTTCAAAAAATTATCAGAACCAGTGTTATTAAGATCTAGAGAAAATGGTTTATCTGTTAATAAAACTATTATTATTATTAACACCAATTAAAATATGAAAGTAACCAATGTTATTCTTATATTTATAGTGACTACATGAAGTAACAGGATCCTCAGGCTGATTGCAAATGTGATGGCAAGTATTTATGAATTGCATTGGTTTTAAATATATTGTCAAACTGACAATGAACCCAACACCAAGTAAAGCAAATATTACTTTATAATATAGTCTAATATACACCCTATTTTTATTTAATTGTAGTATATATTGCTGTAAGTGGCAAACGTAGAATCAAAACAGCATACCCTAGACTGTTTTAGTTTTTTTTAAGACTGTATTTTAAATTTGATCTAAGTCATAAAACCTAAACCATACATAATGTAGTTTTGTCGCATAATAAGTGTTGCATTTGAGTCTTAACCATGGAAATAGAAAAGAAATTAAGAGAAGTGTGTTGTAGGGAAAATAACTTATTGCTGATAAAAGTTTCTGAATGTATAGTTCATAGTTTCTTCTGCTACATCAAGTCTCTACTACTGTCTTAAAATTTTATGTGGCAAAGTTTACTTTTTAAACACTACGCCGATTTAGATGAACTTTCAAATACACCTGTTTTTGCAGATTACAAAAATCCGTGCAAATACGTGTGTTCACAGTAATTTCCATTTTTAGATGTTGCCTTAATTCCTTATGTACTTATTAATATTAGATTCAGATTCGTATTATAACACTAATTATATATAAATACTCATTATTCTAAATCACAATTTATATATTTAAATCAAAATGTCAATATTTTTTTTTAAAGATCGAAAATGGCAAATTACAGGCTGATTTGCCACATAATCACAGCAAGGTGCTGTTGATAACCAGCTTAATTTGTTTTTCTGAAATAGCCATTCTTGTTCCAAGGAAGATTATATAGGTACAGTATAAATTTACCCTTTTTCAAATGTGTGCAACAATAAGGAGAAACTTTTCAGTAAAAGAAGATATCAAAATGAGTATTGAAAGTATAAACAACTCTGAAGACATGCATTTTTGCTTATTTTGGCAAGAACTTATTTTAGTGTCTTAACAGAAATATGGACCCAAATCAAAAATATTATCTTGTCCATTTTTTAAGTGTTTATATTCTGCAATTAAATACTTTCCAAATTGCTGCCTGTGTGATCCGGTGGTAAGAATGCATGCCTCTCAACCGAAGGGTCCTGGGCTCAACACCCCCTCCCCTCCCTGTAGGGGATTATTTCATTTTTTCAATACATACCATAAAATTGACACTTTCCCCACCATATAGGTATATAGGACCAAAAAGAAAGTGTGCGAACTTTAAAAACTCAGTCAAGTAGACTGAGGTACAATTTGTTCCATGCACCAACTGTGTCCATAATACCGAAATAATTTTTAAGGTTCCAAGCGCCGTAGGTCTTGTGTAGGTCAGGACAAGATTGACAATGGGTTCTAGTTTTTTTTATAATACTTGCAAATTGACAGCCACACTTTCAGGTCTGACTTTTTCATAGCATTTGGTACACAGTCTTCTCTTGTTGTATAGTGTCATTCCACTTTAATTCCGTTTTCATTTTTCTTTTGGGCTATGTTCCTCCACTCCTTGTACAGTAAAGTACTCGCATAACTTGTAGGAAACCCTTTTTAGAATCCGTTAAAAATTTCATCTTTTTCTTGGTCACCTCCTCCATCGAGACGTAAACAGCAATATTAACACTGTCCAGTGAAATGTTGAGGATAGGGTGGTGAAATTGCTCCCTGTCGTCGGTGATTTAACATATTAACGGAAATAGCCCGACATTAAAGAAACCAAAATAAAAAAATACTTTCAACATTATCCGAAACATACAGGGCGAATAGCGAAAATAAGTACACTTTAGAAAACCCAATACACTACAACTATTTTTAGACCTGATGATTATTTCGCTAACAAAGTAAGTGTTATCAGAGTGATGGATAATTGAAGCAAATAATGACTAGACTAGAAATAGTAGTATTTATATATTAGATGTCAGGCAATCAACATCTTAATATATGAATAATATATTTAGTCACTATTCGCTTAGATTATTTATTCCTCTGCTAATGTTCACTTTGTTAGCAGAATGATTGTCTGCTCTTAAAAATGTGTGGCGTTGAAGTGGGTACTCTAAAGTGTACTTATCAGTGCTCATCACAGGTACCATCGTCACTTAGTGACAGTAAAATTGAACAAAACGGGTGATTTTTTTTAGATGGGACATCTGTGATTCTGTCTCTGACACCTGCTTCTTATTCGAATCCACTTTTCTAAATAAAAATTTTCATATACTTTAAATAATACTTGGTAATTTTAAAACTGAGAGGCACATGATTTTTTAAGAAAAAAACTAATTCAGAAACATGCTTAAAACCACCCCTGTATGCATAAGCCACAAGAAAAATGTTGTGGAATCACCTCCCCCCAAGTTGCGGTACCCAGTTTGGACGGGGGTGCTGGGTGGGAAAGGAAAAATAGAAGCAACGTCGACAAACAGTTAGTTAGATATAGAAATATAATATGTTATAGAAGCTTAGTTGGATTTCTATAAGCAGCCTTTTTCACATTTGCATCAACACTCCCTCCAACACGCCTATTTGTTCCAGGCCCCCAGCTTGTTTGGGGGCTAAAGGGACAACATTTTTCTTGTAGTTTATGCATAAAATTGCCAAGCAGGCCTGAACCACCTGACCTGATCTGACCTGACCTGTCCAAAAAAAAACATAGGAGAAAACCAAAGAAAGCACAAAAAAACATGCGTTTTACAAAAGAATAAAAAACAAAGTTACTTTAAACATACTGTATGTCACTAGCAATGGACCAATAATGTCAATAACTCTGCAACAACAAATTCCCACTACTTAAAAATAGTATTTAGGTGGATATAAGGTAGTAAACTTCATCTATCGGCAGTCAATTTACCTAAAACTGGTTTTTCGAGAAATGGATAATAAACAGATGTTTTATTTGCGTCCACCTTTCAACAAGACACTGTAGTCCCGTTCATTTTGATACATTTCGAGCATGTTTTCTTTATTACTATACGTTCATTTTGACACTCAAGGAGCATACCTTTAGTGTCAAAGTCAAATGAAAATGTGACGTCATAAGTTTTACTCACTTTCCCGAGCGTCAAAAGGAACACCTCATGTATATGACTAAGGAAAAAAAACAATGAATTTCTAAATTTTTCATTCAAATCTGCGTGGTGTTTAGAAAGTCAATTGTTACCGTTTTCTTTTAATTTAATTCTAGAAAGCAAAAACTGTTTGTTTTTTGATTTCTATATTACCCAAAAAATTGAAGTGTTCTTTATCTATTAATGTTAATTAATATAGCTTAAGTGATTTGTACTTTTTTTACTTTTATATATAAATTTGTAAAGTTTTTCTATAATAGGATTAATTTCCATGACATTGACATATTTTACATATTGATTTATCAGCTCATCAACAAACTTACTCGGATGAAAGCTAATATAATTAAAAAGGCCATATGGACATTTGTTGTATTGTACAGTTGAATTATTTCTATAGATTTTAGACGATATATTTTCTTAAAAAGCTTTGGCAGTCCTAAGTCTAAGCAAAATAGAAATAGTAAGTGTTGTAAAGGACTCATTAATGGAATTGATAATGAAAAACTGTTACTGAATTTGATATTAGGTTGGGTTAGGTTTGTATATGAGTGGGCCATATCGGCCCTCCACCGCGACCTTAAGGTCTATTGTGGCTCACGCCTAAAGTCTATATTTCGCCCAACAAATCCAGCCTCCTGCAGAGGTCGATAATCTTTGTGGGCGAAAGTTGATCCAGGTCTTCTGGAGCAAGCTTTACCTTGCCAAAGAGCAGGTATCTAGTCCTGTCCGCTGCCGGAATTTGATATACTATTAAGTGTCTCTGGCCGACGTATCTCTGTGAATGGACCGCCTAACAATGGGTTTTCAACTGTGACACGTTTCCAATGTGTGTTCACGTCCCACTCAGAGCAAATTAATATTTTCTGCCTGAGAACTAGTTCAAATATCACCATTTCATCCCAAACTGTTTGATCATCCATTCCACTTGTCATGGTCATTACCATAGTTGTCGAAGTAGCTCAAGTAAAGAAAATAAAAAGTGGCCCTAAAATTTACTATGCCCTACTACAGATTCCTGAAACAAAGATATGACAATTTAAGACAACTTACATTTTCAAAGGGGTGCACTTTTAAGATATAAGTGGGATGTCTTTGAAATAGTTTTGTTCTTAATAATCTCAGAACAATTAGTGACGAGAATTATATATTTTGCAAGGATGTTGATGTTATAATTAAATCGGTTATTTAAAAAACACATGTCCAGAAAAGTTACTTCTAAGTAATACACAAAAAACTGTTTTTGTGGATAGTAGGTTAAGAGACTGACATAAGTATAAAAAAAAAACAGTTGTGAAAATATCAAGAAAAATATAAAAATAATAAATAATTCTGAAGAAAAATTTAAAATAAAAAATCCTCAATCTCTTAAGAGTCGCAACTAAAAGCCAAAACTTTAAAGAAAAATTAAGAATGGTACCATCCAAAACACCGCAGCATCGATGCCTACCACATGGAAACCATGTTAGAATATGGAAGCCTCAGGCTAAAGTTTCCTCTCTTAAGTATAAGTATGATCTTCAAACCTTAAGTGATCATCAAACTTAAATCCCAGATTCCTAACCTTGCTCGTGAAAGGAATTAGAACATTGTCAATATGAATTTTTAATTTTTGGATAACAAGCTGTTGGTTGTTTTTATTTGCAAAACACATAAGTAGAAATTTTCTGGAATTTAACATCAAATTATGTTTCAAGGACTGAACAGTTCCAGATCTTCATTGGTGTATTGACAATCTTGTAAGTAGTCATTTTTTTTCAGTGATAATATACTTGAGTATCATCCGCATAGGCTTTTATCATGCATTGACTCGCTGATCTTAATATTTCAGAAGTATATATTATAAAAAGCAAAGGCCCCAACATGGATCCCTGAGGTAATTCCAGAGAGGACATCTGTATAGGTTGAAAAACTGTTATTAACCATAATTTGCATTTTTCTGCCAGCCAAATATGATTCGAACACCAACCTTCATGATTCATCAAAACAAGAATACCCAAGTCTGACACAGCTTAATTGGTGATTGATGGTATCAAAGGCCTTAGAGTAGTCAAATAAAACGACCACACTAATCAATCCAGCATCATTAGCCTCCATAATGTCAGTAGTGACATTAGCCAAAGCAGTGCTCACACCATATCCCCTCCCAAATCCACATTGTACATCGGGAAGCAAGTTCTTATCATTAACCAATTATTTGAATATACATAATTATATTTACTAATGATTGAGGTATACGAATTCTGTAGGGTCATTCTGCTTGGGCAGTGGTATTCTGTTCGCAATCTTCCACAACAGAGGAAACTCCTTTTTTCTGTACAAGAGTTTATAATATGAACAATGAAAGCACAAGAAATTTTATCAACCCCAGTAGCGTTAGTTTTGAAATTGTTAAGTATCCTGTCAACCTCTTCTTCACTAGTAAGTGTAAATACAAAGGAGTTTGCTTCACAAATATTATCTTGACTATAAAATGCTATCAAATTGTCACAATTATTGTTCACATTTTGAAAAAAGGCAGCAAAATAATCAGCTATCTTTTGTGGGTCAGAAAGGTGAGATGGCAATTGCTTAGAAGAAAAGCCATGAACATTCAAATCTTTCAGCGTCTGCCAAGATTTACGTGGATTATTCCGCCACTCTACTCACTTTGGATATCTTTTCATTTCAAACCATCATGAGTATATAATTATGCAGGTGCTTATAGGCTTTCCAATCTGCGCTTATATGAGTTAATTCAAATTTTTGTAAGGCATGCTACTGGGTAACCTGCTTTATAAGGTTGATAAGGTGGACATTCTCCTAATCTTCCAATAAGCAGCGGTGCTGAGCAAACACTCAAGCTATGTAGACACCTAAGGGAAGGTGCGAGTGATATATGTTACTTATCAGTTTTATTCAAGCCACAGGTGCTTGTAAAGGGCGCCAGCAACGATTATTCAGCGATCCGTTGCAAATCCTGGATCGTATTAGTACTTAGGGAGAATTATTGTGAGTCAACAATACTGTTATAGTGTTACCTGACACCACAATGAGCCTCCAGTCAACTAGAGTAATTCACCACATGGATGACAGCTAATATATGTTCACACAGTATATTAGATTGTAGTCATTTGCTACTTAGGCACTTCTAAAACTTAAGAGATCACTGCTATATAAATATTGGCTTAGACGGTGGGCAACCAATAATTCAAGGCTTAAAACTTCACCTAGCTATTCAAGATAATGTGAACAATAGTAGGCATAGAATACAGAAAACATTTGTACTGTTCAAACACATTGACCTAAAGTAGCAATCAGGTCTGTACAGTACCTTGGTATATAATGAAAGGTGTTTATAGCTTACTTAAACATTATTGTTCATTACCTTCCGTGAGCTCACTTGAGTTTACAGAGACTGAAGGTGGCAGCTTGAAGAGCCCTCAGCCCTATTCCTATTGACTCTGTCACAAGTGACTGTAATTTAAAATTATCAGTATTAAAATTCGCACAGGTCATCATAACAACTCCAAGATAGAAAAACCAGAAGGCTCGATGTTAACTGCACAATGGCTGGTACCAGAAGGAAAACGTCATGTTCATTGTTCCACGACACACCTGTGCACACTGACTCCGATCAGAAAGGCAACCTAACCCACTAAATATTACCTTTTCTCTATCAATCGACATAGCATCAGAGTTACCAGTCCACCACAGATAAAAGGACAATATCACGACCCCTGTACTGAAACCCGACAACTCACAACAATCATAGACATATTATTAAAATACAAGGGCAAAAGTATTGCAGGTACATCCTGCTCAAGGTTAACTGCACTCGAGTACAAAAGTATAGGCTGAAAGGTACACTCAATTCCGAAGCCTTGACTAAGGACTTGGAAAAGGTTAAGTATTAATGTACAAGTGTAAAGAACGATGTTATGACATCTGGGTCGTAACAAGCATTATTTCTCTACTAGATTAACAGTTTGAGATTATCTGTCAGCTATGGAGCAGGGGACTTCCGTTATTTTCTCTCCAAAATTGGTGCATGTTTATCAAACGGGCTAAAAATTAATGTATTAAAAACTTACAGCTTGTTATCAATGTCAATCTCTTGTACTAAATTATGCCAAGGTAGCTGATACTTCTCATGTAAAAAATTATTTAAATTAAAATTTGTAAAACTACAGAATCAAAAGAGGTTTGGTGTCATTTTCTTGGTTTCTATTTTCAGTGTGACAATGCAATCAATGTTGCAAGGTTCTGTAAAAAGTGAGCACTAGTAAATAACATGGGATCTAGAAATGTGTAGGTTTTTGTTATCTTTTTTTGCTCTGTTTCTAGAAGCCAACTATCCTTAGTTATGTTTTGTTTATATACTGAATATAATCTGATGTCAATCTTACATATATATGTCCATATGACCTTATTTTAAAATTATTGTTGATTTATCACTATTTATTTGTAAATACAATATGATTAAATAGTTCGTCTTCCTTCTCTAATTATCTATTATTAGAATCAGAAATTAGAATCAACATTTAAATAATTGTTTACCTAAATAGCCTTTTTTACCTTTCTCCGTAAAGTAATTGCCAATTGTTCTATACTTAACTGCTAATACTTCATATGATCTGATATATTAACAACAAAATATTTTAAAAAATATGTTTTTCACTTATGTTAACCTCTATTTTCTGGTAAATTTTAAATTTCAGTTTTTTAAACGACAATGTTGCAATAAAAACACCATTACTTATTCACCATGGGACTCTAAAAGTATCACAATATTTCTTTCAACTAATACTCAGATTTGTCATGACACTTTAGTGTGTCAGTTTAGAGTTAACAAGCAGGTTAAAATGTCTTTTTTTTTTAAATACTTTGGATTTTAATTGATAGCTTAAAGTCATCCATCCTATGTATTATGTCATGCTGAATCTGTTTAACCCATTAGTGCATAAAGTTATAAAAATAAAAAGACGCTCTTTTTGTGTTAAAAATGTATGTTAAGAGAATTAAATTAGAGACATGTAGGTAAAGTTTAAATTTTTTTTCTTTATTTAAAAAATAAAATGTGCTCGTTTTAGCGAATGTCATGCCTACAATACAACAACAAAATTATAGAGTATGATACTTAAGAAAACATGATTTTCCTCTTTGGCATTTCACGCAGATAAATTTTGCATTTTCTCCCCAATAAGCATATAGCCTTTGTTTTTCAGTATATTCTTTTATCAAACCTTTCCATCATGAAAAGATGCTCGTGTAATTTTTCCTTTGTTTAATTTTTTTTTCTCCCTCAGGTCTCGTCTGCGGCTTTGCCGTCCCGATAGCACTGCAACCTTTGGCTTATTGTGCATCCTTTCTTTAATACATGACTTTTTAAAAGACTCGAACCAAACATCTTCTAAATTCCAGTAGACCAGAAGATATTTCATGAGAAGGGTGAATCTTCTGGAATAGAAGCCAGGTATTGACAACTGATGCATCAAATAAATACGAAAATATAGGCTACCACCATTTTCACTGCCTCATTCTGGTCCTATAGACTGCAACTAAGTCATCTAGTTTATCTACTCCTCCCATATCCTGGTTATAATCATGACATTTTCTGGGTTTTGGTGCGGCAATTTTTTATTTATTCTCCCTGCAGTAGTTTGTTGCATTATTGATTTCACATGATAACTTGAGGCTGCAGTGACAATTTTATTGTTGTTCCACTGACATACAATTATTTTCCCACTGCTTGAGAATGCATATTCGTCTCGTTTGTTCTTTGACCGACTTTTCTGTTGATTTCTGAGTGGACACAGTATGAGTCTTACACAATATCCTAAAGTAGACAGATGGTTCCGAAGTTTGATCTAAGTGAAGTAGTTATCCATGAAAATTTTATACCCACATCTAGGTGGTATTTGAGCTGACATCAAATCTAAAACAACAGTTCCTCCCACAACAAAAACTCGAGACTCATTTTGTGCATTTTTCTTTTTTCCTATATATATATATATATATATATATATATATATATATATATATATATATATATATATATATATACGTGCATCCATTATTTGTGCACAACGTCCAATTTTTAAAAACAAATCGCATAGGTTTTCTGTTGATAAACTGCTTGGCAAAATGCTTTCCATAATATTTAGATTAGATTAGATTTTATTGTGAGTGGGCTACTTCAGTCCCTCCACCGCGACGTTAGGTCTATTGTGGCTCACGTCTAATTATTTAGATTTCACCCATCAATTCCAGCTCCCTGAGGGAGTCGATCTTTTCTTGAGGGTGAGTTGTTTGGCACGTGTACTGCCATCTGAGTAAAGTCGCTTGCCCGTTTCGAAGCTCAAAGAGAGATAACCTCTCTCCGAGTTCGTCTGGACCCGACATCCGTCAGTGTTTGCCTCGAGGCGGTATCATGAAGTCCCGCTCTCGAGCAGCATCTAATCCCCAGTTGTAATCCAACCCTAGAGATCTCAGCTCCCCTCAGGCTCTTCCAAACCTGACACCTAACAGTGTTAAGACTCAAGGCAACATCCCATCGAGTCCCGCTCCCGAGCATCACCCCAGCGAGGCCGTCTGTCCGTTTCGTAGCACACAGTATGGGCTCCAAACTCCGGGTGTTTACCACTCATCAGAGATCAGAGCCCCCCGGGACGTCTGGACACACAACAACCAAGCGAGGCCAATTGTCAGTCTCTGAGGCCACAGTGGTGGCGCCAAACTCCGGGTGCATATCACTCCCCAGAGATGTCTGCCTTACCTGCACCAGACCCCCGCCAGTGTTTCATTGACTCGAGGCGGTATCATGAAGTCCCGCCCTCGAGCAGCATCCAGGCAGGGTCGTTAGCCTGTATCGATTTTTTTTTTTTTTTTTTTTTTTTTGTTCCCTCAGGGCTCGTCCGCGGCCTTGCCGCCCCGATAGCACCGCAACCCTTGGTTGATTGTGCATACCCCTAGTCTTACTCCACCCATTCCAAAATCACTGTGCCTTGAACTAGTCTGCACAGCGATTGGTAGGGTGAAGTTTTATATTGCTCTGTCTCCGGTCTAGAGTGACCGTAGATCAGTTGTCTTTTCCGGTCCAGAGCTATACACTCGCACAAGATGTGCTGGGCTGATTCCTCCCCCTCGCCGCAGAGTCTGCATGCGAGGTCCCCTTCGAACCGCCCCATTTTATGTAGGTGTTTCTTGACGGCCATGTGTCCCGTCAAGAGACCTGTTGTGTTTCTGAGCTGTCCTCTGCTAAGGTTTAGCAGCTCCACAGCTCTCTTTGAACTGGGTCCGTCAATTATTGACTTCCCATGTCTGAGCCCTGGACAGTCCGCCCAGTACACCTTGTGTTGGTTTCTGACCCAGGACTTAATGGCTCCCCTGGCAGTGCTCTTTGACACGCCCAGAGCCGGTTCTGGTCCCATAAATGGTTCTGCTGACCCCCTCTTTGCGAGACTGTCAGCTTCTTCATTGCCTTTGACCCCCGAGTGACCCAGCACCCAGATGAGGGTCACCTCATTCTGCCCAGCCAGGTCGCTCGTCTCGTCTCGGCACTCACTCACCAGCCAGGAATTTACCCGTGGGCTACTTAGTGCCTTAAGGGCTGCCTGGCTGTCTGTGGCTATGAGGATCCGCTTGTTGGTGTAGCCCCTCCTCTTGTTCTCCCGCACACAGTGCAGGATGGCGTACATCTCGGCCTGAAACACCGTTGCATGGGCTCCGAGGGAAATACTGTGACTTACCCTCGGTCCTTCCGAGTAAACACCTGCCCCCGTCCCACGCTCCCCGCCAGATCCGTCCGTGAACCAGACGAGCGCGTCCCGTGGTATGCCCGGTGTCTCCTCCCGCCATGCCCCGCGATCAGGGATTTCCACTGTGAAGTTGTTTTCCCTGCACATTCGCGGGCTCGCGAAGTCTGACCTCATTTCAAGCATGGGTTCCTTCACGATCTCCTGAATTTTGCAGTGGCCCCTGAAGCCTGGGTTGATCTTCAGTCTACCATTGCAGGCTAGTCTGTATAGTCCTAGCCTGGCCTCTCCCATAATAACGAAGTGTAGGGGGGGTAGATCCAGCAACACCTCCATGGCGGCTGTTGGGGTTGAAGACATGGCCCCTGTGATGCCTAGGCAAGCCATCCTTTGGATCTTGCCTAGTTTTTGTTTGGCACTGGATTGTGTCACCTTAGGCCACCAGACCAGTGCCGCATATGTTAACGATGGTCTGACCACCCTTGTGTACAGCCAGTGGGCCATACTAGGTCTTAGTCCCCACGTTTTTCCATATAGCCGCCTAGTGACGGCTAAGGTCATGACTGCCTTACGCAGTATTTTTCCAATGTGACCATTCCAGGTTAGCTTAGAGTCCAATACGACCCCAAGATATTTTACCTCCCTGGCCATTGGAACGCTCCTACCGTATAGAGTGAGAGTTCTGTGGCTTTCACACTTCCTCCTCCTCGTAAACGGCACGACGGTTGCTTTCTCGGGGCTCACCCCGAGCCCTTGATCAACCGTCCACCCTTCCACCACTTTCAGTGCAGTCTGCATACGCTCCCACACTGCCTGTGTGACCTTTCCTCGGACTATGATGACAATGTCGTCCGCATAGCCCTGTACCTCATACCCCCCTCCCGAGAGCCTCCCCAGCAGGCCGTCCACGACTAGACACCAGAGCAAGGGAGACAGAACGCTCCCCTGCGGACACCCCGCCGCGACCCCCGCCAGCAGAGTCCCTCCCGCGAGTGAGGTGAACACCGCCCTGTCCCTGAGCATGGAACCGATCCACCTGCAGCAGGTCTCCTCTATTCCACGCTCCCGGGCAGCTGCCAGAACCGATCCGAACGAGGTGTTGCTAAAGGCCCCCTCTATGTCTAGGAAGGCCCCCAGCGCCACCTCCTTGTTCTCCAGCGTATTCTCCAGTTTCAGCACCAGTTGGTGCAGTGCTGTTTCTGTTGAGAATCCTGCTCTGTATGCATATTGTCCGCAGTGTAGAGGATATGCTCCCAGTACACCGCCCCTAATGTGCCGGTCGAGCAGTTTTTCCACTGTTTTCAGCAAGAAGGACATGAGACTTATTGGCCTCAGGGACTTTGCCTGGTCTGTTGGACGCCCAGGTTTAGGAATAAATACAACCCTGGCCAGTCTCCATGCCCTCGGAATGTACCCCAGAGCCAGGCTGGCCCTCATAATGAGGGTAAGCACCGGCGCCAGTATATCTATCCCCTGTTGGAGCATGATGGGCATTATTCCATCAAATCCCGGCGATTTGTATGGCTTAAAGCTGTTAATGGCCCATCTGATTTTGCTCCAGGTAACCACCTCTTTAGCGACTGTCCAGTCTACTCTAGATGCCCGCCTATAAGGCGCCTCTATTTCTGAGTGTTCCCAGTCCGGAGGTGATTGGTTTATTATGTTACAGCCGGGGAAGTGCGTCTGGAGTAAAATTTCCATAGTTTCCTCCCCCGAGCTTGTAAAGCCTCCCGTGGGTGTTCTAAGGGAGCCTATGTTAGTCTGAGGGCCCTTAGACAGGATCTTGTGTAGTCGAGCACTCTCGGACGTGTTTTCCACTTCTTCGCAGTGCCTCCTCCACGACTCCTTCTTGGCGTCCCTCAGTCTTTTGTTATAGGTCGATAGGGCCTGTCTATATTCATCCCATGCTCCCGACCTTTTGGCCGCGTTAAACAGCTTACGAACCTGCGTCCTCCTTTGCCTGAGGTCCTCGTTCCACCATGGGACGTTCCTGGTGGACACCCTCATTTTCAGGGGGCAGTTGGCGTTATAGGCCGAGGTAATTGCGTCTCGCAATTGGACTGCTGCAATCTCGAGCCTGTATCGATGCTCACAGAGTAGGCCCAAGTCTCCAGGTGTAATCCACCCCTAGAGACCCCAGCCACCTACGGGTTCGTCCAGGTCCAACACCTGCCAGCGTTAGCTTAAATTTCACCCAACAAATCGTGCTTCCGACAGGAGACGACACCTGCGAGGTGAAACTTTGTTTGACAGATGTACTGCCATCTGAGCGAAGTCGCTTACCCGTCTCAAAGCTCAAAGAGAGATAACCTCTCTCCGAGTTCGTCTGGAGCAGACATCGGTCAGTGTTTAACTCGGTGCAGTATCATGAAGTCCTGCATCCGAGCAGCATCCAAGTGAGGTCGTTTGTCCGTTTTGAAGCTCACAGAAGAAGCCTTGACCCTTAGTTTTATTCCACCCCTAAAGATCTCAGCTCTCCTCCGGGTTCGTCCAGACCCGACACCCACCAGTGCTACACTCAAGGCGACATCCCATTGAGCATCGCACAAGCGAAGCTGTCCGCCCGTTCCGAAGCACACAGTGGAGGCCCCAAACTCCGAGTGTTTACCACTCATCAGAGTTGTCAACCTCCTCCAGATCGTCTAGACACATGACACCCGCCAGCACTCAACCCAAGGCGGCACCCATCCGGAACCCGGCTCCCGAGTAACAACCAAGCGCGGGCAACCATCCATTTCTAAGCCCAGAGTGGAGACCTCAAAATCCGGGTGTACATCACTCCCCAGAGATATCCGCCTCCCTCCAGACCCACATGGACAAGACCCCCGCCAGTGTTTGATTCCAATTAGTAGTCGCCTTTTGCGACAGGCAGGAGTTACCTTGGGCCTATTTTTTTAGTTAGTCCCTGGACCCACAGGGGACTTCCATAATATGGTATCATGCTTTCGTCGATACTTATATATTCATCCAATCCACCATAGTATTTGAAGTTTTGATTGAGTTTGTCGATTATATAAGTTATTTTCAGTTTTAATTTCACTGTTGTCATTGAGATGTAAATGTCTCAGAATACGTGCAAACCTGTTGAGTCGCATGTTCTCAGATATTTTTTAGAACATCGTTTTCACCTGACCAGTACATACACTTATTTGGATATCTACTATATCCTGAAAGTAGCATGCCTCCAAATATCTCAAGTAGATCACTTCTGGACATTCTTAAGTCCACATTTTTCTGCTGAGCATAAAGATTGATTTGCTCTCGTATGTTGAACACTTCCTCATCAAAAACCAGGTGAAAAAATTCCAAAGATGTAGTTTTGCCATATATTTTTTCTGGTGGATTTTTTTTATTGCAGTCTTGTTCAATTTTGAAACTGCGTACCTCATTGGTCCAAGGTTCTGTTTTTCTCTTTGAAGTAGTAGGCGGGTTACTATTTGATAGACTATCTACTGCAGAATTTGGAAATAACATTGCTAGAGGTATATTATCATTTGCATCGTGAAATCCTATGATTATAGATGCTAGCTGGAAGAAACTTACTTTCCACCCGCAGCATAGCTTGACCTAGATGGGAAAGGTCTTCATTATGATAGTCATTAGATAGATCGCTGTCAATATCTTCGCCGTCTTTAGGTGGTGTAACATATATATTTCCAGTCTCTGTCACTATTTTCCAAGATTTCAATCAGTTCGGCAAGCGACAATCTGAGGGCTGCAGTGCTATCGGGGCGGCAAAGCCGCGGACGAGCCCTGATGGAGGAAAAAAGCGACAATCTCTAAAAACAAAACAAACATGCAATAAGTACCCACAGTGCATAACGTTCGGTTAAATGAACACGAAATGTAAAGACAAATTTCAAGAAATATATAGAAAAAGAGAGTTTCTGTAACAGCTGTTGAAGGTATGTTAGGTTAGATAAACCGAAATTCATTGTTATACATTTGTCATTGTAACAGCTGTTGAAGGTATGTTAGGTTAGATAAACCAAAATTCATTGTTATACATTTGTCATAAATAAAATAGATATTCCACAAAAACTTACCCGGAGCGCCAAATTGAGTAAAAACCGGTATCCATCACTTTATAATAAACAAAACTAACGATATTACTTTATTTGGCACACACAGGAACGAATCAGCATTTCTCTCTGTATCTGTGAACAACTTAATTACGACAGATGATTGACAAATAGCACAGAATATACTTTGCTGGGGGTAAATAGGTACATTCGATAAAACGACATCATGCACTGATGGGTAAAGATTCCCCTTCTTTCTATAGAGACCGAAGAGATTCAGTTTAATGCTTCACTTTGGTGATGTGAGACTGGCTCCTGTAGTTAGTTGTAGAGAAATTATTGTGGTTCATCTACAGCTCCATATACATCAGATAAATCTTATGTTTGTTATTCATTGTTGATATTAGTTTTATTTATTCCATATAGTGTGTATGTTTTAAGCAAATTATGTACGATAAACATTAAAAACTTAATTCTTAGAATTCCTATTTATATTTCTGAGAATTATGTTTGAATAACTTCTTATATTATACATTTTTTACGCTTTTGTTATAAACAAGTATTTATCAAATTTGCATTATTATGTCATTTTCATGACCAAAACTTATCTGCATAATCATTATCTTTATAGCATTTGTTTATATACTGGGAAATACTAATCAGTTTATAAATAAGGAGTATCTAATACATGAGACAAAAAAGTTAATAACTGACAAAATTATTGATTAAAAATAAAAAAAGAGGGTATAACTACCTAGTGTTAACAATGTAACCCACGTTTTTTTAAACACCTTCATTAAAATAATTCCCTTTCTGCATCAAGACTGTCTCTTAAATGTTCGGACAGTGCACTACCACAGATAAGGTACACACTAAAACAGTGGATCACCTGGCCATCGAGAATCTCAACTGCGGCACTACATTAAAATATTCATCTGTTCTGTATAGACAAGCCTGTATTAAAAAATCTCTAATAATTGTTCGGAATTTATTAATAGGTTCATTTCTCAACCACCTTGGGAGTGCATTGAAAAAGTCGACTCTAACTGTTTTAGTTTTATTTATCCGATGCCTCGGTTGGATTAAATTATTTTTATGTCTGGTGTTATAACTATGCACTTCAGCATGTGTGTCAAAACTTTTCCTGTTCTCTCTCACCACCAACAATTGTCTGTAAACCACCAATGAGTATAGTGACATTATGTTAAGTTCCTGAAAGATGGGTTTACAGTGAGCACAGCAACCCGCCCCGACAATACCTCTGACAGCTGCTTTCTGCAACACAAAGAGTCTATCCAAGTGCACACTCGCTGCATTTCCCCATGCAAGCAAACAGTAATTCAGACGTGAGCATAACAACCCATAATAGGTGATCACAGCTGCCTCAGGTCCAGCCATTGCAGAAATCTTACGCACTGCATACACTGATAAGGCTAGCGTACCAGCCAACGAGTCTATTTGGCTCCTCCATACAAGATCAGGGTCGATGTTGAGAAAATTGCTAGCAGTGTTCGACTCATTAGAAGTGACCCTGGCATGAAAACTGATTAAAGCTGTGTTATCCTCATTGAGGAACAGTTCATTATCATTAAACCAAGCTCTCGCCTCACGAAGATCATTGTCCACAGTCTTATTGACATCACTACGAGCATTACCAATGATAATAAAAGTTGTGTCATCTGCAAAGAGGGATGTTGCTATCCTGCTCTGTTGAATGCCATCAGGAATGTTAGGAGGAAGATCATTTATATATATATATATATATATATATATATATATATATATATATATATATATATATATATATATATATATATATATATATATGAGAAAGAGCAGTGGCCCTAGTACAGAACCTTGAGGCACCCCTCTACGAATGTATCCCACTTCACTGTATTTCCCACCATGAAAAACTCTCTTATCAAGGTATGACCACAGCTATTCCAGACAGGCTCCCCTAATACCATAATGACTCAACTTTGCCAAACATATTTCGTGCGAGACACAATCAAATGCCTTTGTTAAGTCTGCAAAAACTGCACAGCACTGTTTTCTCTGTTCAAAAGCACAATTTACGATCTCTAGAAGATACAATATCGCACAGATGGTTATTTTTAAAGTAACTATAAAGTTGTTGGAAAATAAGGAATTCGAAGATTTTTGAGAGTATCGTCAAAACCGAAACCTGCCTAAAATTGCCAGGATCATTGCAGTCCCCCTTCTTGAAAAATGCAAGTACCTTCGCACACTTCATCAACGCAGGGAAACAACCCTGTGTGATGCAGAGATTAAAGATATGTGTCAGTGGCAGAGCAATAAAATCCCCAGACCTCTTAACGACATACGAGTCCATACCAAATATATCCTTTGATTTTGTATTTTTAAGTTTATTGATAGCATTCCTGACATCCTCCTCAACAGCTGGTTTCATGAAAAAAGAGTTCGCTGGACTTTGAATCCCAGAGAAATAAGATTGCTACCTATACAAGAAAGTACTAGTTTTAAAAGGCTGATAAAAATCGATAAAACTGCTTCATATATCATATTTGTGGGCATATTTCTAGCGGAGATATGTAAAAAAACCTCAAAGATCTCTATAGATGCTATGAATGCCTTATCTAAAATACAGGTGCGACCACAATAATAATAAAACATCGTAGATATAGTTTTTTTCTCTTACTGAATTTGCAAACAAGCCGATATGGTAACAAAGCGTTAAGAAGTGGAGATTAATGTCTATATAAACTTGATGAAATTCATTAGTCATATATGCATTCAGCACACAATCAATACAAAACAGGTAATTTTATTCAGTGAGCATATTTTTTTATTTTATTTGTAAACTAGTGACTGATTTATTTTAAAACCGACAAGTTTTGGCAGTAAGTAACCCGTTTTCGAGCTAGTTAATTCAAAAAAATGTTTGGTCTAGAGATAGGTACTTCAGTATTTCTTAGTTGTAAACAGCTTTATTTGTGTCTCATCCATTATATTATTCTTTTCTTTTATAAATTGATTAAACTAGTTGTATATGAACAAGGCATTATATTAACTTTTGTGACTTATTTATAGCAAAAAATGCTTTCAATGTGTTCCATTTGTTGTAGGTAGCTAACAAAAATGTCAATTGTTTGAAATTTCTTTACATATATAAACGTTGTAATATCTTACATAATCAATTTTTATACTTTTGATATAAGAGGTTACAATTTTTAATCAACAATGTAAAAATTCAGGTAATTGTCAAAAACGAAATCTTTGTTGATTGAAAATTGAACAAACATCAATTTTGTAGATGACTGTATACAACTCCCTTAATTAATAATATGTACTTTTATATTAAAGTTTTATTCATTATAAACTGGGTCTGTTTTTTATTTACAACCTTGTATAAAAAAATATAGATATAAAATGGTTATAATTAAGCTATCTGTAAAACAAAAGTGAAAATGCCATTATTACACATGAAACTGCTATCCAAGGTGATTTCCTTTCACCAATTCTAGCACACTTCCAAAACGTACCCATTAAACTGAAAAAAAAAAAAGTTTAGATCTTAATACTCATTAGGAATTTTCAAAATACCTAATGTAAGCAGAAGTAAAATTGAAGGGTAAATGTTTAAACATACACAGTGTCAATGGAATCATCAGTCTGTGATCGTCGCAATTTTTAAGCTTTATGGATCAAATTTGGATGACATCGTAGACACTTGATAACACAGCTTTTCGGAGCCGGAAGTGACCATAACTGTGAAATTTTAAATATAGTAGCAGTGGTGGGGAGGCCAATGCCAAGCAAGTAGGCCACAATGGGCCAGCAACCATGCTCTACTCTTCCTCGGTTCCGTCGCCAAACCGCCTCGACCTCGAAATGAAAGCCGTAACGGTCTTAAATTGGACGGTACTTACCTGGTTCCTCTGCAGAGTCCTCGATCCGAACAATTCTGCTCGAAGACTCCAAAAAGCCTCGCATTCACACAGGTAGTGGTAGGACGTTTCTTCATCCTCGCATTCCTGGCAAATGGGATCCCTCTCTACCCCTATCAATGTGAGGTGTCTTCTAAGGGCGCAGTGGCCTGTCAGCACCCCAAGGATGCGGCGAAGCGTAGGTCGACTCCTACCGAGTAGCCAGACAGCTTTATCTCTGTCCGGCCCCTCCACGAAGTCCCTCGCCTGCCTACAGCCACCAACCGACCCCCAGTGCCTCTCCATTGCTTCCTCTGTCCACCTGTCTAAGGCGACAGAGACTGTCTTCCTGCTTATGCCTATCGCAGGCTACGGGCCACAGAACGGCCGCCGGGAATCAAGCCTAGCGAGATTATTCACCACCTCGTTCCCCGCCACACCACAGTGTCCCAGAACCCACACCAGTTGCACCTCCTTTGTCTGGCTAGTCCTTTGAGGGTGTCAGCGCACTCCTGAACCAGTGTTGACCTGATTCTGGCCGCGCAGACCGCCCGGAGGACCGCCTGATCCGAGCAAATGTACACACATTTCTCGGGGCTCCTCCTCACATCCTGTCTATTGGCCACAGACAGGAAGGCGTACACCTCTGTTTCGAATACCGTGGTATATGCGCCAAGAGCATAACTCTCGCGCACCCTCAGGCCTTCGATGTATATTCCCGCCCTGGAGGATTGTTCATCCTCCAGCCGCGATCCGTCGGTGAAACAGACCAGGCCTACGGGCTGGAATGCAACCTCATTTTCCCTCCACTAATCCCTACTGGGGGTCCTGAGGGTATATGGCCTAGTTAACCTAACATCGTCCTCAGCATTCCGTACCTTGATGGCGGAAATCGGAATTTCCTTTTCCACCTCCTTAGCGACTCTTGCATGCCCTATTACTGCTCCTTCTCCGCACCAGTTTCCAGAGTCTCGCATTCTAAGATGCGATGTCATAGCCTCCCTTCTCATACACATCGGAAGCGGTGGCAGCATCAACAAGACCTCTATCACGGCTGAGGGTGTCGTCCTCATAGCGCTTGTGATTCCCAGGATTGCCAGCCTTTGGAGTTGGGCTAGCCTCCTGGTAGTAGTTTGGTTGACACCACACCACCAGGCCAATGCCCCATAGAGGATTCTCGGCCTGACGATCGCACTGTAAATCCAGTGAAGGATCCGAGGATTAAGTCCCCAGGTCCTCCCTATCACTCGACGCAGCTGCCAGAGGGTCGCTACTCCCTTCCTCACTACTCGTTCTATTTGCGACCCCCATGTTAGTTTGGAGTCCAGGATCACCCCCAGATATTTGACCTCCCGCACTAAAGCTAAAGGTTTTCCAAATATCACGAACATCAAATTTTAAATATAACATATTTTTACATATTCAGAATCAGTAGATGATACTGCCTGGGATTCAACTGTTCTCTGAAGTTTCTGAGCCATTTTGAATTTATTTAAGCCATTTTAATATGTACATATACAGTGTGGTGATTGTACTCAACTGAATGCAGCGGACGTACGTCACATGGAAATTTGCTTTTTCGAATTTTTTATCCATTATCCAAATACCGACCACGAACTATAGTTGAGCAAATCACAAATTTCTGAAAAAGATCTTTTTCACATTATAACACCTTTTAGACACCCACTATTTTAATACAGGTACTGACAGTAAATTCATTGACAATGTTGTATCTGAAACCAGTTACCAAATGATCACAATACTCAGATCTTAAGAATAATATTTATTTTGCCAAATTGTACATAATGCTTATGGCACATCATAATACGAACAAAAAGTCAAGATGCTACCACAAAACATAAAACAAACAAGTTACATAACAAATCATGTTAGAATTCGCACAAGAGGAAGGTTTGTGCTTCACTGTAGGCTTGTTCCAGAAGATTTTTTGGTAAAGGTTTACTTTCGGGGCGCGTGTTCGATTTTTATGAAATTTTATATATAGACGTGTTCTAGGGTGTAGATGACGAAAATCACAATAAAAATGAGGGCAGAAACCAACTTTTGGAGTTATTTGGAAATTTTTGTAGGAAAAACGTAAGTTGTACTCACTTTTGCGGCATGTTTACACATTTTCGGGGGTCGTTTGTTTTATATCAAGCTAAAGAAGGGTGTATTCCACTATTCTAATTCATTTTCACATAGTTATTGCACCCCCTTACCTGTTTATGTGTCTCTTAAAATTACCCTTCTTTTGATCATATAAATTGAAATTGACATTTGACATATAAAGCCAACTTAATGTCAGGTGTCAATTTCAACTTATATGATTAGAATAGTGGAATACACCCTTCTTTAGCTTGATATAAAACCAACGGCCCCTGAAAATGTGTAAAACATGACAAAAACATGCCACAAAAGTGAGTACAACTTACGTTTTTCCTACAAATATGTCCAAATAATCAAAAAGTTGGCTCTTGCCCTCATTTTTATTCTGATTTTCGTCATCTACACCCTAAATCACGTCTATATATAAAATTTCATAAAAATCGAACACGCGCCCCAAAAGTAAACCTTTACCGATGTTTCTTCAAAGTGTATTCAAATTCGGAATATGGCAGCCTCTTTGATAGTACTTGGCCAATGATGATACATCTTTATGATTTGCACTTTAGACAGATATGTCCTGGGTGGAATAACAACGTGATTAAGCAACCCACGTGTTTGGCAACCATGCCTAACTTCATGTTTGTGTAGAATTTTCCCATAATGGTTGTGAGTAAAGCATACACACTCATATATTATATAAAGACAATGAAGGGTAAGTATCCCATAATTTTTAAAGATTTCAACATAGCTATCTCTTTTCTTCAAGTTGAAAACAGTTCATATACACTCTGCAGCTTAAATATTCTTAATGCTTCGGCCGAGTTGCCCCAAAACTAGTCTATACCTTATGTGAGACTGGACAAATGCATGGTAGGCCATAAATACTATCTCTCTCGACTCACTACACTAGTCACTGTACACAAAGTAAATGCAAAGGATGCAATGAAACCAGGGGACTTCCAGTTAAGAATCTAGCCAGACACACAGAAACTTTGTATTTTTACCTGAGATAATTTCTATATCTTCGTAATTTGTATTATTAACAAATGGTATCAACACTGTTTTCGTGAGATTCAATTTTAATCGATCTGCACTCGACCATTTCTCCAAGATATTAACTGCTTCACAAATATAAGCAGGTATCTCGCTCCTCAATATCAAAGATGTGTCATCCACAAAAAACGCCGTTTGATAATTTAGTAATGATGGTAGATCATTTGTGTATAAAAAATATAGCATTGGGCCTAAAATTGAACCTTGTGGGATGCTCCTTTTACCTTCCATCCAGTCGGATATTCATGATTTTCTAGATAAACTAACTCTTAACATAACCCATTGCTTTCGTTACGTCAGGTAAGATTTTATAAGATCAAGGGAGCTGCCTCTAAACCCCATAATCTCTCTAGCTTTCTATACAGTGTGTCCCAAACTGGATGGGAATATATTGCTATCTCCATTATTATTAGAGATAGGGAGACGGTTAAATTAGCAATGTTTTGTATAATTTCATGCTCGTTCCAAATATGACTTGTATTTTGCCCTGCCTCTTTTCGTTTTCGAGTTATTTTGAAAAAAACAAATTTGTCACTTTCTTTTTTCTTCAATATCTAAATAGGTGTTGATCTGACATGTCTAAGACTTGCACATTATCAGGACACTTTTTACAGAGTAATCTTTTTTGGCTATTCTTAACTTTGGATTGTCATTTGTTTTTGAGCTACAAGTATCAACGTTTGTTTTTATTATGGCAGCCATACTGGATTTTTTGCTCATGAGATAGCCTGTGAAAAGAGCTTTCCAATGATGTACAACATGCTTGAAAAATCTTGTAATTGCACTGACAATTTTGAGAAAAACCGTTTTGAGAATAGTAGGCTATGAAATCCAATACCAGAAAACAAATGACAAAAAAAAGTGTTCAAAAAGCAGTAGGCCATAGAGTCTAACAATAGACTTCTACTTTTAACATAATTTTCCGTAATGATTCACGATTTAAAAAAAATTGTGATTTAATTTACACTACTTAATTAGGTAATAATGCTAGGTAATATTAGGTGAATCAGTTTAATAACGAAACCCGGCAATAACAAATAGAAACTTAAACTCCACAAAACAACACAATTAGAAATGGAACTCAACAAATAATAAAATAGGAACTTAAAAATACACTAAATAGAAAATTGTTCAATATGGCCACCGTTTTGTTCAATGCACTTTATACACCTTTTTGAAAATGCCTGCACCGCACCATCAGCCGCTCTGGAGGTCCTCCTTAATATTCCACCTCTTCACATATGGCTGGAGAGGGTGGCAAGGTGGACAACGTACAGACTAAAATAAACGGCCGACAGTATGCCGAAGGAAATCAGTCTGGGAGGGTCCGGACTCCTCGATGACATTGAGGGTCACGGGATTCCGGCAGCGGACAGGACTAGATACCTGCTCTTTGGCAAGATAAAGCTTGCTCCGGAGGATCTGGATCAACTTTCGCCCACAAAGATTATCGACCTCTGCAGGAGGCTGGCTTTGTTGGGCAAAATATAGACTATTAGGCGTGAGCCACAATAGACCTTATGGTCGCGGTGGAGGGACCGGTATGGCCCACCCACAATCAAACCTAACCTAACCGGCTAGGAATAACTACAGTAAGAGAATAATTGAAAAAAAGAAAATCAGCTACGATAGTTATATATTTAGTTCCAGTAACAAGATCAGGGTGGGCTGGCGCATAATTCATTTTGAATGTCACAGAGAAAATCGTTATTTGTTGCCTACTACAATCACGGCCACTGATTTCAATGATTTCTTTAGTGGCATAGCTGACAGATTGTCAACTCTGTGCCCCTTTCTGATGTGGCTTTCACAGAGTTTTTGAATTACGTTCCTAAACTGGGCTGGTTTCTGAGGGGCAAATACTTGAAATGATACTAAATTTGAGTGATTCAAGCTGCAAAGATATATATGATGTTAATAGCAAGTTGTTAAAGTGCTCAACGGATTTATCTTGTTGAGCCATTAACATTATTGTTGAATGCTTGTTTTGAGAGGGGTATTTTTCGCGAGGTTTTTAAATATTCAAAGTCAATTCCCCTGCATAAGAAGGGAGACATTAATGAACTGGATTATTACAGGTCTTTTTTTTTTTTTTTTTTTATGTCAACAACACACCACGAGGGCTTACAGCCTAAATACTATCGTACCGTGGGTGTTGACAAGGAGGAAAGAGGCAGCTTGTTAATTCTGGACTTGAAGGTTTGGAGGTTCGGAGGAGAAGGAAAAACATGTGCCGGCAAGGAATTCCACAACTTGGAAGTCCTCGGGACAAAAGAGCGGGCATAACAAGATGTTCTATGTCTGGTGACCTGGACGTTAAAAGGGTGCATTCGCTCTGTTCCCCTGGTAGATCTGCTGGGGGCAGCAGGTGGGGGAATTATGGAGGAAAGCTCCTCTGAGCAGTGCCCGTGCAGATATCTATAAAAGAGAGAGAGGTCACCAACGGCACGTCGGTGGGCAAGGGATGGAAGCCTTTGGGTGAGGGTAGGGTCACCGATGAGACGTACAGCTCTCTTTTGAATGGAGTCCAGGATAGCGAGTGTAGAAGCGGCAGCTGCACCCCAGATGTGGGAGCAGTATTCGAGGTTTGGCCTTATTTGTGAAGTGTATAAGGTATAGAGATTAGTTGGTGAAAAGAATTTGCGAGCCCGGAAGAGGAAACCCAATTTCTTAGCAGCCGCTTCTGCAATTGATGTAACATGTTGGTGCCAATTAAGATTTCGATCCACAGTAATGCCAACAAGAGAAAAGGACTCATTACTTTGAATAACTTGGTTGTTCATTGTGATGGGTCTAGGGCTGCTGTATCTCTTGTGAGAAAGAAAGCAAGACTTAGTTTTGGTGGGGTTGAATTGTACAAGATTTCTACTTCCCCAGTCTAATATTTTTTGGAGGTCTACGGAGACAGAACCCTCCATGAGTCTGCGATCCTCATCTAATTGGGCTAAAGAGACAGGCTTAGAATATTGTATGTTTGAGTGGAGGGTGCTGTCGTCCGCGTAACTGTGAACTGGATTGGATGTGCTAGAGAGGAGGTCATTGATGTGGAGAAGAAACAAAGTAGGGGCTAAAGCTAAACCTTGAGGAACTCCTGCATTAATTGGATACAGTTTAGAGGAATGGCCATCCACAACAACAGATATGCTCCTGTTGGAGAGGAAATTTGCTGTCCAGGTACAAAGTTTTGGTGGTAGGCCATAGGCCGGAAGTTTATTAAACAGCGCTGCGTGCCAGACCTGGTCGAATGCTTTGGATATGTCTAGAGCAACAATCTGGGATTCACCGTGTTGTTCCATAGACTTGTTCCAAGAATGGGTGACAAAGGAAAGGAGGTCGGCAGTCGATCTGCGCTGACGGAATCCGTACTGCCTGTCGTGGATTAGACTGTGTTTTTCAAGGAATTTTAGTAGTTCGGTGTTTATATACTTTTCCATCACTTTAGAGATGACTGAAAGAAGAGAAATAGGCCTGTAGTTGCTAGGAAGCGCTTTGGATCCTTTCTTGGGGATGGGTTGTACTCGAGCAGTTTTCCAGTTACTAGGGAATATGCCTTTATTGTAAGATATCTGAAACAGACGAGTCAGGACAGGAGCAAGTTCTGGTGCGCATTTTTTGAGAACAATTGCTGGGATCTCGTCAAGGCCAGAGGCTTTTCTGGTATTAAGAGAAGAGAGCATCTTTCGTACCTTTTTAGTTTGGAAAATGATATCAGTCATTTTATGCGCGACATTGGGGACTGTTGGTGGTTGAACATTTGGAGGTGGGTTGAGAGTAGAATTTCCGGCGAACAACGAAGCAAAAAGTTCAGCCTTGCCCAGGGCGGTAGAAACAATTTCATCACCTGAGACAAGAGGTGGGAACGTGCTCTTGCAGAAATTATTCCCAATAGACTTAGCAAGAGTCCAGAAGGGTTTGCCGCCGTTGGAGCTTGAGAGGACTTTGTTTTTGATGTGGTTATTAAACGAGTTTTTTGCCTCAGAAAGAATGCGGACATAGCGGTTTCTTGCGTCGTTGAATGCTTGACGATTTTCTTGACTGGGATTGTGTAGAAGCGTTTTGTGAGCTTTGACCTTTTCAAGTCTGGCCTTGTCACAGGATTTAGAGAACCAGGGCTTTTGAGTGGCTGAAGAGGTTTTCTGTGTACGTGGAATAAATAATTCCATGCCAGCTTGGATAATTTCGGTGACGTTTTGTGAGATATCAGAGGGGTCAGGATGAGAGAAGCAGACAGACGCCCATGGAAATGAGGAAAAGTAATTCCGCATTTCGTCCCAGTTTGCGGAGTTGTAGTGCCAAACGATACGTGGGTGTGATGACTGTGTGACCTCGGGTTGCATTGCACAGGAAGCAGTGACCATGCCGTGGTCTGAGCGACCAAGGGGGGCGGTGACTGATATCTTATAGCATTCAGGATTTGTAGTAAGAAGGAGATCCAAGGGATTTGAGCTGTGTGTTGGGATACGAGGAAAATAAGTAGGTTGCTGTACCATATTGGCCAAAGAATTGCTGACTGCAAAGGCCTCCGCTGCTCTCCCTTGTGGGTCGGTTTTTGAAGATCCTAGCCATTCCTTATTATGGACATTGAAGTCGCCAAGAATAGTGACCTCGGAGGAAGGATATTCAGAAATTAGATAGTCGGTTTTTTCAGAAAGGTAGTCAAAGAGCTGGACAGAGTTGTTGTCAGAAGGTGACCGGTAAATGCAACAGATAAATTTAGTTGCAGCCCTGAGAGAGAGTTTTATCCATAGTATGTCTTTTCTTCCAGCTTCTAAATTGGGAAGTCTGGTGCAGGGTAGATTGCTACGGACGTATGCGCACACGCCTCCATGCAATCTAAACGCAGTAAGGAGCTCATACCCCGGGAAATTAAGGTGATTAGTGGCTGTTTTGGCACTGATTTGGGTTTCGGTGAGGAAGAGGAGTTGGGGCCTGTTAGCCTGGAGGAAATGGTGGACGGAGTTCAGGTTAGAATTTAGGCCACATATATTCGAAAAGGATATGTTAAATCTTGATGTTGGCGCCCCCTGTACACCCCTCTCCCGGAGATCCGAATGGAGGGGTATTTTGCCTCCGGAATATTTTATACAAGGAGGAGCCATCATCATTTTTGCTTATAAGGGAAACCGACTCATACACCAGAACCGGAAACGTCCGTTGGGACTTCACCGGCCCCTTGATGTATGGGGTGGTACCTCCTCGGGCGTGAAAAAATCCTTTACTATTACATAAAGGAAAATTCCACTACCACCTGCTTTGTCAATTGTGCCCATGTTTGCTAAAATGATGGAGATCATCATCAAGGACATGCTTGCTGATTACTTTGAGAGAAATTCCTTAGTCAATCCTAACCAGTTTGGTTTTCGTTGCAGTCGTTCTACAATCCATGTTGTGCTGAGGGTGGTTGAGGACTTGGTGGGTGTGCTTAAGAGATGAGAACATTCAGCTGTGCTGTTGTGCGATCTCTCTAAGGCTTTTGACTGCATGTATCACTCAATACTGTTGAAGAAGTTGGAATTCTATGTAGTTTCGGGAAGTTCTATTAGATTTTTGAGTCGTATCTTAGTCACAGACGGCAGGCTGCTCCAATGGCAAATGAGGGAAGCACAGAATTTAAGTTGGTTGGGCATGGTGTGCCCCAGGGTTCACTTTTATTTATTATTTACATTAATGATCTGTATTACTACATGATGCCATTTAAGACTATTTGCTATGCCAACGACACCACTTTTATTAGTTCACACAAAAACACTATAGAAAACATGATTTGGGAACGAATTTTTTTTTGTCTGTCAGTTTGTTGTGACCGATAACTTTAGAACAAATTGAGATATCGTCTTCAAATTTGGTATACACTTAAGCCGGCCATATACGTACCGGCGGACCTGTCAGTTATGCCTGAACTGTTCACCGTATACCGGAGGCCTGTTGAACTGAAATTTCCATACACGTATCGGCAAGCCGTACGACACCATCAGTTGAATCTAGGCTGTGGCAAGCATCTTTTGTAAGTCGAAATTTACTTTTTCAAATTTGTACTTTTAAATAATGTTTCCCAGTGATGAAGATGCTTGTGCGATTTTCGCTTTATTGGCCATTTTAGAGGCAAATAAAAAACGGAGAAAAAACGTGTAGTGTGGTGCAAAAAGTGGTTGCTCAATATTACTGTTATTATACAAGATATGAGAAACAATTGTATACGTGTTAATTATAGTGGGTCTTGTGCTACATCTTAAAAATTATTTTGACAATCACTGGTCACCCATAAGTCGTTGGCGATACAAATTTTCTCTTTTAAATCAAACACCTCTTATATTATTGCATTTTCCATCGAGTAATGCGTTTGTTTTCGAGTTGCTACATTGCTTCTACTATATAGGTTATACTGGTAACAAAATTTGAAGCCTGCTTTCATTAAACAAGACATATTTGCCATCAAAAACCTTTTTTTATGAAAATTCACTACCATAACACACTTGCTGCGTCCAGACATTTTTGACATGACAATGCATCTGCTGGTGCCTGGTGAATTCGCCCAAAGCTTTTATCACGCGTTTTGGCGGTCAGGTAATCACCGGCCTGACGCCTCACCCCACACACGTACCAGTTTGCCTGGGCTCTCTTCAGGCCAACCGGCTGGACGATTGTATTTTCGTTCGATCACAGGCTGCCGGAACAGTCGGAACTGACAGGACAGCCGGACCCCACTCACGTTCCAGCCACCGGTTAACTGTGGACTGTTCAGGCGTAACTGACAGACCGGCCGGTACATGTATGGCCGGCATTAGCACTCGACAAACGAACGGTTCGAATTGTTTTTGGGTAAAAACGCTTTAGGGCGTAGGGGATGAATTGGGGGTGATTTGGTGAAAATTGACATTTTTTCGTCAAAACTAGTAATATAACGTTTTAGGGTTTATTAATCAGAAAACTTTTAATTTCATCAAACATCTGGTGTTGTGCTGAAATTAAATTATGGATTGAGTTTTCAGGGTGGAATATTGTTGACAAAAATTCCGACTTTTTTTTTGCTAAAACGGCGTAAAAAGTCTCAGAACACATAAAAACACGGTTGGGATTGTTTTTGGGTAAAATTGCTTTTGGGGGGTAGGGGATGAATTGGGGGTGATTTGGTGAAAATTGACATTTTTTCGTCAAAACTCGAGTAACATAACGTTTCAGGGTTTATTTATTAGAAAACCTTTATTTTTATCAAACATCTGGTATTCTGTGCTGAAATTAAATTAGGGGTTGAATGTGTGGGGGTGGAATATTGTTGACAAAAAATTCGAAACTTTTTTTGCTAAAATGGCGTAAAATGTCTTAAAACACATGGAAAACTTGATTCTCGAACAAAAATTTGTTTGTCTGTCAGTCGGTAGGTCTGTCAGTATGTACGTCTATCTGTTAATAGGCGCAATAACTTTCGAACGAATTGAGATATCATCTTCCAATTTGGTATCCAGTTACCTGACAAAAGAATGCTTCGAATTGTTTTTGGGTAAGATCGCTTCAGGGGGTAGGGTATAAATAAGGGGTGATTTGGTGAAAATTGACATTTTTTCCAATAAAACTCGAGTAATATAAGGTTTTAAAAGTTTATGGGTACAGGAATACAAATATTTTCTTTGTGGTCAAGTCATGAGCGCTAAATTCATTCCATGAGAATGTCTTTCTGAAGCGAATAAATTATCATAGCTATGTGGAAGTTATTATTCAATTTGCAGCACTATTTTTTTAAGATTTTTGTGATATGTTGGTAATTAATAATAAATGTTTAGTAAAGTATTGTAAAAAAAAGTTGTCGAATTTTTGTGGAAAATATAATTTAGTGTAACATAACTGAAGGCAATTTCTGCAAAAAAAAATAGGGAATTTTTGTAAAAGAAATGTTTGCAAATTTTTATTTTAGTGAATTTTCTTAAAAAAATTCACTAATGAGGAGATCCCGACTTTTGAATTTTGAAAAAATTTCTTCAATTGAGCGCTAATTAGGCCCCCCAGAAAACATATCCGGGGTCAGTTTCAATTTTTATATGTTTATATATATATATATATATATATATATATATATATATATATATATATATATATATATATATATATATATATATATATATATATATATATATATATATATATATATATATATATATATATATATATATATATATATATATATATATATATATATATATATATATATATATATATATATATATATCACACCGATAACTCAAAAAATAATGGGCCGATTTTGATTAAATTTGGTGAAAATATTACTTTTGCAAATGGCTTGGATAAGTTCGTTAGCCAGGAAAATCTGCCCAGGTTTTCCCGGCAAATTTTGTATTTTCTTTCGAAAAAAATTTATATCTCCGGAATTAACAAAGTAAGGGCAACCAAATTTGGTACACAGGTTTATATCCTTATAAGTAAGTCACCTACCAAAATTTAGCTATGTAGGTCAAAAGACAAAAAAGTTATAGGCATTTAAAGAAAATAAATTGGGGTTTTCCTCAAAACGTCAAAGTGGCGATTTAAAATGTCAAAATTGGCAACATTTAGGCAAATAACTTGAATCTAATACGAGCTATGGAAAGAAAATGTCTCAAGAAGGATGTTTTACAAACCCTAAAGTCTTAGTTTCAACCGTCATTGTCCTTCATTTTACTAAAATATTTGCAGAAAATTCATTTCAAATAGACCCTTTCTCTGATGCTTGGCAGTAGCCTTAGCTATAGAGTTTATCGTTTAATGGTATATAATTTTTGTCGAATTTTCGTAAAAAATCAATAAACCTCAATATATCCGTTATTATATAAGATGTGAAAAAAAATTGTATATATTAATTATAGGGTGTCTTGAGCTACATCTTAAAATAATATTTCTGCAATCACAGAGTGGCCCATAAGTCGTTGGTGATACAAATTTCCTTTTTTTTTAAATCAAATACGCCTTATGTTATTACATTTTTGCATTTTCCATTGAAATATAATGCATGTTTGTAAGAAAAGAAATTCTGGACGCAGCAGGTGCGTTATGGTAGCGCATTTTGATCAAATGTTTCATATTTGAACAGCTCAAATTGCTCAAATTGATATTAACCTACCACCAACAAACGTGTTTTTCCGGGAACACTTTAAGTTTACTTTTGGAAATTTTTGTTCATTTTCACACAATAAAGTTATTTTGACGAAACATGGCACATTGTTTTTACTATATAGGTTATACTGATAACCAAATTTGATGCCTGCTTTCTTAAAAAACACACATTTTTGTTATTAAAAACATTTTTATGAAAATTCACTACCATAACGCACTTGCTGCGTCCAGAGTTTTTTTTTTTTATATTTAGGTCCTCAATCTGTTTGTGAATAATTATATCTTGGCAGGTATGTAAATAGCTTAAAGATGTTCGTTGGATAGGAAAATCGGATCCTTTTTTTCTGGAACTTTTAAAGCTTATTTTCAGAAAATGTTTGTACTTTTTCAAACAACAAAGCTATAATGAAATATGGTATATTGTTACTACTATATAGGTTATACTGCCAACCAAATGTCCTTTTAAAAACAAGACATATTTGCCATTAAAAACATTTTTACGAAAATTCGCTACCATAACGCACTTTCTGCGTCCAGATTTTAGTGAATTTTCTTTAAAAAAATTCACTAATAGGGAGATCCCGACTTTTGAATTTTCAAAAAATTTCTTCAAATGAGCGCTATTTAGGACCCCTGGAACCCAAATCCGAGGTCGGTTTCAGACTTTATATGTTTATATATATATAGTCTAGTACTCTTCAAGAAGCACTAAATGTAGTCCATGATTGGTGCCGTAGGGAACAGATGTCTGTGAACCCTCGCAAAACGATCATTGTCCCGTTCACCAGAAGAAGAAGGTTGGACAAATTAAAACCACCTAATCTTATGGGGGAAAACATTCCATTTTCGGACCAAGCAAAATATCTGGGAGTTATTCTAGATAAGAAGCTCAACTGGGACAGACAGTTAGAAAATGTTATCCGCAGGGCTAAGATGTCCCTGTGGACCTGCCGGAGAATCTGTGGGAACAACTGGGGAACAAACCCCCAACAGATGTACTGGCTCTATGTAGTGGTTATCAGACCTATGATAACATATGGAGCCATAGTTTGGTGGCCTAAGGTACTTCGTGGTACCGCGAGGGCCAAACTGGCTCATCTACAGAGACAAGCATGTCTGATGATAACGGGAGCGATAAGCACCGCACCATCAGTCGCTCTGGAGGTCCTCCTCAATATTCCCCCACTTCACATATGGTTGGAGAGGGTGCCGAGGTGGACAACGTACAGACTAATACAAACGGCAGATAACATGCCGAGGGAAGTCAGTCTGAGGGGGTCCGGACTCCTTGATGACAGTGATTGTCACAGGATTCTGGGAATGGTCTCGGACTTGATGCCTACAAAAATCAGCAGAGATCTGTCTTTCAAGACCGTCCTCCCGGAAAGGGAGGACTGGGACCGGAACCAATCGACCCTGTTGAGAGCGGACCTCTGCTGGTACTCTGACGGCTCCAAAACCAATATGGGAGTAGGAGCCGGCGCATATGGGGGCAGCACCGATGCTAGACTATCAGCTAGCCTCGGCAAGTACGCAACCATACACCAGGCAGAAGTTTATGCCATCGAGATGTGTGCAAGGGAAAGCTTAAAAGACCTATGCACAAACAAATCGATAAAGATATATGCAGATAGTCAAGCTGCAATAAAGGCTCTTGGTTCCTACCGGTGCAATTCAAAGATGGTATGGAGTTGTAAATCTGCCCTTAACGAATTGGGCAGCTGTAATAAGGTGTCGCTGGTCTGGATACCGGGTCACTCGGACCATGATGGCAACGTTGTGGCAGACGCGCTTGCCAGGAGTGGTGCCCAGTGTGACTTTGTCGGACCAGAACCGGTGCTGGGAATAACATCTTGTACAGCAAAACGCACCTTAAAGACCTGGACAGATAGAAGGACAATTCAATATTGGCAAAATCTTCCAGGATTAGCTCACTCTAAGGCCTTCATAAATGGCCTGTCTGAGTCAAGGGCTAAGAAACTTCTAGAGTTGAACAGACAACAACTGAGTACTCTAGTCGGCCTGTATACAGGACACTGTCGCTTGCGGCATCACATGCACCGTATTGGGATCGGTCAGGAGACCGAGTGCCGGCTGTGTATGGAGAATGACGAAACAGCAGAGCACGTGCTGTGTTCCTGTCCGGCAGCGGATAGGACTAGACACCTGCTCTTTGGCAAGGTAAAGCTTGCTCCAGAGGATCTGGATCAACTTTCGCCCGCAAAGGTTATCGACCTCTGTAGGGGGCTGGATTTGTTGGGCGAAATATAGACATTAGGCGTGAGCCACAATAGACCTTATGGTCGCGGTGGAGGGACCGATATGGACCACTCACACAATCTAACCTAACCTAACCTTGTGAATAATTATATCTTGGCAGGTATGTAAATAGCTTAAAGATGTTCGTTGGACAGGAAAATCGGATCCTTTTTTTCTGGAACTTTTAAAGTTTATTTTCAGAAAATGTTCACTAATGGGGAGATCCCGACTTTTGAATTTTCAAAAAATTTCTTCAAATGAGCGCTATTTAGGACCCCTGGAACCCAAATCCGAGGTCGGTTTCAGACTTTATATGTTTATATATATATATATATATATATATATATATATATATATATATATATATATATATATATATATATATATATATATATATATATATATATATATATATATATATATATATATATATATATATATATATATATATAGTCACACATATAACTAAAAAAATAATGGACCGATTTTGATAAAACTCGGTGAGTACCTTCCTTTTGCAAGTGGCTTGGATAAGTTCGTTAGCCAGGAAAATCCGCCGAGGCTTTCCCGGAAAATTTTGTGTTTTCTTTCGAAAAAAAAATTTTTTCTCCGGAATTAACAAAGTAAGGGCAACCAAATTTCATACGCGGGTTTACATCATTATAGGTAAGTCACCTACCAAATAATGAGGGCAGCCAAATTTGGTACACGGGTTTATGTCGTTATAGGTAAAATTTAGCTCTGTAGGTTAAAAGACAAAAAAGTTAGACATTTAAAGAAAAATAATTTTGGGTTTTCCTCAAAACGTCAAAAGTCGCGATTTTAAACGTCAAAATTGGTAATATTTAGGCAATGAACCTGAAACTAATATGAGCTATGGAAGGAAAATGTCTCAAGAATAATGTTTTACAAAGCCTTAGGTCTTAGTTTCAATCGTCA
Organism: Tillus elongatus; assembly: GCA_964006375.1. Taxonomy (NCBI): domain Eukaryota; kingdom Metazoa; phylum Arthropoda; class Insecta; order Coleoptera; family Cleridae; genus Tillus; species Tillus elongatus. Next base: position 216,085,801 of record OZ023262.1, read on the forward strand.
TTGTCCTTTATTTTACTAAAATATTTCCAGAAAATCCATTTCAAATAGACCCTTTCTCTAATGCTTTGGCTGTAGGTTTAGTTAAGTTGATGCTTTCGCTGTAGGTTTAGTGAAGTTTATGGTTTAACGTTCTATAATTTTTAGCTAATTTTCGTAGAACAAATTCGTTACTGCATTTTAGCATTTTTTATTGAAATATGATGCATATTTGTAAGAAAAAATCTGGACGCAGTAAGTGCGTTTTGGTAGCAAATTTTTATTAAATCCTCCAAATTTCAATAACTCAATTTGCTATTAATGTAAGTTTTGTTGGTTAGGAAACCAACATTTAACTTAATTTTCGGAAAATTTTTGTATGAACGCAGCAAGGGCGTTTTGGTTTCAAATTTTCATTAAATGTTTCAAATTTCAATAACTCAATTTGCTATTAACCTAAAGTTCACTGGCTAGGAGACCAGTTTTCTCAGAAACATTTAAAGTTTATTTTCGGAACATTTTTGTACATTTTCAAATAATTATTTTGATAAAATATGGTACACTGTTACTACTATATATGTTATACCGGTAACCAAATTGATGCCTGCTCGCATTAGAGCGATATATTTGTAATTAAAAACATTTTAATGAAAATTCACTTCCATAATGCACTTGCTGTGCCCAGAGGTTGTTTTTTTTTGAAATGTTGACTGTGTATTAAAAGTTCTCTTTAACTGACGGTAGTTTCGTGTTTTAAATCAAGGCACACTTGACATGAGAAGGAATGGAGAAACAATTCAAGAAAGCATTTTTCCATTAATGGTAAGTCTGCTGCATTGATTCAAGTGCAATCCCCACACTCTGAAAGCAAATATTAAAATAGCAAGATGGCTCAGAAACTTCGCAGAACAGTTGAATTGCAGTCAGTATCGCCTTCTGATTCTAAAACTATAGAAATATAGAGGGTGTTGTAGTGACAATTTCAAAGCAAAGGTTGCCTCTGGCAGAACTGGAAATAATAGTGTAACGGAGGCCAAGCCTTGTTTTATTTTTAAACTTTATTGTCACATTTTATTTAACTTCTAACAATTAATGCCTAAGAATAGAAATTATAACGTTATTAAAGGCGCCATTTCTATAGCCAGCACAATACATTACGAAGGAAAATATGGTAATGTTTTATTTCATTCCAGTTTAAATAATTGTAACAAATTTTGTTGCACTATACGTGAGTTAGCTGAGTAAGGACGCAAGTCAGACTGCAATTTGATATCTCAAATAGCAAAAGAAGATGTTAAGATCGATAAACGTAAGTTGATACTTCTGAGCAGTAAATGCAGAAAATTAGTCGAACTTGCGAACAGTAAGAAAGTTCATGGTCCAACTTCTCTTCTATACCATAAATATAATTAACACCTTGTTAATATGGCAGTTAAAAGAAGCCTCTGGCCATAAGTCCAGATAAAGCTTCGTGATCAGCAAAATTGTAGCAATTGGCTGGGCCAAAAGATCATGATGGATTCCTTGCAAGCAAGGTGGGAGTAAATGTAAGATTTTCTTTAATTGCAAAACTGAACTGAGTACAAAAGTCAAACTATGAAAATGGATGTGGAAATTAGCTTCAGGTTTGTTTTCATCAAGTTATGCAGTTAGTAAGTCCTGGGGGTTTGAAGCAAGTGGCTGTTCACCAGGTTTGACAGTATAGTAGAGCTTTGGGTTCGGGAGCAAGTGAGGTTACGGATTTTAGAGAAATGAAGAACTGCTGCAGTAATCTGTAAAAATGTTAGTTGAGACCTTGTAACCATGGCAACACATGAAGAAGATAGGAGATCTATTTAGAATAATAATTTTGGGTTTTTGGGAATACACCAAATTCTAAAGGTTACTCACCCCGTGAACTTGGCTATTCGGTCTGCAAATAAATTTAAAGAAGTGTTTTCTATTATTTCAGGAGGCACTGACAGGAAAGCATAAGAACTCTGCATAATCTCCTGTTTTTATCCTCCGTGTTTTAAACGAGTGTGTACTAGATTAAGTCAAGTTGGTGAGCCACAACATACCTTAAGGTCGCAGTGGAAAGACTAAGATGGTTCACTCACAACATAACCTATATGATGAGTGGGCTATTTCAGTCGCTCTGCTACTACCTTAGGTCTATTGTAGCTCACACCTATAAATCCAGCTTCTTACATAAACCAATAATTTTTGCGGTCAAAGTTGGTCCAGATCTTCTGTTGCCAGTTGTATCTTGCAAAATAACAGGTACCTGAGTACCATCCACTGCCGTACTGGAGCATTAGCATGTGCCCTGCTGCTTTGTCACTCCATACAAAGGTAACACTCAGTGTCCTGCATTAGGCCAATTCCGCGCAAGTAGTAATGTAGCCAATGGTGTCCTGTATACAGGCCGACTAAAGTATTTAGTTGTTGTCTATTCAACTGTAGAATTTTTTAGCCGTTGTCCCTGACAAGCCTTCTATAAAGCTCTTAAGAGTGGGCTTATCCTGGTAGATTTTGCCACCATTGAAGGGACTTTGTTTCAGGTCTTCAAGATATGTTTTCTGTGTTAAAGATATGCATCATGCTGGTTATGGTCCAATATAGATCGTTCCAGCACTCTCTTTGGCAGTTTGTCAAGAGCATCGGCCGCTTCATTGCCACAAAGGCACAAATACCCTTATATCCAAACCAGGGAGTGTGTACTATGTCTAGTAAAGTGTGGATGCTCTATGCTGAATGCTGGAAACTAGAAAGTAAAATAGCTATCTAATATCCATAAGGCAAGTATGTTTGTATAGCCAATCATTAGGTTAAGTATAATTTTTACTGTAAGAATGTGGGGAAAATAAACATTTTACCCAAAATCCATACAAGTTTCTTTACTGGTAGCAAATATATTTTGCAACTGTCATACCCAATGTAGAAAATGTAGGTTTTTGGACAATATTTCGCCTACCATTTGAAAGTCTAGCCTTTGTATGTCGTTCTTTCTAGATCAGACTTAATTCTGTGTTTTTGAAACATTAAACTTGGCCAGATTTGCGAATCTCCCAAATGACAACTGTGAAGAGTGTGTGGTACATAACATGCACCTACACTGCTTTGTTTATTGATAAGGTAAAAATAAATAAATGAAATCAGCTGGTGCCAGATTTCCTCATCTTGTAGGCAGCCAAAAACAGTTAGCTATTTCACTGAAAGACAATTTTCTTTTTAAGATTTGCATGATACATCAATAATAATTACCATGCCAAGAGTTGTTAATAAAAATAGTGATTTCGTTGTAATTTTGTACTAGAAAACAACAAAGTATAATCATATCAATGCTGCTTTAATAGAAGTGCATAATCTAAGATACTTAATTTAAAGAACGAGATAGCAAGAGATTATGAAACAGCTCTATCGAGGCAAGAGAGAATTCGTTTATGTTTACTTCTCGATGAATGAAAAAGACTCTACCATATTTTAAATACAAACGTACCCTTGCTTCTTACGATCCATAATAGCCGGAAATAAAGATCTAAGATAGGCACACGTACAAATTATCAAAAGCACAACTGTTAACAAGCTTTGGAAGTTGAAGAGTGCAGACTAAAAAGAAAAGAAAAATCAGTTGGGTGTTGGATAAGCAACAAAACTAACTTACCATTTTATAATTTGACTTTTAACCCTACTTGGATTTTATTCTTCTTAAAAAACAGACACGTAATATATATTAAAAAATACTTTTGAGGTTCCGATAATACTTTGGTTATTTAGATTAACCCTTTGGTTTCCTTATAAATTCATTTCCTTATCAAATATATGGAATAAACATTAATTATTTTTGTGCTTCGATACCTGCTAGTGTTTTGAAGTTGAAGTTATCAAAACAAACTTCGCGTCAAACGTCAACAACGTGTCCACTGTCAACAACGACAAATGTCATATTCCTTATTTTTTGTCTAAAATACAATAGACAAAAACATTAAATCACATATTATAGACACTGACACTAGTCACTAGACACATTAGTTAGTTGCTATGCAGAAAACTACAATGGAGAACCAAATTCATCCCAACGCATTTTGAAGACCTAACGGATCGTATATCGTATTCATATCACTAACAACGTTAGCGCCATCAGCGTATGAATAATCTAATCAATTAACTATTAAAATTGAACTCATTTAATTTGTCAGGTAATCGACAAGGGATGAGGCTCTCCGATCACCATTTATGTTTACCTGAAGTCCCTCTACTAAAATTTCGTTATAATTGTTCATACGAAGTGCCGCTAGTTTTTGTTTGAGACTCACTGATTACCATATCATACCAAACAATACGATGAACTGTACAGACCCACTAAGCATGGTAACTTACAAATGCTTACCGCAACGTTAAATAATCTACCATTATGCAAGTTAAGTTTGCAACATTTCTAAATGTTTGCAGCCAAAAAACCAATGCAAACTTACAAATGAAACTTTAACGTAACTTTCAAATATAATATCTCGTTTGCCGGCTTGTTGTTTTTCTCCATTTGTAAGCTCACGTAAAGTTACAATTGTAATGTTTCTGAAAGTTTGTTTTAATTTGTAAACAACATTTATTTGAATTCCCTCCGTTTCGTATGTCATCGTCGTCCAATAGCAACATAGCAACACCGACGCCAACAGCGAACTGACTCTGACAAAGCGCCCGGCATTAATTAATGGCGGTTTGTTGTTTACATTTTTTATAATTGCGTCATCATAACTTGTTATTTGATCTATGTCTATTTATTTTCCTGAAAGTTTTAAAGATTGAACAATCTTATTGTAGCCTGAATTGTTTGAATTTTGGGTAATTAAGTAATTCGTCTGAAGTGTAGATAATGAAACATGGAGTATATCGAGAAACATTTCAGGTAAGAATCCCAAAAACAGCAATAAAATTAGTCACTTTTCTGTTGCATAAATATTTTGGTATGTGGCTATTGGTGAATTATTATAAAATGGTTGCATTTATATTTTTGTTTCTTTTTATGAAATATACTCTAACCTAATTGCTAATTACGAATTTTGTTATGTCCTTAGAAGCAGCCTGGAGATGTCTTACCTGGTCAGACCAATTCATTTTAAAACGTTAAATATGATTGACCTATGGAAACATGTGGCTTATCCATAGCAATCGACATCATAAGGACAGTGGAACAGTACAGTACCCAGCTGCCAGGATTGCTTATTTTGCACTTGTCGCAGTATCCTATGCTATGGAACATTCATATGGGTTAACTCATCAGCAGCGGAACATGTGTTTATCATGCAAAAAAGAGCAATAAGGACTGCAACAAGAAAGCTGCCCAAATGTGTTCGAGGCCAATGGGATACCCTTCCAGCTATATCCTTCTTCAGTATATGTATTCAAAATATCCAGCGAATGATGAAGCTCGCAACATCAATACCAGGTGCAGGCATGAATTAAAAATACGGTAATCCTGTGTTTAAAGTGCCTCTTTAGTAAACATACAATTCGGGCGAAATCGGAACGTGAACTGGACGCGGGATGGTGTGCACTGTTGCCAGATGAGTATAAGCAAGAGTCATTTTAAATATAGAAGGCAATCAAGGGGTGAACAAATGTTTTCATAATGTAAATAAATGATAGTATTGCGTCATGTACATAGATCGATATTTGACATATTTTGCGGAAAGCAGTAGGAAAACGGAAATGTAAACAGTTAATTTTCAGCCTCAGGGGGAAAAACGTGTGCCTCTCCTCCCTTTTTTGGTACATGAGTAACATCAACAGAGGTTGTGCCATTGTGATTGAGCAAGGTAATCTGCACGTTCCACCATTCCCAGGGGGCGTAAAGCCGTCGGTCCCGTGCCCATGCGATGTTGGGCACGTTAAAGACCCAAATTCCCCGGACAGTGAGGTGAATGAATGACACTTTAGTAAAGTCAATGAAGCAATTTCCGTTGCGAATTGCCGATGATAAATACAACTGTATATGCTAATAGCGAACGGTAACCAGTATATTATTTCGAAAAATCGCAATGTAATCGCATGGTAATGAAGCAATTTCTACCGACAAGTGTCGATGATAAACAAAACGGAGAAAATTGCTCAAAATGGGCTTACCTTCGAAGTGTCTGTTTATATTTTACTTTCTAACCTTAAATTTACTAATGGGGAGACCCCGACTTTTGATTTATGAAAAGTTTTTGCAAATAAGCGCGAACTATGGCCCCAAGAACCCATATCCGGGGTCAGTTTCCATTTTTTATATGTATATGTATATATATATATATATATATATATATATATATATATATATATATATATATGTATGTATGTATGTATGTATGTATGTATGTATGAATCACACCGAGAACAAAAAAATTATTGTGCCGATTTTGAAAATGTTTGGCATGTACCATTCTTTTCTATATAGCTTGGATAAGGTCGTTAGTCAGGATAATCGGACGAGGTTTCCCGAAAGAATTGTAACTTTTCATTAGGAAAACATTTTTATGTCAAAAATTAAAAAACCTATGACAACCAAATGTGGTACATAGGTTTGCGATTGAAAAGGTACACTACACAACAAAATTACTGGTTACCGTTTGATATTAGCATATACAGTTGTATTTATCATCGGCAATTCGCAACGGAAATTGCTTCATTGACTTTTCTTACTCATTTAAGGTTGGAAAGTAAAATATAAACAGACACTTCGAAGGTAAGCCCATTTTGAGCAATTTTCTCGGTTTTGTTTATCATCGACAGTTGTCAGTAGAAATTGCTTCATTACCATGCGATTACATTGCGATTTTTCAAAATAATATACTGGTTACCGTTTGCTATTAGCATATACAGTTGTATTTATCATCGGCAATTCGCAACGGAAATTGCTTCATTGACTTTACTAAAGTGTCATTGATTCACCTCACTGTCCGGGGAGTTTGAATCTTTAACGTGCCCAACATCGCATAATATGGAACATGCAGATTACCTTGCTCAATCACAATGGCACAACCTCTGTTGATGTTACTGATGTACCAAAAAAGGGAGGAGAGGCACACGTTTTTCCCCCTGAGGTTGAAAATTAACTGTTTACATTTCCGTTTTCCTATTGCTTTCCGCAAAATATGTCAAATATCGATTGATGTAGATGACGCTATATTTTAATTTATTAAAACTATAAAAACATTTGTTCACCCCTTGATTTCCTTCTATATCACGTTTTTCCCCCTAGACCACAATTGCTGAAAATTAACTGTTTACATTTCCGTCTTCCTACTGCTTTCCGCAAAATATGTCAAATATCGATCTATGTACATGACGAAATACTATCATTTATTTACATTATGAAAACATTTGTTCACTCCTTGATTGCCTTCTATATTTAAAATGACCCTTGCTTATACTCATCTGACAACAGTGCACATCGTCCCGCGTCCAGTTTACGTTCCGATTTCGCCCGAATTGTATGTTTACTAAAGAGGCACTTTAAACACAGGATTACCAAAAATACAGTGCACAAAAAGGAGAAAACAAAGCAAATGTTTGCTTTGATTACTTGGGAATCAAATTCCTCCTTTTTCTACCTAATGTTATTAAGATGCTCCCCCTAACAAGATTACAGTAGACACTAGTGGGTGTTATAAAACAAAAACCAAGGTGAAGGAATTTATTGGTGCTCTAAAGTAATGTATATAGTGTTACAGAGTAATTTTATTCATTCTTTGTAGTGTGTGTGTCTGTGTGTGTAAGTGCGTTAGGTAAAAGCTTTTGAAGGCAAGTTCCACTAGCCACAGACTTTTTTTATATATACGTAATTCATTGTAAGTCATAATTTTGCTTTATTTTAACTCAATGTTTCTGAATGTACACAGACATTGACGGTACTATACTTACTCGATAGGGATAGTTGAGACATGCGTGAACACTTTCAGAGACTGTTGCCATGTTTAAGCTATTTTCACAGTGAAGTTGTATTCATTTCCCTGCGCTTGATTTATCCATTGCATATCTTACGTTTGCTTAATTAAACTTTCTCTAAAATCGAAATGAACGCACCATTTTATATATTTATTTTTCACTATAGTATTTGATATGTTGACTTTATTTTATGTAACATATGTTACCACATATTCAAGAAGCTAAAAAAATTCTCACCCCTCAAAACAAGTAATGCTGCAGAAGACTTTGTCTTTGTTATTGGTGTTTCACACGCTTTTCTAGACGACTAAGAGTTATATAGTAAAACAATATCAAAAACAATTAATTGGTATTCATTTGGAAAAAAGAATTTTTGAAATCTGTCAATTAATAACGATATCACGAGTTCAAGTTATCTATTTTGTCGCTGAGTTTTGACTAGAACTGCATTTTAGGCTAAACATGGACACACTCGCTATATGTCTTAACTATCTCTATTGAGTAACTATAGTCAGTACTTATAAAGACAGTGACTTACCATGTACATTTGATGGTCAATAAAGTGTATATATCTATCTATCAGCAGAAGTGAAATGTGTTGTAAGTCTTTAATTTTTTTATGTAATAAAGATTTTATTCTAATTAACATTGTCTTTAAGTCGTTTTTTACAATTTTACAAGAAATATATATTATGCATAAATACACCCATATACCTATATTCAGTATCAGTTTGTAACTTGAAATAAATTCAGTTAATCAAATACAGTTTCCTTTTTTCAAAAATGCTTGGACACATTGGTTAGTAATTCAAGTTGCAGTCTTTTAAAAAATCTATACAGTATGTACCATATTTGAAAAATGACTTCATCGATAATTTCTTTAAATCAACCCTACGTTTTTGTTGACTATTTTTAAAGTTATTACATGTGAAGATGTAGAAAACCAGCAGATTAAAAATTTTTATTCATTGATAACTACACTTTTTTTTTCGTGCTTTCAACTTAAGATTTATAATAAAAATTTGAAATTTGGTGGTTTTATATCACTTGATGTGTATTTTAAAAATAGTCAACAAAAAGCTAAGGTTGTCATTTACAAAAATTATCAATGACATTTGACACAAATTGTATAATACATTTTTGAAAAGATTGTAACTGAGAATATTATCTGACTCCGAGCATTTTTGAAAAAAAAGCTAAAGTAGATTAATTTGAATTATCCCGTTACAAACTTGCACTGTATATATAATATATACAATTGCAGGTAAGTTGCAAATGTAAGTTTAAATTTTACAACTTTGGCAGTCCCTTTTAAAATTGAAGCTTGCTGTAAGCTAACATGTGTAAGTATAAAGAAAGTTTGTAACAGCTCACTACAGTAAACTTGCAGTAAAGTTACAAAAGAAACACTTGCATATGTAAAGTCACTGGGGGGAAGATTTGCCATTTGCAACAAACTTGCAGGAAGCTTTCTGCAAGTAATCTATCAAACTTACACTTGCTTTGGAAAAGATTCTGCAATGTTAATGCAATATTACCTTGCTCAGTGGGGAGGTGGGTCTGCGCTATTCATCGGAGTATTATTATTTATTCACATTTTAGCGATACAGATATGACCTGATTCCATTGCCTCTAATTGTCGGTCTGCTACTTTTAATTAGCTTAATATTTTCTTTATCTACGTAATGATTACTATGCCAGATATGCTGAGTAATAAGCATGCCATACCTATATATAGTAATAGTTCTTTATTGCACATAAAAACGTTATACAATATGATCAGATACAAAACTTAATTTGATATAAACCCAACTGAGTGTTCCGGTGAAAAAAATATAAGTTTGATAGTTATCTTTTAGTGAATTTTTATTTTTAAAAATTCACTAATAGAGAGGTATCGATGGTGAGACTTTGCAAACATGTTTTCAAATGAGCGCGAACTAGGACCCCTAGAACCCATATCCGGGGTCAGTTTCAATTTTTATATGTTATATATATATATATATATATATATATATATATATATATATATATATATATATATATATATATATATATATATATATATATATATATATATATATATATATATATATATATATATATATATAAGACATACTTGGTTCTCGGGTTGAACCGCGTCCAGAATTTATGAGGACCCGACGTTTCGGCTCCTATTTTGGAGCCATTTTCAAGAGGTAAAGGAAATATGTAAGGACACTAAGGCCTCAATCTGCCTACTCCTTAGAGTGGTAGATTTGGGGAGTAGGCAGATTGAGGCCTTAGAGTGTCCTTACATATTTCCTTTACCCCTTGAAAATGGCTCCAAAACAGGAGCCGAAACGTTGAGTTTTCATAAATTCTGGACGATATATATTATATGGATCTCACCGATAACTCAAAAATTAATTAACCTATTTTGATGAAACTCGGCAAGTACCTTTCTTATATTAATGGCTTGGATGAGTTCGTTAGCCAGGAAAATCCGACAAGGTTTTCTGGGAAATTTTTGAGTTTTCTTTCGAAAAATTTTTTTTCTTCGAAAATTACAAAGTTATTTTAATGAAATTTTATGGATATGTTGCCTTGCGAAAGACCTTCCTACGTACCAAAATTAAACTTTCTAGGTTTATAAAAAATTGAGTTATTAAAATTTTTAGTTTTTTTTGGGAAAAAATTTTTTCCTCGAAAATTACAAAGTTATTTGATGAATACGTTGCCTTAGGAAAGACCTTACCACATACCAAAACTGAACTTTCAAGTTTATAGAAAACTGAGTTATTCAAATTTGAGGCATTTAATAAAAATTCACTACCATAATGCACTTGCTGCGTCCACAACTTTTTTGTAAACAGCCTGTATCATTGACAATATTTTCAGAAGATGCTCTTAAATACCTTGCATATGCTACAAATTCTGTTTTTTCATATCATGCATATATATATATATATATATATATATATATATATATATATATATATATATATATATATATATATATATATATATATATATATATATACAGTGTGACCAAGACAAGAATAAACGGAATAGAGATCTAGGTAATCGTAATGGCCCTTAACAAAAAGTACATCCTGTATTAGATACCATTTCACATTATGAATTTAACAATGTGTAGCAATAATGTGGTTACTTGTGTTTTTATTTAAAAAAAAGCACTTTAATCAATTTCGAACATGGTGTAGTATATGTATTGAAACTTGAAAGTATGTGGTGACCACGATTGTCAATTCTGGCCCTTACGTTTAACGCCAGATTGTTTCAATTATTAGTTAATTATTACACCTAAGTTTAACCCAGAATATGTACTCAAAAATATAACCCAAGAATAATTTGGTAAGAATTTACCATAAATATTAAAAAATTGTAATTATTTAAGAACACCCTTATTGTGTTACTAACTAGTACAGAATTTTAACTAATTATCTTGAATGAACCAAAATACATTTTTAAGAAACATTTAAACCATTAAGAAACGTTGCTACAATAAATGTTCAAATAAATTACCTCCATTTTCTAGACAGGAGCCCCGCCTCACTGTAGCATATGAAACACCATGTAATATTTCAGGAGTAATTTTATGAAATGCTGCTCGTACTGACCTAAGTAAGTGTTACTTGTTTCCAAAACATTCCTTGAATACTTTATTTATAATATGACCCCACAAGAGAAATATAAGGTAGTTAAGTTGGGTGATCTTGCTGGCTAGGACGTTTCACTATATGTACCTACCACAAAATTTTCTTGGAGATCGATCAGATAAATATTGACGAACATCCCTGAAATTATCAGCTTTTTTTTTTAATTTCAACAACACACCACGAGGGCTTACAGCCTAAATACTATCGTACCGTGGGTGTTGACAAGGAGGAAAGAGGCAGCTTGTTAATTCTGGACTTGAAGGTTTGGAGGTTCGGAGGAGAAGGAAAAACATGTGCCGGCAAGGAATTCCACAACCTGGAAGTCCTCGGGACAAAAGAGCGGGCATAACAAGATGTTCTAAGTCTGGTGACCTGGACAGTAAAAGGGTGCATTCGCTCTGTTCCCCTGGTAGATCTGTTGGGGGCAGCAGGTGGGGGAACTATGGAGGAAAGCTCCTCTGAGCAGTGCCCGTGCAGATATCTATAAAAGGGAGAGAGGTCACCAACGGCACGTCGGTGGGCAAGGGATGGCAGCCTTTGGGTGAGGGTAGGGTCACCGATGAGACGTATAGGTCTCTTTTGAATGGAGTCCAGGATAGAGAGTGTAGAAGCGGCAGCGGCACCCCAGATGTGGGAGCAGTATTCGAGGTTTGGCCTTATTTGTGAAGTATATAAGGTATAGAGATTAGCTGGTGAAAAGTATTTGCGAGCCCGGAAGAGGAAACCTAATTTCTTAGCAGCCGCTTCTGCAATTGATGTGACATGTTGGTGCCAATTAAGATTTCGATCCACAGAAATGCCAACAAGAGAAAAGGACTCATTACTTTGAATAACTTGGTTGTTCATTGTGATGGGTCTAGGGCTGGTGTATCTCTTGTGAGAAAGAAAGCAAGACTTAGTTTTGGTGGGGTTGAATTGTAAAAGATTTCTACTTCCCCAGTCTAATATTTTTTGGAGATCCACGGAGACAGAACCCTCCATGAGTCTGCGATCCTCATCTAATTGGGCTAAAGAGACAGGCTTAGAATATTGTATATTTGAATGGAGGGTGCTGTCGTCCACGTAGCTGTGAACTGGGTTGGATGTGCTAGAGAGGAAGTCATTGATGTGGAGGAGAAACAAAGTAGGGGCTAAAGCTGAACTTTGAGGAACTCCTGCATTAATTGGATACAGTTTAGAGGAATGGCCATCCACAACAGATATGGTCCTGTTGGAGAGGAAATTTGCTGTCCAGGTACAAAGTTTTGGTGGTAGGCCATAGGCCGGAAGTTTATTAAGCAGCGCTGCATGCCAGACCTGGTCGAATGCTTTGGATATGTCTAGAGCGACAATCTGGGATTCACCGTGTTGTTCCATAGACTTGTTCCAAGAATGGGTGACAAAGGAAAGGAGGTCGGCAGTCGATCTGCGCTGAGGGAATCCATACTGCCTGTCGTGATTAGACTGTGTTTTTCAAGAAATTTTAGTAATTCGGTGTTTATATACTTTTCCTGGAGCACCTTCTTGCTGAAACCAGCAGTCCTATACAGCACCTAAGGGTAAATTATCCAGATCATGTCGCAGAAGGTTAAGGTTATGCTCAGAAGTTAGGAAATTGTTATAGATAAAAGGACCTATATCCTTATGCCAAAAATTCCACACCAGATATTAAAGCCGAAGCGATGCTTTAATTTTTATTTATCCTGTATAAAACAAAGTAATGTCACAATGAAAATCGAAATAAGATATATATTTCTGAAAGTCAGCAAAAAACTTTAATCTTCACTATTTATTATAATAGAGAGCTAGGTGTGTACTTTATTGCCAATTTGACATACAAATGTCCATAACTTTTGATGTACTCTGTATACGATAACAAAACCTTTATATATCTGGAGTGTATAAAAAAGTTCAGCTGTAAACCCACATGTGAAATATGTACAATTCAACCCCACCAAAACTAAGTCTTGCTTTCTTTCTCATAAGAGATACACCAGCCCTAGACCCATCACAATGAACAACCAAGTTATTCAAAGTAATGAGTCATTTTCTCTTGTTGGCACATCTGTGGATCGACATCTCAATTGGCAACAACATGTCACATCAATTGCAGAAGCGGCTGCTAAGAAATTAGGTTTCCTCTTCCGGGCTCACAAATACTTTTCACCAGCTAATCTCTATACCTTATATACTTCACAAATAAGACCAAACCTCGAATACTGCTCCCACATCTGGGGTGCTGCTGCCGCTTCTACACTCGCTGTCCTGGACTCCATTCAAAAGAGAGCTATACGTCATCGGTGACCCTACCCTCACCCAAAGGCTGCCATCCCTTGCCCACCGACGTGCCGTTGGTGACCTCTCTCTCTTTTATAGATATCTGCACGGGCAGTGCTCAGAGGAGCTTTCCTCCATAGTTCCCCCACCTGCTGCCCCCAACAGATCTACCAGGGGAACAGAGCGAATGCACCCTTTTACTGTCCAGGTCACCAGACTTAGAACATCTTGTTATGCCCGCTCTTTTGTCCCGAGGACTTCCAAGTTGTGGAATTCCTTGCCGGCACATGTTTTTCCTTCTCCTCCGAACCTTCAAGTCCAGAATTAACAAACTGCCTCTTTCCTCCTTGTCAACACCCACGGTACGATAGTATTTATGCTGTAAGCCCTCGTGGTGTGTTGTTGAAATTAAAAAAATGGAACTCTGTAGGATTGAAAAAAAATAAAATATGGACCTTAAGACTATATAAATTTGTAGATAACTTTATCTTGTATAATAATGGATATATTAGGCTTTGTCATATTAATTCAACACACACACACAATATATATATATATATATATATATATATATATATATATATATATATATATATATATATATATATATATATATATATATATATATATATATATATATATATATATATATATATATATATATATATATATATATATATATATATATATATATATATATATATATATATCTACCTATATGTATCAGCAGTGGAGATATTGTGATACCAAACAGAACCAGGGATACAATAATGGTAAAGATATTATTTTTAATTGCAATTAGGAAGGACTTCAACACAACTGAGGAAAAAACTTAGTACTCCTGGGTAAATGGTATAATTCAATATTAAACCTATAAGATAAATTTTAAGAATTTAGCCTATAAAGATCAAAAGCTAATTTTTTTATAGGCAGGTCTCCCCCTTACATCTTGCTTTTTGAATCTTAAAAGCAAGAATAAATAGCACTTGAATTAAACAGTATACAAAAAATCACACAATTACAATTTTTATATTATATTAACAAAACAAAATGATTAGATAAATCATAAAATCACAAGTGACAGATTGTACCTATATTTTAAAGCAGATCATTATCATAAATTCTTTTTCTGCAAGGCCTACTTAACAATAATTCACATTGTCCTAAAGTCTTAAATCTGGAGTACCTTTATAATATATGATTTCCCTCACCTTTTACTTTGCATTTAGTAAGAATTTAAAAAAAAAAGCTTAATAAACAGTAAGTGTTTTATTTTTAATAAGTATAACTACATTCTATAACTATTTTACATTACTGTGCTTTCGACTTCTTGGGCTTCAGAACAAAATATGCTATTATCAGTCCAACTCCTGCATATGTAGCCATTGCAACCTTCGGCAGAAAAAAATTAATCAGCTAGGGTAATTAAAACAACTAAAAACCATGATTATGATACATACATGAGCTCTGCCCCTTGTAGTTTGCCCATTAAAAATTTTGCTGATGCCAGTCAATTTACTTTCATCTACTGGTGTGTCCCCGGCCATTTTCTAAGGAAAAAATAGTTGTTATTGCACAATAGCCGTGTGTTTTAAATTATTATAATACTTACAAATTAATAAGGGGATTCCTTTTTGTACAGCTTCAAAATCAGCACCTTCAACTTTACACGGCTCAAATCGAAGACGACAGGTTACGTAATTGTAATAAAGAGCTAAATCGAAATGTGTAGGTAAGAAGTAAAAGAAGTAAAATTACTAGAACAACGTTGCCAGTATATAGTTTTTATCATCAGATGAATGTTAACACATATTAAAAATCAACATGTAATAACAAAGAATATTAAATACCACAACCATGTAATAATGGCACAAGGTGATTGTACCTCATTTTTATCACATATAGTGTCTCTTTTTTTGTTGAATTTGCAGATGAGCTCAAGAACGCAGTTTCATAAAAACTGACTGCTTATAAAGTTTGCGGCTTCTTACATGCCTACGTTGACGCTATTTCTACCTTTTGGTTCCTTTTCTTTGCCGAGTTATTTACATTACAACTTTTTAAACAGTTCATGCTTATTCAATAGTTTTCCAGTACGGTTCTGTTCCGTTACACCTCTAGATATGTATTTAATAAAGAATATGTATTTGATCGAATCATATCAGAAACTAAAACGAGGATTGACTGCACTGCCACACTAAATTTAATTTTTGCCTTTCACAATGGTCATGAAATATTGAATATGTCAACTGAAGAACTGCAAATTAATGGAGGAGAGCTAGCACGAAAATATGAGCGAAACACATTTCACTTTTGCCAGGAACTCGCCGTTCTTAAAGAACAAGCTCTACTTTTATTCGGCGACATAAATAAGGCTATGTAGTGCTTTCCATGTCTGGGAATAGATCTACACAATGATTTGCATAATGCTTTTCCAATATTTAAACTTCCGATCTCACCACCTCATGGCCAAAAGGGCATATACATGGATGCGGACAAAGCCAGGTACATTCGCGGATCATCTGGAGTTGAAATTCAGCCCGAGTTATAACAACGTTGATTTGTCGCACGTCGCGAGAACGCACTGCTATGCCAGGAGTGCGCCTCGCGCCACCCCAGACACAAACATCGAGTTCGCTACTTACGAAGAAGTTTCCCAAATAATGAAGAAACTAAAAATTGGAAAGGTACGGGATACGATGGATACTCCAACGTAGCCTGGAAAAATCTTCCCCGCAAAGCACTGGTATTCATAGTTACGAATATGAATGCCATGCTGCGATTTCAACGTTTTCCATCCATGTGGAAACTTACCGTCATTATAAACACCCAGAACCCAGCAAAAACCCTCTGTTCCCCCTTCCGGGGGGCGACAAAATCGCCGAAAACTAATTCAGAAAATACTAGCTTCATTCACCACTGAAAACCATATCCTTCCGGACGAGCAATTCGGAAATAAACATCAGCACTCCACGACAGAGCAACTCTTTCGAGTAGTAGTAGACATCACCAAAGGATTCAACAAAAACCAGTCAACTGGTGCAATATAATAATAATACTAATAATAATGATTAACCTTATATCATTTAATTATCCGCTTACATTGATACTGCTCCTCAGTCATACCTACAACAAAAGAAGTTCCAGGTCAAACATCTGGGAACCAGATCTAGAACATACTCAGCTACGGCTGGCCTCCCGCAGGGTTCTACAATCTTCCCTCTGCTGTAAAATATATCTGTAGCAGACATACCGACACCGCCCCTAAACGTGACATACGCACTGTACGCAGACGACACTACCATCCTCAGCAAGATAATAACCCAACGTCTACAAACCGCCACAGACGAGCTTCAAGACTGGTATAGAAAATCATGTCTAGCCATAAACTCCGATAAATGTTCAGCAGTCCTATTTTCCAAGAGGAGCCACACACCTCACGAACACGTATCATAAGACAACCGTCTAATTCCCTGGCAAGACTTCGCCAAATACGTCGGAGTTTTTCTCAACAAACCCTTAACATGGAGCCCCCATGTCCAACACGTCTGGCGGAAAATTTGCCGAAGATCTGTATTTCTGTATATAGGGTAGGGATATTTAACGTGCCCAACATCGCACGGACACACCGACGGCTTTACAGCCCCTCCGAGGGCGGAACGTGCAGACGCATGCTACTTGCTCAAATACAATGCCATAACCTCGGTTGATGTTAATTGTACAGTATGTACTGAAAAAGTGAAAGGGGGAACTCTGGGAATCGAATCCAGTATACCGTTCGGTTCAGAGGCACACGTTCTTACCACTGAACCACCGAGGCTCTTAGAACCCGATGTACTCTTACTGTTGTAAAGTTGGATCTAGATCAGATCACATAGTAACGTTTCTACATAAGGATAAGTCGGTTGTGTTCATTCATTATGATATGCTAAACACTTTATTTTTCTTTGTATAAGAACCACTCGAAAATTGAAAAAAAATCAACAACACGAATTCAAATGACACTCAAATACAAAACTTTTCTTTTTCATTTTCCACCTGCTACAATATAATTATAATATTACCTACTGAAGACCTCTTCAATCCATTGATTGTTGTTGCCCTTACTTGGTGAAACTGTTTCATGCTAAGCACAGATTTGGAGACCTCTGGTTAAGTCCTTTATTTACAGAAACGAAAACCAACACTGAAGCCAGAGAAGTAGTCTCAAAGTCTATATTTAGCGTGGAACAGTTTCACCTCACCTATTGATTATAGTATAATATAGTTCATCTTTTGATATTGATTTCTACGTTGGTATTAAATCTACGAAGATATTCAAGAAACGCAAGTATAGTTAGTTATCCTTATATTGTAAACAATTTAAAAAGCGACAGAAACTTGCCTACTACAAAATTTAATTAGAGCCTCGGTAGTTCAGTTATAAGAACGTGTGTCTCTGAGCCGAAGGGTATACTGTGTTCGATCCCAGGGTACTCCTTTCACGTTTTCAGTACATACTGTACAATTAACATCAATCGAGCTTGTGGCATTGTATTTGAGCAAGTTGAATATCTGCACGTTCCGCCCTTCGGAGGGGGCGTAAAGCCTTCGGTCCCGTGCCCATGTGATGTTGGACACATTAAAGATCCTTACCCTCCTTACAGAAAGGCGGAAGTTCGGCAAAATTTCCACGATAGTGAGGTGAATATGCTGCCTGGCGTCGGTGATTGGGCATAGTCGCGGAAATAGGCCGACGTTAAAGGAATAACACACAAACATTAATTTTATCTACAGTAAAAAGAAGTAGTACAACCGGCAACGTTGCTTAAAATTATTTTCTAACAATCAAACCAACCTATACATTATAAAATAACTTTTGTTTTAATATTGATTATAAACAGCGGGGAATTTAAACAATATCGTTTATTTGCTTATCTCCCATTTCCATTATTTATCATTTTCACACTTCCTTGCTGGTAAGAGTCTTGAAATCTTCCAATAAATAAAAAATAATACCATCCCTCCTAAAGTAACCTTTGCAACCTACAAAAATCAATGTGTTAATCTTAAAATTTAGAATTCATATTTAGTGTTTTAACACAGCATCTCTGATTACAATCTCAATTTTACATAAGGTGTTTCCAAATGTCCAAATACTATGAATCCCTACCTGACTTTGAAACGGCTATAAGGATATCGCGGTAGTGATGGGTTGTTATTTAACAGTCTGTTATATTTTAACTGTTGTCGAGCCGCAGCAGTACCAACCTGTTATGGATATATACAAATAACAGGTACAGTGGAGGGGATGCTGTTGCGCAGTGAGTCGTATCTGTTAGTGATGGGAAAAACTGTTATATTGCTTTAACAGGTCGCACCTGTTACTGTTATTTAGAAATAACAGTTAAATAAACAGGTTGAAAATAACAGTATGAACCATGAATTATTAAGAATTCCACGTAGACGTAGTAACAGTAGCTGAACCCGTCCGATGGTGTAGTTGGGTAATGTTTAAAATAAAAAATATTCTTGTATTACGTTTAAAACAATTATTTATTTTTTTATTAAAAAAATGATTGAGTTTTTTTTTTGGGTATTCATCACTAATAATAATTTGGTAAAAAATTCAACAATGCAGAATTTCTTTCGAATTTTCTTTACTAATTAAGTATTAGTTAAGCATTGAGCTTGAAAACCTCTATAGCCATCTTTTCCTTGAAAATGAGAGTTATATGAAATAAATGAATTATTGTAAGCAAAAAATAAAATACATAAATTTTTTTAAATTAAAACTAATTTTTTTCTCTCTACCTATAGGGCGAAGTGTGTCTGGTTTCAACTATACCGGGTACAGGGAATATTTTTATAATTTCATTAAAATTGATACTGTTTCTGAGATTTTTTAAGTTTCAGAGATTTTTTATTTTGCAGTAGTAATAAAAAAAAGATGTTTAAAATTGGACCTATTTCTTAGATTTCCAAAGTAAAAAGGAATATTGATTTATTAGTTACATAAGGCAAAGAAGAATGAGCAAAAAACTACCTAATATAATATCTAAGGACTCACGTTAAAGCATAACTGTACGTTTGTATACATATCAGTTTTTTCTTAAAACAAAAATGCCATCAGCATATCGAGTTATCTAATGAAGATTGAGTTTACGTCAACGACTATGTGATTATTTTTTTATATACGCGGTGACCTGATTTTATTTTTACAGTGATATAGTTCATTTTTAATAATTTTCACTTGCTACATATACAGCCTTTTTATTTACATTTTTCATATTTTGTGTTTGTTTATAAATTGTAAATATATGTGTGTCTTGTGTGAATCAACAACCTGTCAAAATTTAAGAGTTTCATTGTACCGACGACCCTACGTTCCCAAAGCTGTGAGCACACTAGTATAAAGTAGTATGTTATGAAGTAAAGTCCGCTCTATACTCTATACCCCATTCCCAGTCTCATGTCCATTCATCCTGTTATAACAGTTGCGGATGAAAACAGTATTATGTTATGAAGTAAAGTCCGCTCTATACCCCATTCCCAGTGTCATGTCCATTCATCCTGTTATAACAGTTGCGGATGAAAACAGAAGCTGCTTCATCGTAGCAGTGCAACAGAAACAGATACGACAACAGAACAGATACGACTCACTGCGCAACAGCATCCCCTCCACTGTACCTGTTATTTGTATATATCCATAACAGGTTGTTACTGCTGCGGCTCGACAACAGTTAAAATATAACAGACTTTTAAATAAAAACCCATCACTAGTATCTGTTTCTGTTGTCGTATCTGTTTCTGTTGCACTGCTACGATGAAGCAGCTTCTGTTTTCATCCGCAACTGTTATAACAGGATGAATGGACATGAGACTGGGAATGGGGTATAGAGCGGACTTTACTTCATAACATAATACTGTTTTCATCCGCAACTGTTATAACAGGATGAATGGACATGAGACTGGGAATGGGGTATAGAGTATAGAGCGGACTTTACTTCATAACATAATACTTTATTATAGTGTGCTCACAGCTTTGGGAATGTAGGGGTCGGTACAATGAAACTCTTAAATTTTGACAGGTTGTTGATTCACACAAGACACACACATATATTTACAATTTATAAACAAACACAAAATATGAAAAATGTAAATAAAAAGGCTGTATATGTAGCAAGTGAAAATTATTAAAAATGAACTATATCACTGTAAAAATAAAATCAGGTCACCGCGTATATAATAAAATAATCACATAGGCGTTGACGTAAACTCAATCTTCATTAAGATAACTCGATATGCTGATGGCATTTTTGTTTTAAGAAAAAACTGATATGTATACAAACGGACAGTTATGCTTTAACGTGAGTACTTAGGTATTATATTATATTAGGTAGTTTTTTGCTCATTCTTCTTTGCCTTATGTAACTAATAAATCAATATTCCTTTTTACTTTTCACTTTGGAAATCTAAGAAATAGGTCCGATTTTAAACATCTTTTTTTTATTACTACTGCAAAATAAAAAATCCCTGAAACTTAAAAAATCTCAGAAACAGTACCAATTTTAATGAAATTATAAAAATATTCCCTGTACCCGGTATAGTTGAAACCAGACACACTTCGCCCTATAGGTAGAGAGAAAAAAATTAGTTTTAATTTTTTTAAAATTATTTATTTTATTTTTTGCTTACAATAATTCATTTATTTCATATAAGCTCTCATTTTCAAGGAAAAGATGGCTATAGAGGTTTTCAAGCTCAATGCTTAAATAATACTTAATTAGTTAAGAAAATTCGAAAGAATTTCTGCGTTGTTGAATTTTTTACCAAATTATTATTAGTGATGAATACCCAAAAAAAACCTCCATCATTTTTTTAATAAAAAAGTTATTAATTGTTTTAAACATAATACAAGAATATTTTTTATTTTAAACATTACCCAACTACACCACCGGACGGGTTCAGCTACTGTTACTACGTCTAATACGTGGAATTCTTAATAATTCATAGTTCATACTGTTATTTTCAACCTGTTATATTTAACTGTTATTTCTAAATAACAGTAACAGGTGCGACCTGTTAAAGCAATATAACAGTTTTTCCCATCACTATATCGCGGTAATAGAACACACTCTCTATAGAGAATTTAAGGTTAGTCTATAGTACTCTCTATCGCGCCAATTTCCTCTTCATTTCAAATTCATTGTCAAATCAAGGCTAGCTATGATTGTTTTTAATTTAGTTGGAAGAAAAAATGAAGTACTTGATGATTTTATTTGTGCTCTAGGATAATTATCTTAGGTCTTAATAAGAAAAACTTAGTGCTCTAGTGAAATTTAAACATAGGAGCGTCACTAATAGATTTCAAAAGTGGGGTAACAATAAGGGCCGAATATAGCCAGCTTTCTATCTTAATCTTTATAATCACAATCTTAAATCTTTCACATCATTAAGACACTTTTGTTGCCAATATTAATTCTGACTTAAAACTCCAATTTTAATTTAACAACGACTCTAGTGAATTTTCGTAGCAAAAAGTTCATTATATTGAGGAAATCGCCACATTTGAATTTTGAAACATTCTTTTTAAATGACCACAAACTAGGGCCTCTAAAACCCATATTCTGGAGTAGCTTAAATTTTTACATGTGCATATATTATATAAACATAGTGTCTAGAAAGCAAACCGACACAGGAAAACAGCAGATTCCAGAGATGATTTGATAACGACTTGACGGCGGTAAATCTTATTTAAAAATGCTTCCTAGCAGAGCTACAGCTCTTTCTAAATGGGAGTTCAACATCAAGTTTTTTCAAATATCTTTTTAGAACACATATATCCACCTAATAAGATGAAACTTGACACGCAAATTTATCTTAATATATCTAATTGTTGACTGTACATTCTGTATTTTAAATACATAAGCATCTTGTTTGTGGTACAACGGGTATTATGGTTAACCATATTTTCTTTATTTGACATTTTCACATTTTTGAAAACTTTGGAGTTTTTTTCTTAAAATCGAGGTACCTTCCTTTATTGTACCTACTAGCACGCACCATTTACGAGAAAAATCCATGTGAAGTTTTGAAGTCTGTCTAAATTTCTTAATAATAACCAAATTAATTGCTTGAAGTGGCTTTGAAAAAGCAACAAGAAATAAAATTTAGATTCTGGAAAACTTATGTATCCATAACAGAGCAACAGAGAAGTATTAGAAATTTATTACAGCTCTTAACTTTGTTAAAACAATAGAAGAAAGGAAACTGTATAAATACTTTTATTGTTCTAATAGGCCGAAAGAAGACCGCACGAATCAAAATTAAATGGACAATAGTTCTATTGCATAAGGTTTCCAGATAACAGAGCAACACGAGAAGTATTAGACATTTATTACAGCTCTTAACTTTGTTAAAACAATAGAAGAAAGGAAACAGTATAAATACTTTTATTGTTCTAATAGGCCGAAAGAAAACCGCACGAATCAAAATTAAATGGACAATAGTTCTATTGCATAAGGTTTTCAGATGACATATGATAGGAGAAACAGATATGTGCTTATGCATGATGCGGTGTGTGAAAAATAATTAAAAATTAATATGACAAAAACAAAAGTACTGAAGATAAGTGTAAGGATATAGTAGTGTTAAAATTGATATAAAGCTAAATCGCCGGCAACTGGAACAGGTAGAAATGTTTACGTACTTTAAACTTGGGGGTACTATTAGGAATCATGGTACCTATATGTAGAAAAGAACTGACAAGGAGGGTTGCCATTGCAATGCATAATGTAAGTATTTAATGGATAAAATACTCTTCTCACCAATAAACCTTTTATCTTGGACCTGAGAAAGAGGTTCATCATGGCATATGTGTTGTAAGATAGGTATGGGGCAGAATGCTACTGGACTTTGAATAAACATGACGTGAAAAGAATGGAAGCTCTTTTAACGTGGAGATAGAGAAAAATGACAAAGATAAGGTACATTAATAGAAAGACAAATCAAAATATGCTAGAAAAAGCGAAAGAAAAAAGCTTGCAGAACGAAATTTGTTGGACATATTCTTGGACATAGTAAGATACTTGGAAAAAAGGTAATAGAGAGACCATAAAAGAGACAACCTTTGTTTTTTCTATATACTTTTGTAAAACTGAGTCATAATATTGTTTATATATATACTTATCTGTTTACCTATATTAACTTACATTAGCTCGCCCTCTAACTGTTTGTCCATTCAAATATCTTGATATTCCTTTCAAAGAGGGGTCATCATATGGTTCATGTTCACCAGCCATAGTGCAGTTATATATTTTTCAGTACTTAACCTAACCTTGTTAAAAAATGTACAAAAATATATGCTGTATATTAACTGAAAGTTGTATTTTTGACACTTCATTGTGATTATTTATTTGTAGATGTAACTAAACTGGCAAAAAAATAGAATGCTATTTTGATTTAGTTTCCATGGTTAACATAAAGTTAAAAAACGTCTTTGTTTTGCAGTTACCTAGGAATATCTGATATTTGTAGCAATATCTATACAGGTAATGTTAATCCTTGTAAGACAGTTTTCCTCGTCCCATTTACGGAATACTTAGGGACCTTCTTAGACCAAAAACTGAATTGGAATGCACACTTGAAAAACACTTTTGAGAGCCACAATAGTAACCTGGACATGCCGTAGACTCATAGGAAAGACATGGGGATTGAATCCCAGGATGGTATACTGCCTATATCAAACTGTGGTCAAACCCATGGTCACATTATATATGAATCTATAGTATGGTGGCCAAACACGGAACAAGCCTGAACACAAAGCAAATTGCAAAAATTTCAGAGGCTGATCTGTCTTGCAATAACGGGAGCCATTCTATCATGCCCCACAGCTGCAATAGAGGCTGTGCTGAATTTCGCTCTACTGCATGTGCATGCAGAGGGAAGCAGCACTAAGTGCCTGAAGACTATTCCTAGCCGTCAAATTCAAATCAGGAAACTTGGTTGGCCACTTGAAAATCCTGGAGTTTATTCCACTGGAGTCACTCGCCAAACCAACAGACCAAATGCCAGCCAAACTAAAATTCATAATTCTACTCGACGTCGTCATAAATTACCATCGAACAGAGACAGTGCAAGGCTGACAAATAATTCATCTGCATGGCATACAGACAGGTCTAAATAAATGGAGAGAGGAGGAACGGGAAGAAGAGTACACAACTTTAGACTCGCGAAGCACCTAGGAAAAACTTCCACCATCTTCTAAACGGAAATGCTTGCCATAAATCTCTGTGTACAGGAGTGCATACAAAGAAGGCTAAGAAATAGAGAGATATGCATCCTGCCAGACAGTCAGGCAGTTTTAAAGATTTTGAAATATTTTACAACAGAGTCTAAACTGACCTGTGAATGAAAACAATCCTTGAAGGAACTGGCGCCAAACAACAAGGTAACTTTGATGTGGGTTTCAGGGCATCAAGGCATCGAAGGAAACGAGGAAGCAGATAGCTTTGCAAAAAGGGCAGCAACAACACCATTCTATGGTCCAAAGCCCAGCTATTGTGGACTAACAAAGAACCACCTAAGAAACGAACTTGATACTTGTGAGAAGAACCAAATGCTGTCATACTGGAGGAAAACCCCAGGCTTTAGGCAGTAAAAACGGTTCATCACCATATCAACAGAGAAGTCTGAACTATTTCTTGGACTGAACAGGAACGACTTGAGAACAATTATATGACTTTTCACACCAGCAAGGTATCACCTTATGAAGATGGGCAAGGCAGATAGTAAAAACTGCAGATACTGCACTGAAGCAGAGAAACAACAGAACCCTTGCTATGCGACTGCATGGCTCAGTTCTGCAAATAGCTCAAATACTTTGGAGGGGTGACCCTAACACCCCAGGAAATATGTAAAATAGCCCCCAAGAAGATGGTGGACTACATAAAAAGTCTAAACATTTTGGGCAACTACTAGGAAAAAGAGTAATGCACAAAAGACCCATTGGTGTCGCAGCGCTGAGAGGCCAAAGTCTTATATGACTCATTTTAAACAATCTACAATCTACAAGGTAGGCCAAATAAGCACGATTCTTATGTATCTGAATCACCACAGTTTAAAGGTGAAGTCGTCTTCATAACTGTCTCCAGCAGCTCTCTGTTGCTTTTGCAGTTAATCAATTGGGCCAGGTTTTTCAGAAGTTCTCCTTCTGGTCTACCTCTTCCTTATTTTACAAGTACGTGTCCTTCAAATAATGTTTTCAGAAAGTTATTACAACAAATTTTGTCTTCCTCCTCTCAATCTCTTTGAGCAAGCATCTTTCTTCTCTTACCTCTTCTGGCACACTTTTATTCGTCTTTCTATCAGTGTACATTCTCATCTTCCTCCATGTCCACATTTTAAAAGCTCATTTATCTCTCTTCATTATATAAAACCAAATATCTGATAAAAATAATACAATAATATGTTTACTTTCCTATATCAGAGGTCCACCATCTTCAAGTTATTTATTGTTATAAAAGATTATATTTAAAAGTAAAAAAAAATATGTAAAGTTTTCTTTTATTGAACATTACAAAAATGTCTAGCTTCTTTTAAACAACATATGTTAACTAATTCAAGGTATACCAAACTATTGTAAGCAACATACTTGCTTATGTCATCTTATCAACCTTAATGTCCCTGGAAGAGTAAATCGCTAGATTGCAAGTTGAAATACAAAACCACTTGATATTCCTGAAATTCTAGAACGTCGCCGGCGAGATCGGTAATATGATGCTCAAGTCAACTTGAACGCCGCTAAACTCCTGACTTGCAAGAGCGCACCTGTCACTCACGTTACAGTTTGTTTAACCAAACTTAAAGAATATCAGCTCACGGATTTTCAGAAGGCTCCCATCTTAACAATGGCTACATCAGAGAACCATTTCGGTTGGTCTAGAAAAGCTGCCATGGTCAGAAACCAAGTGGCCAGTGGCGTCATTCACTCACACAAGAAATGATGGAAATTTTCGTAGGATAGGGCGGAGTTAAACTAATAAATTTTGTAAAAACTGCAGTTTTTAATTGGACGCAAAAGTATCACGAGAAATATGCCGTTTACAAGGAGGAGGAAGTGCGACAGCCACAGAACTCTCACTCTATACGGTAGGAGCGTTCCAATGGCCAGGGAGGTAAGATATCTTGGGGTCGTATTGGACTCTAAGCTAACCTGGAATGGTCACATTGGAAAAATACTGCGTAAGGCAGTCATGACCTTAGCCGTCACTAGGCGGCTATATGGAAAAACGTGGGGACTAAGACCTAGTATGGCCCACTGGCTGTACACAAGGGTGGTCAGACCATCGTTAACATATGCGGCACTGGTCTGGTGGCCTAAGGTGACACAATCCAGTGCCAAACAAAAACTAGGCAATATCCAAAGGATGGCTTGCCTAGGCATTACAGGGGCCATGTCTTCGACCCCAACAGCCGCCATGGAGGTGTTGCTGGATCTGCCCCCCCCCCCCCCCCACACACACACACTTAGGTATTATGGGGAAGGCCAGGCTAGGACTATACAGACTAGCCTGCAATGGTAGACTGAAGATCAACCCAGGCTTC
The DNA here is from genome assembly GCA_964006375.1 of Tillus elongatus. NCBI lineage: Eukaryota > Metazoa > Arthropoda > Insecta > Coleoptera > Cleridae > Tillus > Tillus elongatus. Next base: position 216,113,190 of record OZ023262.1, read on the forward strand.
AGGGGACACTGCAAAATTCAGGAGATCGTGAAGGAGCGCATGCTTGAAATGAGATCAGACTTCGCGAGCCCGCGAATGTGCAGGGAAAACAACTTTACAGTGGAAATCCCCAACCGCGAGTCATGGCGGGAGGAGGCGCCGGGCATACCTCGGGACGCGCTCGTCTGGTTCACGGACGGATCCGGCGGGGAGCGTGGGACGGGGGCTGGTGTTTACTCGGAAGGACCGAGGGTAAGTCATAGTATTTTCCTCGGAGCCCATGCAACGGTGTTTCAGGCGGAGATGTACGCCATCCTGCATTGTGTGCGGGAGAACAAGAGGAGGGGCTACACCAACAAGCGGATCCTCATAGCCACAGACAGCCAGGCAGCCCTTAAGGCACTAAGTAGCCCACAGGTAAATTACTGGCTGGTGAGTGAGTGCCGAGACGAGACGAGCGACCTGGCTGGGCAGAATGAGTTGACCCTCATCTGGGTGCCGGGTCACAACAGTTGAATTTGTGTCGTCGTGTACGGTATGGTTGGGTTTGGGCTAGTTTTGGAGTAATTAAATATTGAGTGGGTAGTTTCGTGGGTGATAAAAGTGTTTTGAGACTAGGAAGCTAAAAGGGTTGTAGTTTTCAGGGAAAGCGACTTAAACGAAGGTTTTTCCGTAATCGGGGGGTGGGGTAGTTTCAAACTACGGCGATCGTGTTTTAACCCTGTAAGGATTTATTTAGCCATATGTATTTTGTGTTATATTTTACTCTCTCTCTCTCTCTCTCTCTCCAAGTAAGGTTCAATATATCCTAAAGGGCCCTAAGCTGGTAGCCGTTTTGGGGCTCTAGGAGATTTGTAAAATATCAGTATATGAGTTTGAGCCACACAGCGCCTGTAGGAGAACTTAATTGTATTAATTAGATAAACGTAGACTAGCTATTTGAATTTTATTGTCGTTGACTGTTTGTTCTAATTTGATTTATTATCATTAAAGTAGGTACATAGAATTAAACTATACTAGTTTTACTTCTACTTTACCAAATCACCATTCTAAATATTAGATTTTAAGTACGATTTTAATTATAAAGGTTCAGAGATATAGTAGGTACTTACATAGTAAAATTTGGGGTTGCTTAAACACCAATGCTCTACTGCACCCTCAAGTCTTTAAATATCATTATTAAGAAAACAGGTCGCTTTCTCTAAAGAGTACACGCCGCTTAGGACTTAAAAAGCAAAAATACTTTAAATCAGAAACGGCCCCGTTACATTATATGCTCTTCCCGCTTTTATAACTACTTGATAGCATTCTTTGAGTAATACTTTCCTGAAAGAAAATGCCATAAACAACCCATAAGAGATGTTGCCAGATGGTATACCTCTGAACTACTTATGATGTGAAATGTACTGGATGCTTTGTATACAGTATGGCTAACAAAATGGGATACTGAATCGTATAATGCCTTTCATGTATACAGAACCTCTTATAAGAACGAAATTGTAAAAGTAAAAGCCAAGAAAATTGAAGAATTTATAAATGGAGCTGATAAGGCTCAGAAAGCAATGTGGACTGTCATTAGGTCAAAAACTTCAAAACGATGTTCTCAGCTACCAGATAAATCACCAGAAGACTGCAACAATTACTTTGCCAACGTGGGAGAAAGGATACAAGATGTGATTAAAAAATATGAAGGCGAATTGATAGGACAGGTACATGTAACTGTATCAAATGTACATTCTTTTTACACCAGCATTATTCAAAATCCTTGAATATATACTAAAAACAAGCAGGCTTATATGGAAAAACAGATGTTAAGCAGCACCCAGCATGACTTTAGAAGTGGAAAATCCACCATAAATGCTATGTTAGAAGTTTCACAAAAAATCAGAGAAGCGTTAAATAGTGGCAACATAGCTCAATCCATTTGATTTTGTGTCTCACGGAATGCTGTTAAAAAAACTTGAATGCTATGAAATAAGAGAACAGCCATTAGATTTATTTAAATCATACCTCAGCAACCGATACCAAAGAGTCAAAATCTAATCTCACTATTCCAGCTGGAAGCCGATAACTTGTGGACTACCTCAGGGTTCACTGCTTGGGCCTTTGTTGTTTTCCATGTACATTAATGACTTACCGCAAAATGTGACGAGCATAGTTTGCCTGCATGCAGATGACACCACCTTTATAAATATTAACAGTGATCCAAAAAAGCTAAGTGAGCAGACCACTGGTACACTGCAGAGTGCTAATCACTGGATTGCTGCTAATTTACTTCAACTTAATAAAGAAAAAACAAAGGTCATGAGTATAACAACTCGATTGCAACTACAGCAGCCACCAGTAAAATTTTTGGGAGTCTACATGCAGATAGATTTTCGTTGCTCATATCATACACAGTAAGTGTATAAAAGTCTTGCGTCGTGTCTGTTTGTGATAAGACGAAATATTAGTACTTATCACGCAGCATTAACAGCCGACTACAATAACTTTGACAGCAAAGCAACATATGCCATTGTGGTGTGGGGAAACAGACCAGGTATTACCGATATATTAATGCTACAGAAAAAGGGAGTTAGGATCCTGTGTTCAGTTAATAATAAAATCAGTTATAGACCACTATTTAAGGAAACTAGAATACTTACCATTGTTTCAGTTTATAATCATGTGTGTGTAGTGTATGCATATCAGCATTTTGAAGATTTGGTCAGGAACGGCCAATTTCACGAGTATCAAACAGGAAGCAGACATGATATCAGCATACCATATCACAGAATCACCAGGGCACAGCCGGGAAGTACGTACTCGCACATTAAATTTTTTAACACGGTGCCACAATTTGTAAGGGTAAAACAAGAGTTTAAAAAGTGCATTAGGGACACTGCTACAGTATTCGTTTTATTTTTTGTCGGAATTTTTTAATACGCAGATACTGTGGATTAAGTAATCATCTATCGGTATACATCTAAATTAATTTACAACTTCGCAAGTTGTTTACTATCTTTGTATGCTTCATTTTAATTTGTACATATTTATACAATCTAAATCTTGTGCTCAATGTTTTCACATTTATTGGTGTTTATTGAAACAGCATTGTTGTGTTGTTTCTTTTTGTTGACGAGGCTGTGTAATATTTGTGGTTAATAAAGGTTGTCTATGTCTATACTACCATCTTAGTCAATCAGTGAAATCTAGAAAAAATACCATAATCTAAATAATGGGCATTCAAACTTGCCTTTAAAAAGTTGAAAATTTTAAATATAATGCAAATTAGTCCTATTATGTTTAATCCACGCCATAAACCAATTGTTTAAATCATTCCAGAGGCAAATAAAGCATTTGACATTACAGAATACACAAGTTATATAATAAAACTATAAATGTATACAATTATTTATTTGGACCTATACAGTGAATGACAAAAAGATCTGCAGCCTATTTACATTTATTTAGTATCCTTGTCGCCATAACCAGGAGTAAGTAAAGCAGAAGCTCGTTCTTTCAAGGAAAATAGGGTCTGGAGGTAACTTTGATGAATCGGATTAAAAGCAAATCTGTATGAACCAATCGTTGCTGAAATTGCTACCGTAACATGCAAGCGATGACATACTGTACTGGTTTCAAGTGTTTTAGTTTCATATTACTAAATACTTACATCAAATATGACATATTAAATCATTATTGTTCAGAAAGGCGCTTGCATTTGTGGATGTGACAAATACCGGGTTTGTGATCCTTAATTTGACCTGCATCTACGATTCCTCATATCTCATTAATAATATATAACATAGCTTTATTTCAAACCCTGTCACAGATAAACTACAGGACAACAAAGGAAATAATTCTGTAAGCATGGTACCTGCTTAAGCCCTCTTATTTAATTAACCTTATTGTCTTATCATTGTGGTTGGAAGAGTAAAGCAGTAGGTTTTAATGTGGGCTTAAATTTATGATCGCCTTTAAATAATTGTTTATATATTATATACCTGATATATAACGTAAATATAACATAAATTGTTACAAAGTCGAATGAAATTCAAAACCACTTGATATTAATTGGTGAAATTGCAACACGGCGTCGGCGAGATCGGTAATATGATACTCAGGTTAACTTGAACGCAGCTAAAACCCCTGACTTCACAAAAGGGCACCTACCACCTACCTTGCAGTTTGTTCAATGATTTTCGAGGGACTCCCATCTTAATAATAGTCAGGATAGAGAACCATTTTGTTGGGTCTAGAAAAACTGCTACGGTCAGCAGAAACAAAGTTGCGAATAGTGTCATTCGCCCGCGAGACAAATGATAGAAAGTTTCTTATGATAGGGCGGAGATAAACCAATAAACTTTTTTTTGCAGTAGTTAATTGGATGGAAAAATATCACAAGAAATAGGCGTGGACTGAAGGTTCATACCGGGTGTGTGATCCTTAATTTGACCTGCATCTACGATTCTTCATATTTCATTAATAATGATAATAACATAGCTTTATTTCACTCCCTGTCACATATAAACTACAGGACAACAGAGGAAATAACTCCGTAAGCAGGCTACCTGCTTAAGCCCTCTTATTTCATTAGCCTTAAGGTCTTATCATTGCGGCTGGAAGAGTAAAGCAGTAGGTTTTAATGTGGGCTTATATTTATGGTCGCCTTTAAATAATTGTGTTAATACATTATATACCTAATATATAACGTAAATATAACATAAATTGTTACTCAGTTGAATGAAATTCAAAGCGACTTGATATTAATTAGTGAAATTGCAAAACGTCAGCGAGACTGGTAATATGATACTCAGGTTAACTTGAACGCAGCTAAAACCCCTGACTTCACAAAAGGGCACCTACCACTTACCTTTCAGTTTGTTCAAGGGTTTTCGAGGGACTCCCATCTTAATAATGGTGAGGATAGAGAACCTTTTTGGTTGGTCTAGAAAACTGCTACGGTCAGGAACCAAGTTGCGAATAGTGTCATTCGCTCATGTGAGAAATGATAGAAACTTTCTTACGATAGGTCTGAGTTAAACCAATAAACAGTTTTTTTTGCAGTAGTTAATTGGATGGAAAAGTATCACGAGAAATAGGCGTGGACTGAAGGTTCCTGGGGTATTTTGAAATTATAGGAAGACATGTTCGCCCAACCGGATCGAAAGATTATTATGTGAAAAGACATTGCTGGGGATATTAAATAATGCCATTTAAGACTATTTGCTATGCCGACGATACCACTTTTATTAGTTCGCACAAAAACACTATCGATATGACTGACTCAACTGGAGAGGCGACTTGTTCGGCTGAGCTGTGGTTCACTAGGAACAGACTCAAGCTCAACTCTGATAAGACACATCAGCTTATTGTTTCTTCAAATCATAACATAGCAGGTGATGAACAGGTGGGATTGTTGGGTCGGACTTTGGATGGTGACCTGAATTGGGTGCCCTACGTTGAGCAATTAGGAAAAAACTTTCTGCTACTTTATATCTGTTACGTAGATTGAAGCCTCTAGTGAGCCCATATGTGTTGAGGGCGGCATATTTTTCATTGTTTAACTCTAGATTGAGTTACGGTGTTATTTTATGGGGTAACTCTACCCACTCCATAGCCATTTTTAGATTTCAGTAGCAGGCTATCCGGCTGTTGGTCCCAGGGAGCATTGTCAGCCTCTATTTGTGAAGCATGGGATAATGCCTCTTTCTTCGATGTATATCTATGCCACCCTTCTGAGGGTACATGAGATAGCAGGGAATTATTTTTTGCGGAGCTATATTCACATGTATAACACACGTAATGCCAGTCTACTATCGGTTCCACGTCTTTCACGGCTATGTCTTCCAGAAACTCGGTGGAAGTGGATCTATATAATCGTTTACCAGGGAAGATTAGGGCCGTTAACTTGGAAACCTTCAAGTATATGATAAAGTCATTTATTCTGCAGCATTGTTTTTACTCCATCGACGAATATACTAATGTGGCTATGCCAGTGTTCTGATGTGTTTTTCTTTTATTTTTTGTCTTTGTTTTTTTTGGTTACTGTGCTTTGACTGCTGGGTAATTGTGTTTTGTTGTTAGGATAGATTAATTTTAGGCGTTTTGAATTTGTATTGACATGACTGCTTTTAACATGTATACTGACTTGCTGTAAACATGAACTAATTATGTAACATGGCCAATATATTATCTATCTATCTATCTATAAATTATAGAGATCGTGTCTATCTAGCAGAGTTTTGCTATCTTAATAGTGTTAGTTCGCACCTGTTAGAAAATGCGCTATACATAAACCGAAACGCACTATAAAGGAAAATGAACAGAATAATAGACCTCCATAATTATCGGAATTGTGAAAGGGGTAGTGGAATGAGCCTCAACGATACTGTACCTAAGACATAAATATAGGCCGAATATGCAATTTAAATAGTATAAATGTATCATGTGACAGAGAAGAAGGCAGTGCTAATTGAAATCTGTAGTGAGAGTGGCAGTATAGTAAGACAGCTGCACTAAGGAAATATTGAAAAAGTGTTGAATGGTAGGGTGCCAAACTTTATCTATCAGCAGTCCATTTATCTAAAATGGACCGTAGGATAATCTACAAATTAACCAACAATTTTTTTTTAATTCTAAAATGTGGATTAAACACATTAACAGGTTTTATTTTCACGGTTTTTTTTGAACAGAAAAATGAAAAATTCTGGACGCAGCAAGTGCGTTATGGTAGTGAATTTTCATAAAAATCTTTTTAATAACAAATATGTGTGTTTTTTTAAGAAAGCAGGCATCAAATTTGGTTACCAGTATAACCTATATAGTAAAAACAATGTGCCATGTTCCATTAAAATAACTTTATTGTGTGAAAATGTACAAAAATTTCCAAAAGTAAACTTAAAATGTTCCCGAAAAAACACGTTTCTTGGTCAACCTTATACGTTAATAGCAAATTGAGCTGTTCAAATATATAACATTTGATCAAAATTCGCTACCATAACGCACTTGCTGCGTCCAGAATTTATTTTCTTACAAACATGCATTATATTTCGATGGAAAATGCAATAACATAAGGCGTGTTTAATTTAAAAAATTCTGGACGCAGCAAGTGCGTTATGGTAGTGAATTTTCATAAAACTATTTTTTAATAGCAATAATGTGTGTTTTTTTAAGAAAGCAGGCTTCAAATTTGGTTACCAGTATAATCTATATAGTAAAAACAATGTGCCATGTTTCATCAAAATAACTTTATTGTTTGAAAATGTACAAAAATTTCCGAAAGTTAACTTAAAGTGTTCCCGAAAAAACTCGTTTCTTGGTCAACCTTATAGGTTAATAGCAAATTGAGCTACTCAAATATTAAGCATTTGATCAAAATTCGCTACCATAACGCACTTACTGCGTCCAGAATTTTTTTTCTTACAAACATGCATTATATTTCGATGGAAAATGCAAAAATGCAATAACATAAGGCGTGTTTGATTAAAAAAAAAGAAATTTTGTATCACCAACGACTTATGGGCCACCCTGTGATTGTAGAAATATTTTTTTAAGATGTAGCTCAAGACACCTTTTAATTAATATATACAATTTTTTTTCATATCTTGTATAATAACAGATATATTGAGCTTTATTGATTTTTTTACGAAAATTCGACCAAAATTATATACCATTAAACGATAAACTCTATGGCTAAGGCTACTGCCAAGCATCGGAGAAAGGGTCTATTTGAAATGAATTTTCTGGAAATATTTTATTAAAATGAAGGACAATGACGGTTGAAACTAAGACTTCAGGATTTGTAAAACATTCTTCTTGAAACATCTTATTTCGATAGCCCGTATTAGATTCAAGTTCTTTTCCTAAATGTTGCAAATTTTGACGTTTAAATCGCAACTTTGACGTTTTCTGGAAAACCCCAATTTATTTTTCTTTAAATGCCTATACCTTTTTTGTCTTTTGACCTACAGAGCTAAATTTTGGCACGTAGCTTACCTATAAGGATGTAAACGCGCGTACCAAATTTGGTTGCCCTTACTTTGTTAATTCCGGAGATATAAATTTTTTTCGAAAGAAAACACAAAATTTTCCGGGAAAACCTGGACCGATTTTCCTGGCTAATGAACTTATCCATTTGCAAAAGGAAGGTATTCACCAAATTTAATCAAAATCGGCCCATTATTTTTTGAGTTATCGGTGTGATACATATATATATATATATATATATATATATATATATATATATATATATATATATATATATATATATATATATATAAACATATAAAAATTTTATCTGACCCCGGATATGTGTTCTGGGGGGCCTAATTAGCGCTCATTTGAAGAAATTTTTTCAAAATTCAAAAGTCGGGATCTCCTCATTAGTGAATTTTTTTTAAGAAAATTCACTAAAAGGTAACGGGAGGAAAATGTTATGTGGCTCACGCTGTCGATTAGAGGTACGTTTCTGAAAAAAAAGTTAACTGTATGTGTCACATTAGTGTGATATATACTCAAGGGTGGGAATTATGCCAAAAGGTATTAAAAAATAATTAAGCTTTTGATATTTCACCATTTATTATATTAAATATATCATAAACTAAATAATTTATAATTTACTTCTTCAGAGACTGCTAATCTTCCTGTAACAAATAAATGTGGAACACAGGAGGCTTACTCGCGATACCATTTCTCCCTCACTCCCTCTGTGTTTAAATACCTAAACATTATCAACAACAATATCAAAACATAAAAGTGTATTATCACCTTTTTATTCCAATAGGCCCTCCAGTGTTTATAAATAATACAATATTAATTTGATACCATCACAGGATATTCAGCAAGTCTAGGCAGTAATAATTTTGGATGGATTACATAAATCTTTGTTTTCTTAACCAGGAATCAGGAATTGGTTTGTAAATGTTCCTCATACCCCACGCCAGTCTAAAATGTCAGTTTTTAATGCATAGCAAAATGTTTTTGTATGTCTTCAAGTTAAGGATATAAAAACATTCTGCCATGCAAAGCATACCAGTCAAGTACAAAATCGATTAGATACCCAATCTCAAAGTGGTTATGGGGTACTAAATATGCCACGATACCAAAGATGCTGTGCAGTAACAATACTTAAAGGTTTTTAAAAGTAAGTAGTTTCTGTAATTATGTATATATGTTTAGTATCATGAAGGTACCTTAAGATGTATGAAAAAGAACAAGCATGATCTTACAACTATCGAAAGAATTCGATAGTTACTATTCCTTGAGAATCTATTGCAGAGTCTAAATCTTAAACAGAACATCTTGATCATGTAAATGAAAACTCATGTTTTGATTCTGATTACAAAGAAAGTCAAAATGTCAGAAAACCACCAACTTAACCAGAACAGCTTCCTGCTGATGCTACAACTTCTGTTCTAAGGAAATACTGTTCGGGATGTAGAAATTAAATGATCAAAAAGGCAACCTTAAGATGCACACTCTTTGTGAAAACTTAATATTCCATTTGACAAGGGACCAGGAAGGCATAAAAAACTTCTTTGGCATTTCCTGTTTAATAAAAAAAACGTTATAAGTATACAAATTTGAAGAGATATAAAATGCATCATATATGAAGATAATATAAAAACATGTGAAGTGCAAATCTGATTGTTAGTATTCAGATACTTCGAGATTATTATGTCTATATTCTGAGACAAAAATGGTTAAGAGTTTCATTTTCAGCATTTGATTTACTAGAATCTTTGTTTTAATTTAGTTTGCTTTATAAAATAAGTCACAAGAATTAATCGTTCTTCTTAACAATTCATTAAACTTGTGTTCTCTGTTGCCAAAGTCACCAGCTTTAACATAATAGCGTGTTCAGCTCGAAGAACCGCAGGAAGTTGGAGGCATACTTAAAACAGGGGTCCAACAGTCAAGACTTCATGTATCAAGTCCTCCACAGAAATGATATTGGATTTGCCTAACTTGCCCTTAACATTTTTGTTACTGGTAATAACAACATGCTGCCCATTATCTTAAGAAAACTACGCTTGTAAATGAGCTCCCTAATAGAATTGAGGTTAGGATAACCTCATGTGATATAAGGCTCACAGATCCTAAACATGTTGATTGTGGCCTTGAGTTTGACAAACACACCATTGTTGATTTGGCGGAGGCGGCATAGTTGCAGGACCTTATGTATCTTAGCGCCACTTTTGTGATACCTCTAACATGAACAACAAAGGCCACCTTAGCCTCAGCTGGAACATAGAAATATCCTCTTGCTTCCTTAACATATTGTTCTGCACGTTTGAATATTTGTAGCAGGTAACTCAAAATACAGATAAAAACAATTTGAAAGTATTTCTAGTAGAGGTGTGCGAAGCTTCGAAACCCTCGGTTCGAAAAATTGTGCAAGCCGGTGATGTTAAAGTAGTTGAAAGTTCTAAATACGTAATTCTCCAAAATAGTTCGGAGTTCGTTGTTCATAAATACTTAAATATTAAGTATTATAGACATTAAAAGCTGCCAAAGATAATGAAGTTGTAACCCAGTAGCGACCCTGTTAAGTCAGTAGCGGCGCTTTAAACTCTATATCCGTCACATTGAGTCAGTAGCGTAATTTGGTAAATTTCAATAATGCATATTTTTGACAGTAGGTGGGACATATTTAGAACTGATAGAGCCATTTAACAATCAAGGATTTAATTTTTTTTATATAGCCTAGGGTCCCACGCCTTCTTTGGTTACAACACTATGATGGCAATGTTCAAAAGCAATCAGTAATGTAATTTTTTTAAAATTTGTCGATAATTGCAGATTGTCTTCCAGAAATACTATGTTATCTAAAAAAGTTTTCAATATACCTTTTCGTGTTTTTGATTCAATGTTGACCCGTCTTCACAACCAACATCAGCACCGGAAGGCATTTTCACCCAATCAACCTGCAAATTTTGTCAAAATCGTTGCTTTTTCAAAAAAGGATAGATATTTTCTATGTACCAAATATTGTATGCTACAATATACCTAAATCTTGTATTTAAGGAAATGATATATCAACATTGAACAACTAAGTGAAGATTGGAACCTATGATGAGCACTGATAAGTACACTTGGAGAACCCAAATCACCACAACACATTTTAAAAGACCTGACGATCGTTTCACATTCTATAGAATGTTTCATCCTCTGATGACGCTAACTTGGTTAGTGAAACGATCGTCAGGTCTTTTAAAATGTGTTGTGGTGATTTGGGTTCTCCAAGTGTACTTAACATTGAACAATTTTGGCTATTTCGATTCAAAATTTTTAAGAAGTTCGAAGTATGAGTGTGAACTTTAGACATACTATTTCAGATTTGAAGTTCGAAACAACATACTTGCTTAGGTTTGTGCTTAGTTCGCTTAGAGAAAAGCATGGTTTCGCACACCTCTAATTTCTAGATAAGAAAAGGCTTATTGTGTAAATCATCAGGTTTACATAATAATGTATATTGCAAAAAATGAAAAGAATTTATTGTTCTACAGGAATTTCCGTTGATTTTTCAAAGCACCATTTAGAACATAATTAATCAAATATTATGTTTGCACCCTTCAATGTGATGTTATTTGTTAGCTGCTGGTTTTCTGAAAATGTAAAGACCATTTAATCAGTAAAAAAGGGACAATCGAGTATATCATCTATAAATAAAATAAAGGTGCATAGTTTTTTTTGCAAAAACTACAAATCGTAGAAAAAGTCAACCTATATTAAAAAATGTTTCAAAGTTACGAGGTAATTTTAAAAATACAGTACATTTAAAAAAGTACATTTTTAATTTTTTTCTAAATAAAACTATAACCAAGTTTTGGATAATTTATTCTCTCAATTTTAATAATTAACTACTTGGTCATTTAAGTAATACTCTCTCTCTCTCTCTCTCTCTCTCTCTCTCTATATATATATATATATATATATATATATATATATATATATATATATATATATATATATCAGACATATTTGTAGTAACCCACATCCACTGGCAGACCTATACAGACGTCCACAGAGTAAACTGACAAATGAAAACAGCAGATTCCAGAGATGATTTGATGACGATTTAAAGTAAATCTTCCCATTTTAAAATGCTTCCTAACGGAGCTAAGCTCTTTCAAGATGACACTTGAACATCAAGGTTATTCAAATATTTTTAGAACGTGTCTACCTAATAAGATGAAACTTGACACGCAATTTTTTTTTTAATATATCTAATCGTTGATTGTAAATTCAGTATTTTAACTATCTCCAGAAGCGTCTCGTTTGCGCGGACGGAAGGATATTTTTTACGAAATTTTTTTTATTTGACTTTGATTTTTTATGTCAGATTCAAAACCTTTAGAGTTTTTTCTTAAAATACGATAATTACTCATATTAATTGTCACTAGCACGCACTGTTTTCGAGAAAAATCGATGATCTTTTGAAATGCTTGTCTAAATTTGTCAATCATAACGAAATTGATTGCTTGCAATGAAAGTTGGCTTTCGAAAAGTAACAAAGTAAAGGCTGTAACGAATACCATCAAACAGAATCTACGGTCGACTTTTCAGCTACCGTACCATTTTACTATTTATTCAAAATATCTGAGTAGATTTTAAATGGTTATAATATCTTTTTAATATTGATTGACAAAGAAACCATTAAACTGAAAGGTTGTATGAAAATTCGCGCTAGAGTGCGCCTGATTCCTTACGAATATTGTTTTAAAGTGAACATCAGTTGGTTTTCTTGTAATAATGTTCAAATCAAAATTTATTTGTAGTAAGATATAACTTATTACCAGAGTTTGGATGACTTAACCTAACTAATTATTCTATAATTACAAAAGTTTTCGTTTTTAAACCCATTGATATAAGCTTAAAAATTAACAACCGAAAGAAAAAAGAAATTTCATGATCATGGTAATGCAAATATTACTTGAAAAATACTTTCTATACATAAGAAAACAGTAGATTCCCCCTCGCTCGCACCCGTCCATAATAAAGACACGAATCTTACACAGATTACCAATATATATGCAGAGCGCCCTCAGTCCCAGCCTATCCGAACTCAACAAGAGGCAGGCCAGGTCATCATAATCTTTCAATGTTTTTACTGTCGAATTGCGGACCGGCTCGTAGACCGGACACTCAAACATGATGTGCCCCAAAGACTCTGGTTTATTAATATTACATGGTTTATTAATATTACAGACTGTACAGAAACTATCAAGATTAATTACGTGATTGATACTGTTAGCTGTTAACTTGAAAAATTTACTCGAAGAGGTTCGTAACTGAGCCAGGATACACACCGAGCTAGATGGCAATCCCCTTACATGAGATAAGGTTGGAAAAATTGCGCCGCGAATGTCATTCGAGTGTACAGGATTGTATAAGAAGACCCCGCGGATAACTGACAGTCGTTTTCAAGTAGCCTATCCTGTAACTTTCACAGAATTACAGCCCGATTTGAGATTAGCCATAAGAGAGATACATTTTCCCACATAAAGAGTATGTCCAGATGTATAAGCAGTTCAGTAGTCTGTGCACACCAGTTATATTTAGCAGGAGCATCTCTAAGAGTCAACATACGTTTGAGACAAATTTTGGGTAAACGACTATCATCCATCGCACAAAGCTCGACCATCCAGCCAAAAGCTAGGCTAATAGCAGTGTAGAGTATATGAATTGCTCCAAACTCAAGCCAGACCATCACGTTGGCAGTAGACCGCGGGAGGCGAAACAGATACTTAATAAAACCAAGCTGTACCCTCTCAAGCAAATTGTAATATCAAAGACCCCAAACACCAAAACAATGGTGTATTGAACCCACAATAATAGAGTCGTATAGACGCACCCTTGACAGATGGTCTATAATTTTTGTACGGGCAAACAGAGAAATTAGGGCACCCACCGAAATTCTCAACCGGCCTACCATCATTTTGGACATGGAGAGAAACAGGGAAGAAGAGAATTGGACGCCAAGGTATGTATACTGATTTACCATTTCCAAAGATCTACCTTCAAAAATAAAATGTAGCTTATCAGCAGTGTGTCCAGATCTAGTGAAGCACATGACCTTATTTTTTTCATTGTATACAGTGAGGATGTTTGCGGAATAATATTCAAGTATTTTCAACTTGCGATTTAAATCAACAGGAGAGTCCGATAATATAACAAGGTCGTCAGCATAAAGCAGAATTACGACATCGTTTGTACCATCTATACTAACACCCTTAGCACCTCTATTATGAAAGAAGGCCTCCATATCTGCAATAAATAGAGCAAAAAGAAAATGACTGAGAACTTCTCCCTGTAGAATTCCACTGCTCACTCTGAATTGTCTCGTAAAGGCACTTTCTACTCTAATATTTACAACGGCATTGTTGTATAACTGTCTGACAATAAAAATTAATTTACTGCTGACCCCCGACTGGTAAAGATTCTACCAGAGATTATCATGACACACAGAGTCGAACGCTCTCTTGAAGTCAATAAACGCAGCATACATTCTCCAACCAGGCAGCCTTAGATGCAGCTGAATAATGGAAGTGACTGTAAAAACATTATCAATACAACCTCTATTTTTCTGAACCCAGACTGACATTTAGGTAGTATGGCTGTACCTTCAGACCAGCGCAACAATCTGCTCAAGAGTATTTGTGTAAAAAGTTTAACGGTACCATTGACAAGTGCGATAGTCCGATAGTTGGAAGGATCATCTAGAGCACCTTTTTTGTGAAGCATACACAAACTTATTTCGTACCAAGATTCTGGCATACATCCCAGGTCAAATATCTTGTTGAATAGTGAGGTCAGATAAAGCAACCAGTTTTGAGGGAGATGTTTCAAAAAATCATTCGAGATACTGTCAGAACCCGCCGCCTTTCTACTCCTTATATTCGACAGCGCAGTTTGTAGTTCTGACAGATCCATTACAGAATCATGTATTGGATTGCGTGCGTCGAAAAATATCAGATCGTTGGTAACTGTTGGGACGGCCAATGACTCGTAATAGGACCCCCAGTCCTGAATAGATATTGGCGAATTAGCTAAACGGAATGTCTTCACAGTATTCCAAAACACGACCGAGTTATGTGGGTTAGACAACCTACTGATTATTTCATTACGATACGACTTTTTATATCGAATCGCATGGAAATATACGGACCTCGACTCCAAATAAACACATTTGTGCTCACTGTTATAGCCATTCCTTCTAAAATTTCTGTAATGTGAACGAGTAAGTTTTCTCAGCTTAAATAGCTCTGAGTCAAACCATGGTTTTGTGCATCTTCTCTCACCAGCTTTTCTGATAAAGGTCATTCCCAGAGTACGTGCTACTTTTTTTATGGTATTTCTAAAGTTTGAAAAATCATTAACATCTAAAGATATACGTGGTATATTTGCAGAACACACTAGTGAGTCGCGGTATACTCTACAGAGTTCGGGTTTCCAAACCAGTCGCTCTATTCTATCTTTAGTTAGATCAAAACAACCAAACTCATGTGTATTTCCACTTATATGAGCCCGTATCGGAAGATGGCCAGACGAAATTGCCACAGTATCCAAGACCTCAAAATCAGTAACCGAGTCTAAAGAATTTACAGAAACCCAAAACACATCGATAACACTACTACCGCTAGTGCTATGGAAGGTGAAATGAGGAGAATCCATAGTAGTCCTGCCATTGATCAATACAAAGGAATGAGATGTCATAAACTCCATAAGATTATTTCCTTTAGAGGTTACCACACCATTATAACTAGTTCTCATCCCGTTCAGACTAGAACTCTCAAAAATGTCATTCAGCGTTACCCCATCAAGGCTACCCACACGACAGTTAAAATCTCCACAAATATATATTGGGATGTCGGAATAGGCTTCTATGACACTACATAACAAAAAACTGAATGATTCCAAGCATTGGTCAATGGGCAGGGACGGCTTAAAATAAGTACAAATTACAACAAATCAGATAACATCACATTTCAATAGAATTGCAATCCACCAGGGAGATATCAAGAACAAAATGGCTATATTTTTTACTAAAGTAAATGGCCAATCCACCACTAGCCCATCCGTAACATCTCTCCCTGATAGCTTGAGAAAACACTAAATTATAATTCTCTAACAATGAGTTGGCCTCTAAAATACCGACCCACCATGTCTCAGCCAAACACAACACTTCAAAACCATCCACGTATTGATCAAGTAGCTCGTCCAAATTACGAATATCGCTGAGATTCCAAAATAAAAGGTAAGAAATTCGTGGAACATGGATCATCGAGCTTAGCAATGCAGCCTCATGTGGTTCTGTAATGTTTGGACCCAGCTCCCTGTCGTAGGGAGTATTCCTCCGCACGAACCCTCTTTCCAGCGCTCAAACCTTTAATAGTGGGATTCGAGTCGTTACCTGACACAGGAACAAGCTTTGGGACACCTCTAACATATCGAATAGTAAGATTACAGTCTCCTTCCACCCGCCTGGATTCAAGCTCTTTATGTAGATTGCAAATTTCAATTCTCTGAGAGGGTGTTAAGTCGTTCCTGACCTTAATCTTTTTAAGCTTTGACTTATCACGTAAGACTGTCACGGCCTGCTGTTTATCCGGTAATTGTATCTTTAGTAATCTGGGCTTGAGCCCTGGTTTACCCAGCCTCCTAGTTTTCAAGACAGAAACACAACTAGATATTTCCAGTTTAAATATGGCCTCTATATATCTCGTATCGTCTGTAATAATGTTCCACACAAAGGAGGCTTGTTAGGGAATATCGAGTCATTTAAGAATTCTTGGAAGGTTGAATGATGCAATCCTCTCAGTGGTAAAGTACAAACTACACGTTCTTCAATGGCTCTGCTAAAGGATTATCAACCTAAGTTAAAGGTAATATAACATCAATTTTGAGCAATAGAACTTCTTTCAATAAGTAAAAGTCTGCTAGCTCTTGAAGGGCACCGTGATCTTGACGAAGTCAAATTTTTATGTGTGCGCTTGAGAATGGCTTCATAAAAATCGATATTATTGCCTTTTAAAATACAAGTCTAGGAACGTGAATAGTTAGCAGTTTTCAACAGTCTTTTAATGGGTACATCTCACTACGCATTTAGTTAAGGAGCTCGAACCAATGAAAAATGCGAGGATATAAGGTGGTTAAAAATTCTGTCTCTGAGCAGAGGAAGTGTGTTATTTAAGTGGATGTCTGATGAAAGCCAAGGAAATTGGCTGAATGACACGAAATAAGTTACATCCTTGTAGAAAATTAACCACTGTCTGTGAATACACCTGGTGTAGTTGTTACTAGCGTTATATATATTGGTGTGTTAGTGTTTAACTGAAGTTATTGAATTTGTGCAAGCCCCATTGAGATTAAATGGGGTCCTGTGTCCTGCTCCTGGGTCCTATCTCCTGGTAGTGGTCCTGATAATGGTCACGTTCTTGGTCTTGTTCTGGTCCTGTTCTGTTTCCGGTTTCTAGTTTTGATTCAGATTTCTGGCTATTTCCCTTCGTTTAAACTTAAATACCCGTCTGAACTCTAGCTTCTCTCAGATCTCTAGGTCTGATTTCACACCAACTCTGGTTCCAGTGGAGGCTTTTATATGGCTTAATCAGAGTTTCAGCTCACCTTGAGGTCTGCTCATTTGGATGGTTTTGACGTCGTTTGAAGACAGTGAGTCCTGTTTTTAGTTTAGTGTTTGTGTCAAAATTTCTTACATCATATATAAACTTTCACTCTTGATATCAGCAGAAGTCAGATTAAGGTTAGTTGAAATTCAGTCATTTTATTCACAGTCTTATTGGAAGTGACGTTGCTGCTAGAACTAATTCTTTATTTAAAACTTAAGCTGTAGTAGGTATTGTAAATTTGATTGATTAATAACGCATTTTTACTCACAAATATTGTGATCTAAGAGCTGCTGCCTTTTAAATATTAATTTTTGTCATTGTCGATCTATTTTCAAAATTTCATGAATAAAATATAATACTTAGATTTATTAAAGTTATCTTGCTAATAGACATGCAGCTCTAACAATACTTTTTGCAGATCTAAAAATAAATAGAACATTAAAATTACATTTAAGAACTTTCTGTTTATTATTTACCAATTAAATCTCTTTTTTTTTGTCTGTTTTCTAAAGATTAAGAATTAAATATTCATAAAACAACAAGTGCAAACATCAACCTACATATATATATATATATATATATATATATATATATATATATATATATATATATATATATATATATATATATATATATATATATATATATATATATATATATATATATATATATATATATATATATATATATATATATATATATATATATATATTAATGCTTAATAAAAGTCTATACATGTGTTTTATTTTTGCTCTTTAATTTGATAATAATTTCCTTCCAAAGTTCTACAACTTTATAACTCTATCTAGATATCTCATTAGTAAACAAAGGAGCCGGAATCTTGAAAGGCCTAATAAATATAAGATTTTGGTCAAGACTAACCACATAGTAAGTATTCACTTTCTGAAATGTACGCCATCCTGCACTATGTGCGGGAGAACAAGAGGAGGGGCTACACCAACAAGCGGTTCCTCATAGCCACAGAGAGCCAGGCAGCGCTTAACGCACTAAGTAGCCCACAGGTAAATTCCTGGCTGGTGAGTGAGTGCCGAGACGAGTCGAACGACTTGGCTGGGCAGAATGAGGTCACCCTCATCTGGGTGCCGGGTCACTCGGGGGGGTCAAAGGCAATGGGAGCAGAACTGGCTCTGGGCGTGACAGAGAGCACTGCCAGGGAAGCCATTAAGTCCTGGGTCAGAAACCAACACAAGGTGTACTGGGCAGACTGTCCAGAGCTCAGACATGGGAAGTCAATAATTGACGAACCCAGTTCAAAGAGAGCTGTGGAGCTGCTACATCTTAGCAGACGACAGCTCAGAAACATAACAGGTCTCTTGACGGGACACATGACCGTCAAGAAACACCTGCATAAAATGGGGTGGTTCGAGGGGGACCTCGCATGCAGACTCTGCGGCGATGGGGAGGAATCAGCCCAGCACATCTTGTGCGAGTGTAAAGCTCTGGATCGCAAAAGACAACTGATCTATGGTTAGTCTAGACCGGAGACAGAGCAATATAAAACTTCACCCTACCAATCGCTGTGCAGACTAGTTCAAGGCACAGTGATTTTGGAATGGGTGGAGTAATACTAAGGGCATGCACAATCAACCAAAGGTTGCAGTGCTATCGGGGCGGCAAGGCCGCGGACAAGCCCTGAAGAAAAGAAAAAAAAACAAGTATTCACTTTAATTATTTCTATAAGCTAACGTGGTAACATACTAATCTTATCTTTGATGAATTATTATGATTACTCCTAACTTTGCAGAGTTATTAAAATAAATTTGTCTCGTCTCTGTTGGGCTAATTATTGATAAAAAATTTAAATTTGAAAGCTTAGACTAAGTAATCTTGCTCTCTCTTCCTTTTGAAAAATTAATACTAATACCGCTTGAAAGTCGTTCATTTGTTAGTTGCCAGATTACGTTGGAGTTCAACAATTAATTATTTTGAATTTCCTGTCTTGTAAGCTGTTCAACTTGAAGTCAAAGCACCATGTTAAAAGAGCTCCAGCTCAGTTAGGAATCATTTTTAAATAAGATTTACGTCAAATCGCTATCAAATCATCTCTGGAATCTGCTGTTTTCGTTTGTCAGTTTACTTTCTGGACACTGTATATTGGGAAAATATTTTTAGTTATCCCTAAAAGAAGCTACATGTATGATTAAATAACAAACTGCCTAAACTCGCTGAAAACATTAATAACTTTTTTTTGGACAAGCTTTTCAAAGCTGACTAGATAAAATTATTTTGATTACAACAATAAAGTACATTAATAACTAAACGAAACAATTCATTTCATTATAAAACATACATCAGAGCAAGCAGCTGCGCATATTTTATACACTTGATGTATACATATCATGATATAAAATATGAATTGACAATTTCTTAAAACATCAGTCTGGAAAAATATGGAATGCTTAAAAATAGAAATATTCTTTCATAGCATGTCACTATGGTAAAAACGAATGATCATAGTCATTAATAAATAATAAACAAGCTAGTGCATTTAGTTCATATAAGAGGCATAAGCTTGTTACAATGACTTGTGCCAACACCTAAGCACATTAGTGCAAATAACATACATTCATAACAAATAAACATACAATAATCATTAATTAGAAATTCAATGGAGAAATTTATTACAAATAACTAATAAAATCGATAAAAAGGATCAATAATAACCTCAAAAAGAAGTTACATTGTTGAACACAAAATAGCATAAATTGATATAAATAATTTAATAATAGGTTCAGTTGCTGCTATCCATTTCTGGATCGCTTTCTGCATCAGAGCTGGAGCTTACTGCGAGGTCTCCAGCCATGGCTACCCTCGCATATTCATCCTTGTCAATCGATTTACAGAAATGAATCGCATATTTCAATTTTTGCTGCAGAACATGCTGGAAATTAGACAAAAAATTTTAAATCCATGAGGAAAAATTATTACTGTTTCATATTCTATCGTTAAAAAGTACTGTCTGTTGTTCTAAGTTTGAAGCTTAATAAAGTTATGGTTCTTTAAGCTGACATAAAGCTACCATTCGGATTGTGTGGGTGGAGTAACAACCACGTTAAAAAACCAGGATCCGTCTGGCCCGGACGGTAGCACCCTGTAAGGGCCCCTGGCTAGGGATACAGCAACTAGCAGGTGGTAGTGGAAATTTCCTTTACGTGATAGTAGAGGATTTTTTTCACGCCCGAGGAGGTACCACCCCATGCATCAAGGGACCGGTGAAGTCCCAACGGACGTTTCCGGTTCTGGTGTATGAGTCGGTTTCCCTTATAAACAAAAATGATGATGGCTCCTCCTTGTACAAAAAATTCCGGAAGTAAAATACCCCTTCATTCGGATCTCCGGGAGAGGGGTGTACAGGGGGCGCCAACATCAAGATTTAACATATCCTTCTCCAATATATGTGGCCTAAATTCTAACCTGAACTCCGTCCACCATTTCCTCCAGGCTAATAGGCCCCAACTCCTCTTTCTCACCGAAACCCAAATCAGTGCCAAAACAGCCACTAATCATCTTAATTTCCCGGGGTACGAGCTCCTTACTTCCTTTAGATTGCATGGAGGCGTGTGCGCATACGTCCGTAGCAATCTACCCTGCACCAGACTTCCCAATTTAGAAGCTGGAAGAAAAGACATTCTATGGATAAAACTCTCTCTCAGGGCTGCAACTAAATTCATCTGTTGCATTTACCGGTCACCTTCTGACAACAACTTTGTCCAGCTCTTTGACTACCTTTCTGAAAAAATCGACCATCTGATTTCTGAATATCCTTCCTCCGAGGTTACTATTCTTGGTGACTTCAATGTCCATAATAAGGAATGGCTAGGATCTACTTACTTTCCTCGCATCCCAACACACAGCTCAAATCCCTTGGATCTCCTTCTTACTACAAACCCTGAATGCTACAAGATATCAGTCACCGCCCCCCTTGGTCGTTCAGACCACGGCATGGTCACTGCTACCTGCACAATGCAACCCGAGGTCACACAGTCATCACACCCACGTATCGTTTGGCACTACAACTCCGCAAACTGGGACGAAATGCGAGATTACTTTTCCTCATTTCCATGGGCGTCTGTCTGCTTCTCTCATCCTGACCCCTCTGATATCTCACAAAACGTCACCGAAATTATCCAAGCTGGCATGGAATTATTTATCCCACGTACACAGAAAACCTCTTCAGCCACTCAAAAGCCCTGGTTCTCTAAATCCTGCGACAAGTCCAGACTTGAAAAGGTCAAAGCTCACAAAAAGCTTCTACACAATCCCAGTCAAGAAAACCGTCAAGCATTTAACGACGCAAGAAAACCGCTATGTCCGTATTCTTTCTAAGGCAAAAAACTCGTTTAATAACCACATCAAAAACAAAGTCCTCTTAAGCTCCAACGGCAGCAAACCCTTCTGGATTCTTGCTAAATCTATTGGGAATAATTTCTGCAAGAGCACGTTCCCACCTCTTGTCTCAGGGGACGAAATTGTTTCTACCGCCCTGGGCAAGGCTGAACTTTTTGCCTCGTTTTTCGCCGCCAATTATACTCTCAACCCACCTCCAAATGTTCAACCACCAACAGTCCCCAATGTCGCGCACAAAATGACGGATATCATTTTCAAAACTAAAAAGGTACGAAAGATGCTCTCTTCTCTTAATACCAAGAAAGCCTCTGGCCTTGACGATATCCCAGCAATTGTTCTCAAAAAATGCGCACCAGAACTTTTTTTTTTTTTCCCTCAGGGCTCGTCCGCGGCCTTGCCGCCCCGATAGCACCGCAACCGCACCAGAACTTGCTCTTGTCCTGACTCGTCTGTTTCAGACATCTTACAATAGAGGCATATTCCCTAGTAACTGGAAAACTGCTCGTGTACAACCCGTCCCAAAGAAAGGATCCAAAGCGCTTCCTAGCAACTACATGCCTATTTCTCTCCTTTCAGTCGTCTCTAAAGTGATGGAAAAGTATATAAACACCGAATTACTAAAATTTCTTGAAAAACAGTCTAATTCACAATAGGCAGTATGGATTCCGTCAGCGCAGATCAACTGCCGATCTCCTTTCCTCTGTCACCCATTCTTGGTACAAGTCTATGGAACTACACGGTGAATCCCAGATTGTCGCTCTAGATATATCCAAAGCATTCGACCAGGTCTGGCACGCAGCGCTGCTTAATAAACTCCCTGCCTATGGCCTACCACCAAAACTCTGTACCTGGACAACAAATTTCCTCTCCAACCGGAGCATTTCTGTTGTCGTGGATGGCCATTCCTCTAAACTATATCCAATTAATGCAGGAGTTCCTCAAGGTTCAGCTTTAGCCCCTACTTTGTTTCTTCTCCACATCAATGACCTCCTCTCTAGCACATCCAACCCAATTCACAGTTACGCGGAGGACAGCACCCTCCACTCAAATATACAATATCCTAAGCCTGTTTCTTTAGCCCAACTAGATGAGGATCGCAGACTCATGGAGGATTCTGTCTCCGTGGATCTCCAAAGAATATTAGACTGGGGAAGTAGAAATCTGGTACAATTCAACCCCACCAAAACTCAGTCTTGCTGTCTTACTCATAAGAGATACACCAGCCCTAGACCCATCACAATGAACAACCAAGTTATCCAAAGTAATGAGTCCTTTTCACTTGTTGGCATTTCTGTGGATCGAGGTCTCAATTGGCACCAACATGTCACTTCAATTGCAGAATCGGCTGCTAAGAAATTAGGCTTCCTCTTTCGGGCTCGCAAATACTTTTTATCAGCTAATCTCTATACCTTATATACTTCTCAAATAAGGCCAAACCTCGAATACTGCTCCCACATCTGGGGTGCCGCTGCCGCTTCTACACTCGCTATCCTGGACTCCATTCAGAAGAGAGCTATACGTCTCATCGGTGACCCTACACGCACCCAAAGGCTGCCATCCCTTGCCCACCAACGTGCCGTTGGTGACCTCTCTCTCTCTTTTATAGATATCTGCACGGGCACTGCTCAGAGGAGCTTTCTTCCATAGTTCCTCCACCTGCTGCCCCCAACAGATCTACCAGGGGAACAGATCGAATGCACCCTTTTACTGTCCAGGTCTCCAGACATAGAACATCCTGTTATGCCCGCACTTTTGTCCCGAGGACTTCCAAGCTATGGAATTCTTTGCCGGCACATGTTTTTCCTTCTCCACCGAACCTCCAAACCTTCAAGTCCAGAATTAACAAGTTGCCTCTTTCCTCCTTGTCGACACCCACGGTACAATAGTATTTAGGCTGTAAGCCCTTGTGGTGTTTTGTCGAAATTAAAAAAAAAAAAAACTAAAAATATGACTGATAAAAGAAAGCACAATGCATACTCAATATACGCACACTACTGTGAATCTCCAGAATTTGATGTCTCATGATTACTAGACAAGGGGCAAAATGGGTGACTTTCTGATTGCTGCATCGTGTAGGAAAAACATATCACAGCGTTATGCAACACTGCATTTGTGAGTGCAGTTAACTTCCGAGTTCATATTTTAAGTGTAATTGAATGATAGCTTACCTTGCAAGAGTACCTTGGCATCTTAAGCAAAAAGAAGCAGGTATAACTTTCGGGTAAGAAGTGATCAGGTGGGTTGTACTTATCCAGTATTTGTATTACAAAGTCTCGTCCTCTGAAATCAGCAATTGTCCTTGGTAATCTGGTTCTGCCCCAGACGAATCTTAAAAATAACGATCTCTCTTGGTTAGTGAATTCCTCCATTACTTCCCAGAACCACTGTATGAGCGGGGCACTACCATCGATACCTTTGTAGGTAGCGACTGACTTGAGCAGTGCAAGTGGTATATCAGGTGAACCACACACCATCGTTTCTAGTTCATACCCACTGAAAAGTGACAATAATGGTACTGGTACCACTCTCGACATACCATCACGTACAGCCTTCACTTGTTCATCAAATTCATGCAACCTTTAAAAGAAATGAAGCATTAACAAGTTCACTTGTAAAATAATAATGACAAGTTTATCTACATTGAAAAGTTCACTGTCAGAATGCACTTGCCCTTAGAGGTTTAAAATCATAAACAGAAACACAAAAAATATTCTGAAGCAAAGGTCAAAAAGCTCCCTGTTTTCTTAAACAAACAGCTGACTTTCGAATATGTAATTACCTGTTATTCTGCAAATGGGCATCATTTATGAGAAATAATTCTGTAGCATTCGCGTTTTTCATGTCCACGGAATAAAGTTAAGATTTAGACATCTCGTTCTGTCGCCGAGCTAATTTTCATTAAGCATTCTTACAGTTTATGAAATAAGATAACACACGAAAAGTATGGAGGGATGAACAGACATCAGCAGTAGGCGATAAGTATCAGACAGTTTCAGTTCAGTTTTGTTAATTACTTGTGCTTTCTAATAAATGCTTTTAAGGTGTAAAGTATTCTTTAACTGGTGCTAATTAGCCCCAGACACCTTAAAAAGGGCTGTGGGCTCATCCTAGTTTGAAGATTATCAGAGATCTGGTTTATGTTCATTACACTAACGAATCCGTTGAAAGAAGTCGATCTAAGCTACATCATTAGCAAAATTAAAGATTACATACATAGCTTTGCAGAGAACACAGTGATGTAATCGCATGACTCACAGGATTCATTAAAAAAATGTTAATGTTCACATACATATATATTATAGGTGGTTATTAAGTAACAACTTAAAAGTTTAAAAGTAAACTTAGATGCAACATGCATATGATGTTTGCACAAAAATGTAAATGCATAAAAGATATATGAACATTAATATCTATAATTTAAAAAAAAAATCTGTAAATAGTTATAAATACCTTCGATTAACAATCAACAAGCCGTAAAATTTTGGTGAACACAAATAACACAAGGAAGAAAATAGCTAGCTAACTGAAGCTCTGAGAAGGTGTGAATATTATTTAACATATAGATTGAAGAGATTATATATAATTAATTACATTAGTTTGCAAGGGTTTTGCTCATCAACTAAAAGTTTTATTTCACCATCAGGAGCGCTGAATTCAACTATACTATTAAAATTTTTCGATCACGTCTATATTTTTAGATACATAAAACTGATATACAGTGTGTCCACGGATTGAGTGTGGGTAAGGTATAAGTGACAAAATTTTTTTGAATTAGATTATGATATTCTGGGAATCGCTCCTGCTTTGTCTTAAACTAAGATGTTGAGGAAATGAACAAAATCAATTAATATACAGGGTGGTTTATAACTGATGTAATGAAATGTACTAAGAGTAAACTACCTTAGTTTATAAAGATACCGCAAAAAGTTATAACCAAAATTTGTTTAGAATTAAAATTTATGACAGGCTCTCAATTTTCAGCCAGATCAGCCTACTTTGAATTTTCAAGTAAATTATTAAGATTTTTTCCCTATTAACATGAAGCTTTTTACCTGTGGTTTTCTGAACGCAGGTGCGTAAAGTAAGTAACCATGCAATGTTAAATAATAATTAATTAGTTAAATACAAAACGCTTATTGCTAACAAAAATCAAAACGAACAACGAAAAATAAAGAAATTATTCAAATGTGCTGCCACCAACCGATACACATAACTCAGCCTGTTTAGTAAATGCTTTGTAGGCATTTTGAATATGTTGAATTGGAATACCGTCAATTGCCTCTCTCAACCTGTTTCAACAAATCAAGATCATTGTTTAATGGAGCCGCGTAGACTTTCTCTTTGAGATAGCCCCATAAATAAAAGTCCATTAAGGTAAGATTGGGACATCTGGGAGACCAAGGTATTGGCCCATATCAACCAATCCACCGCCCAGGAAATTCGTGATCTAACCATTCTCGAACGATTCCAGTTGCATGTGCTGGGTGGCCGTCATGCTGAAAGTATGCTGTTTGTCTATCTTCTAGTCACATGGTATGCAAATGGTCTTGAAGAATATTTTCCAGCATTTCCAGATAACTGTACTGGTTCATGTTCCGCCCAAAAAAAATATGGCCCAATTATCCCAGTGTAAGAAACAGCACACCACACATTTACTTTTTTATGGCATTGTCTTCTGCAATTAACTCTATAATTTGGATTCTCCATAGACTAATGCCGTGCACTTTGGGAATTTACCACCCCATTAGTGGTGAAAGTGGATTCGTCCGAAAAAATAATACTTCTGCCAAATTTGTGATTTTCTAGATATTGCTCGCCGTACCATAAACAAAAATCTAATCGTTTTGAATCGTCATTTTCTTCTAAAGTGTATATAAGTTTTGCTTTGAAAGGTTTCACCTTGGTACGATAAATTTGTTGCAAATGCGATTTGCTAATATTGCTAACAGAATTCATAGCTAATGCAGCTGCAGAATTGTCTTCTTCATTTAGGTCGGATTTTGTCTTCTTATTATTTAAAATACTCCCAGTATGCATACATCTTGTAACAACTTTTTTTTCACCAGTAGCGGAAACTGAATAATTTGACCAGCGTTCAAGGAATTTTCTTATCACTCCCTGATAAGAATATTCTTCACCCAAACCATAGCACTGCACAATAAACACTTTTTGTTCTGTTGTTAACATTATTAAATACAGAAGCTTGCCGTTTGTTACAAACCAAATTGACGTTTTAATTTTCCAAATAAGTAGTATCCCGGGAAACGAACAACAAGGCAGAGCTCAAGTAGCCATGCAACTCGCCAATTATTGCTTCGAATATCCAATTGTGCGTTTACTTTACTTTTTTTATTGGTTGAGATGGAAGCAAACCTACCCCAAGTTTAATTATGGTAAAGACTTTTTTAATACAGTTTCAAGTATTTTTTAAAGTACACCTAATCACAGAAGCCGTCGAACGTCATGTAAATAAAGTCGCAGCTAAAAAAAATTCATAGTAGGCTGACCTGTTTGAAAATTGAGATCCTGTCATAAATTTTAATTCTAAACAATTTTTGTTAATAACTTTTTGCGGTATCTTCATAAAGGAAGGTAGTTTACTCTAACAAAATTTCATTATATCAGTTATAAACCACCCTGTATATTAATTGATTTTGTTCATTTTCTCAACATCTCAGTTTAAGACAAAGCAGGAGCGATTCCTAGAATATCATAATTTAATTCGAATTTTTTTTTTCACTTATACCTTACCCACACTCAATCTGTGGACACACTGTATATATATATATATATATATATATATATATATATATATATATATATATATATATATATATATATATATATATATATATATATGTATATATATGTATATATATGTATATATATATATATATATATATATATATATATATATATATATATATATATATATATATATATATATATTTATAATGTGTATAGCAATATAGACTAGAATGAAACGATAACGACAATTTGTGGCCAATGAGAAACAGTCTCAATGACAGCAATAACACCACCCACACACAAACACACACACACACACACATACAACTGAAATACATCTATATTTATCCAATATTCATTATACATATACGATACAACAAAAGCAAACAAAGAACTAAAAAACTTGTGCGGTTACATTTTTCCTTTTGTACATTTGTACATTGGTTTCCCTTAAAATTGCCCAGCAAAAATCACCCACCATATTTTCATTCCAGAAGCTTTCATATCTATGCTCTAAATTCATGAGATCTTGATGAAAGCGTTCCCCCATGTTCGTTGCTCACCATTCCTAAGTTATCTGGGAAAAAGTCCAAATGTAAAAAAAATTAATCCTTAGCTCCTCTTTTATGGTAATTTGTTATCAATTCAGCAACAGTTTCCCTATAGTTATCACGTTTTGTATTCCCTAAAAATCCAGCAACTACATTCTTAAAAGATCTCCAAGCTTCAGTTTCGGCATCTGATAGGTTTTGTTCAAACAGGTTCTCACTGAATAGTGATAACTTTTTTAAAATTATGGACCTACAAATATACCTTCTTTAAGCTTCGCTTCTGACAACTACGGGAAAACTTTGTGTGATACTTGAAATCATCACATCATCACGATTTAAGCTTTTTACAAAAATTTTCATTAAACCCAGCTTAATGTGTAAGGGGGTTACAAAAACCCTTTTTTTGATTTACAAGCGGCTCGTTTTTAATATTCATCTGGTCGGGAACAAAAGCTTCTCTTGTAGGCCATACTTTCCTCGAGTAATGTTTGTCTCTTGCTCTACTCTCCCACAAACACAAAAACAACAATATTTTGTATACTCTCCTTGCAAACCTAATAGGAGAGCTATAACCTTAAGATCACTGCAGTGCCAGTTATATGCACCGTAATGAATTAATTGAAGCAAACATTTAATTGTCTCATAGGTTTCCTTAGTTCCTTGTTACCAATATGAAGAAGTACAGCTTTCGAACTAGTCTTGGATGAATCAATAAATAAACGCAATTCTTGAGGATATAGGCTTGATTCATTTCTTGAAATAAACTAAAAATATCAAAACAGTAACGAAACAATGCTTCCTCTCTGAAATATTGTGAGAAAGGTACACTTCTGCTTCGGTAATACATAACTCTCGTATTAGAGCTAAGAAGATTCCATTATTGTACTCGAGATGCGAGTAGTTCACTAGCAGACTTCTCGCACAAGATCATTGAGCTCTGATTATTATATACGATGTGGTCTTGTGAATTCTTGTACGAATGCACTACCTCCACTGCTCTGTGAACATTTGTTATCTGGCATATCCGAGATACTTACATCATTGTTTGTTGATTGTATACT
The DNA here is from genome assembly GCA_964006375.1 of Tillus elongatus. Taxonomy (NCBI): domain Eukaryota; kingdom Metazoa; phylum Arthropoda; class Insecta; order Coleoptera; family Cleridae; genus Tillus; species Tillus elongatus. Next base: position 216,142,509 of record OZ023262.1, read on the forward strand.
TGTGGCACCAGGGCAAATAGGCTTAGGTAAATCTGTCGAATGAAACACTGTTTTGGATACAGATTAAACATCTGCATATTCCACATTGGATTTATTTTTCTTATCAAAACCTGTTGTTCTGGTCAGACAGAAGTAACAGTCAGTTGTGTGATCTCTTGGCTCCCTCCACAACATGGGTAGACTAAACTGAATCTAATGATCCTCACTAGCCACCCATGTACTTAAAGTAAGTCTCTAACTGTTACAGAAGGCATGTGGAACCCAAGTTTTATCCTGATTTGCAAAAGAAAACCAAAGATAGTGCAAATAAGAAAACTTTAGGTACTTCCATAATTGTACAGCCTTTATGGCCTGTTATGTATAGTCCACAAACAGAAGAAAATGTATGTGGATGATTAGTACCAGTTCTTGAAGACATTGTTACTTAGGAAATGCAGCACGAAAAACTAAATTTATTGAAATGCAACCGACACAATATATGCTGGTAGAACACACTTCATTTGGCGGAGACCGGAAGATGTCTACCAAATGCCTCAAAAATGAAATGGCTACCTATACAAGAAAGTATTAGTTTTAAAAGCCTCATAAAAAAGGCGATAAAACTGCTTCATGTACACATTGATACATACATACATATTTACATACATATTTATTACCTACAAAGCTTACAAGGCATGTCTACATCTAAAATATAAGTATAATCGACACATAAAGACTACGACGATCCAATAAAACCTACAAGTAATAAAACATTACAACACAACTGTAAGACACTTTGACAAACATGACTAAAAGCGACAGGCTAAATATTTGTCCACAGAATAAAAAGCGTTTTTTAATAAAAAGTTCTTTATAGTTTTTTTTAAAGATCTGACTCTCTAGTTCTTGGAAAGCCAACGGCAGTTTGTTATACAATTTAACGCCAGTGAACGCACAGGAAGACTGGAACCTTGCTAAGCGATGTCTGGGTGTGATGAATTTGTCCCTATTTCTTGTGTTGTGGCAGTAAAGGTCTGAGTGCCTAACAAATTCACTTTGGTGACTGTGGAGATAGCCCAGACAGCAAAGAATGTACACACACGGGATGGTAAGGATTCTGTACTTCACAAACAAATCTCAGCAACTTGTCGTTTGAGGCACACCAGCCAACACCCTCATTACTGTTTTCTGCTTCAGGAAGACTCTTGATGCACCACCCACAGCACCCCAAAAGATGATGCCATAGGTCATCACACTATGAAAATGCGTATGGAATGTTAACAATTCTGCACTCTCTCCGACAACCATTTTTATTCTTCTTACGGAAAATATGGCAGTTGACAGCCTTAGACAGAGCGCATCAATGTGCGGAATCCACGAGAGCGTGTCATCAACTACAAAACCTAGTAGTAAATAGTAGCATGTTCAGGGGACTTTCTGCTGGTAAGGATTAGTTTTTGGGTTTTGCAAGAATTAACAACCAAACTGTTTGTCTCAAAGCAAGCTTCAGCAACATCCAGGCCGGCCAATGCGTTCTTGTTCAACACTTCCCTTTTTGCAGCTCTTTCTATGAGGGTAGTGTCATCTGCAAAAGCTATTATGTTCTTACGATGGAATTGGTTCATTAGGTCGTTAATATATATATAGAGAATAACAGAGGGGCCAATATAGACCCCTGAGGAACACCTTCTTTCATTAGTCTTAGAGACGATTTTTCTCCATTTAGATCCACTAATTGATATCTGTTTTCAAGGTACGACCTAAGCAACTTCCACACAATGCCTCTTATACCGTAATGATGTAGCTTCATCAAAAGCCTCTCGTGATCCACACAATTGAGAGCCTTACTCAGGTCTATACTGGAAAGAATTGTTTCCTCCATATCCTCAAATGACGCCAAAATGGTCTCAATTATCTCGATCATTGCCGTAACTGTTGACTTTCCTGCACGAAAGCCATGCTGATTTCCACTCAGAATCGACCTTGATTCTATAAAATTCACCAGCCTCGACTTGAGCAGTCTTAAAAAATTTTCCAATTACAGGCAACACTGATATAGGTCTATAATTTCCACAAAAGTTGACATTCCCCTTTTTGTGCAAAGCAATCACCCTAGCTAACTTAAGCTGATCAGGAAATATGCCCTCCCTGAAATAAATATTTATTACGAAGCAAAGTGGGACAGCGATCTACACTATACATTTCTTTAACAGGTTGACTGAAAATCCATATATGTCTTTTAAATTTTTATCTTTCATATTTGCCACTGTCTGTATAATTTCTTCAGGGGTTGTTTCAAACAAGAACATGGAGTTTGGCGAGCTCGCCACCTTTTGTTTTAGCATTTGTTCACTTTGATCAACTTTTGAGTTTCCAGCGAGACTCCCACCCACGCTCACAAAAAAACAATTTAGTTCATTCGGCCTCAAGTTGCAATCAATATTCTTGTCGACCTTCTTTTTCATTCTTGAATTTATGATATCCCAAAAGGGTTTGCTCTTATTTGTTGGCTTCAGTAAAGTATTTTGATTGGTCTTTCTTATTTCTTTTTCCAGGCTTTCGTTATACAGTTTTCTCAAATTCTTATACGCAGCAAAATGCCAACGCTTGACAATTGCAATAGTGTGTGCAGCCTCCATCTGGTTTTGCAGGTGCATTAGGTGTGGACTACTACTCTCAACTTTCTTTGAAGTTTTATCCATTCTTAATCTTCTTTCAGAAAAACATTTGTTGAATATTTTTAGAAAGATTTCGTTAAATAGCCCGAATGACTCGCCAGCATTGACGGTGTAGATCTGGTCCCACACCAAATCTCGAAGATGTTCCATGAAGTGGCAAGTATTGGTCTCATTTATAACTCGAACCATTTTAAAATGTCGTTTCTCAGGCTTTGTTATAGTTGGAATCTGCAGCACCTGCACTCTATTATGATCAGATATACTTCAAGTTATCACACTCGTCTCAAGCACATCACACTCTGCGTCAGCAAACATATTGTCTATACATATGCTCGAAGAAGATGTAACCCGAGACGGCTCTGCAAACAAAGCATGCAGACCATATGTTTCCATAAGTTCGATTATTTTTAGCTCCTCTGCACTCTGTTTTAAAAAATCCACATTAAAATCACCCACAACAGCAACTCTTTGAGAACCCTTTGAGAAGACCAAATCCAAAGCGAGATCCAGCCAGTCAACAAAAACATCGAAATCCCCATTTGGCGGTCTGTAGACACATACGAAAACCATGTTGGACTGTCCTACACGCACTGCTAAAATTTCTACATGTTTTTCAACAGAATAGTTCACAACTGAATCTACAGCCATACATTTTATGCCATCTCTTATAAGAATTAAACAACCACCATGAATAGAATTCTTACAAGTATAATGACTCACAATCTGAAACCCTGGGATGATCACTCTGTCTATTTCTTCTTTCCTTAACCAAAGTTCTGTAGTGCACACAATGTCGCACGTTTCTTCATTGATTTTACACGAAAATGTGTCAATTTTGTTTCGTAAACATTGAGTGTTCATATTTAAGACTTTTATGCATCTTGTTGTAATCGATGCTGGTTCCCTGGTTGTATGTTTTATTTCTTTGCTCACGAAAAAACCTAACTCTTTTTATAACCACGCCTTTGGGCCATTTTTCCAGACTATATAGTTCACTAAGAATCGATAGATCAGTCCCAACTTGATGCACTATTTGCATTTTCTCTTTGTGGCAACCTTTCTACTTGAAAAGTTGTACCATGTACCTTTTCCAAATGGGCTGCTATTTGCTCCTCCTGGACGTCTTTCTTAACTCGACCCACGTATATCATCGTATATCACCACACTCGTAAAAGTTGATGAGGCACTGCCACTTCCCGTAATCACCACACCATGATTACTGTCCTGCCTATAAACTTTATTTTTGCCAGCATTCTCCTCTAGGTTCCCCATACTGTTTTTAACATGAGACTGGATTTCAGTTATACCAGAAATATCTGTCACATCGGCAACACTGTCGCTTTTAGTGGTGTGTTTTGAACTACTTTCACTTTTCTTATCACATTTATTTAATAAACTTATAATAGGTTCCTTATCTTTTACTGTCCTTTCCAAGTTTACAATGGCATTTTTACAGTAATCTAATTAAATTTCAGCTGTTTTAAGTCCATTTTCCAGAATTATTCTTACTACACTACATTTTAGGTTATCTGCATTTACTTAGTTAATTTCACTCTCAGAATCGTGAAATTCGTCCGTATTAATATTTTCAATAAATGCTTTTAATTCAGGTGATGTTAACACACCAACCGGCACTTTTTTTGTCAAAATAATTTCTATTAAGAACTCTTTTTTTAACTTTCACAATTCATTGGAAAAATCCACGTTTGGCGCCATGTTGCTACAGATAAGAAATACAAACGGTGTGAGCACGTTTCTAGCAGAGCTAGGTAAAAAGGTTAAAGATCTCTATAGATACTAGGAATTCCATACCTAAAATGCAGGTGTAACTCCACAATAATAATAAAAACATAGCAGATAAGCTTTTTGCTCTTACTGAGTTTGCAAACAAGCCGATATGGTAACAAAGCTTTAACAAGCGGAGATTAATGTCTATATAGACATATATTTCTTACTGGCATCCCTTTATCGGATCTGAGTTTGATGTGTTAAAATCCTGACGTGATGAATTTGTTTTTATAGTCATATATGCATTCAGCATATCTAAATTAATACAAAAAAAAAAGTAATTTCATTCAATGAATATATTTTTTCAAATTTATATGTAAACTAGTGTTATCAGAACCACACACGCAGAGAACACAAAACCGAATACTAGAAATATTATATCGGTTTAACTGGTTGTATCCCACTAAATGAGACACGATGATATATGAAGTTTATCTAAAACGCTGTCCTTTTTTTGAAAGTGTAAAAATATACAGGCTGTTCTATATATAAAAAAAAGTTCAGTCAATATCTGTTATGTGACATTTGGAACTTGCGGATAAAAATAAATGTGCCAAAAATTGTTTTCAGAGTGCCAAAAATTGTATTCAGTCCCAAAAATAAATGAGATAGAGGCGACAATAGCTGACATAGCCTGTATATGAATCATTTGCACTTAGTGATTTTGACATATGTCATATGTCACCTTGCCTATGTTTTTTTGAGAAAGATGGTTTTGATATTGGAAAAGTTGGAAGCCTACAGAGTAAGAGGAGTCACACTGAGGTTGATGGAGAGTTATTTATCTGGTAGAATGCAGCAAGTCAAAATTGATGGTGTTTGTAGTGATGCACTGGAGATTGATTGTGGGGTTCCACAGGGCAGTGTATTAGGACCTGTCCTGTTCAATGTATATATCAATGATTTGTTGGCTCTTGACTGTGGGGGGAAAGTCATAAGTTACGCTGACGATACTGTGGTATTCTGGAGCGATCAAACGTGGAGCAGGCTGAAGTGCAGGGCAGGGGCAGGGTTTGCAAGGGTCGTGAACTGGTTCCACTCAAACATCCTGACATTAAATCGGGAGAAAACAAAATTTTTGCCGTTTTCAACGTATAGATGTGAGTTACCAGGTACGGACTCATTGCTAATTAAGACTGAAGCGGATCAGATTGTCGAGATAGAGCAGACAAGTAGTATAAAATACTTGGGCATCATAGTGGATAAACATCTTAGGTGGGATAAACAGCTGGATCAAGTTGTTGGAAGAGTCAGGTCCCTTATTTATAGGTTTAAATTTCTAAGGGAATACTTAAACATAGATGAAATGAAGACGGTGTATTACTTATTGGTGCAATCTCAGCTGTCATACGGAATTATCGGCTGGGGTGGCGCGGGAGATAACGTATTTAATCGACTGGACGTTGTCCAGAAATGGGTGCTCAGAGTAATGTACCGTAAACCATTGACTTATGCAAGCGAAGATCTGTTTACTGAGTCGGGGCTCCTGGACTGCAGAAGACTCTATTTTTATACGGTTTTGGTTGAGTGGTACAAATATCCTGATGGCCTCACCTTCTCAGACCATGGCTATGACACCAGACGTAGAGGGGATTGCAGGAAGGATAGATGTAGGAGTGGTGTCGGTCAGAGAAGCCACACTTACTTGCAACCGAAACTGTATAATTTACTGCCGCAGAGTCTAAAAGTAAGTGTTTCAATAGAAAGTTTTAAGAGACGCCTGAAGGTATGGCTGGCCGCAATGATGAGAGGGGAGGTGGGACGAATTGCCAACTTTACTTTGTGCTGAGTTTTTGCTGTGGTGGCTGCTGTGTGTATGTTTGAGCTGTGCCTGTCGTACTGTGTCTGGTGTTTTTTTGTGTGATGCTGCTGTGCTTGGATGTTTGACTCCTTGTTTGGATTTTTTTTTGCCTTGTTTTGGGTTGTGTGTGTGGTCCTTGTGTGTGCTGCGGGCGCCTGTCGGTGATGTGTATATATAGTTTTATTTTTTGGTTGTGTATATTTGCATGTATATCTTATTTCCATTTTTTTTCGAGTATGCTGATATGGGGAGATCTCGGTCGTTTTTCAGGTCGGAAACTTTAGTGGGAGAGCGCTCTGCTGATCTCTGGTGAAGTATATTTGCTCATTTAGTGATAGTGCTTGTGTATTGTTATAGCGTAGGTAAGTGGTAGTGTTAATTGAAAACTAGGATGTATGTAAACTCACAAATAAGTACCAAGTTGGAGTACTTCGTGAGTAATTACTGTTTATTCTATGATTGTAAGCTAGTAAATCATGTAGTTGTAATATTTTTTTATTGTGCGAATAAACATTATTATTATATTATTATTATATTGCACTCAAAAAACAAGAATAATGATTCAAATTCATCATCCGAATTATCTCACCATAGTTGGCAAAAGGAAAGACCTCTTCAGTGCAAGTAACCCTAAAAAAATGTAGACAAGCGACTTACTACAACTGTGCCTTTAAAATAGTTATTGAGATGTTCTGTAATTGCCTTATAGTTTGTGCACCATCTTGCAGGAAACAGTAACGTTTTGTAACCCATCAAAGGTTATTTTTTTTATAAAATTCTGAAAACTATAAATAAAAAATGTAGGTAACATTTTTCAGATATAATAATAAAGTCTCAAACATTACTACAAGACAATTAAAATGATAACATCAAAATAGTATGGGGCCACTATCACATTCTTTTAAATGGTCTCACAATTTGGATTAGTGTAGTTGCTCTAAAAATAACTAAAAATTTAGAACCTTCCCCCTTTTAAATATAAATTTATTTAAAATGACAACCTACCTGAAATTTAATGCAAGTCTCACATATTCCAGTCTATTCTCGTAAGTAATCCTCTTGTATTTTGTACTCAAAGGTACATCAGTTCCACATGAAGACGGTGTAGAGAACGGCATCTCCAGATTCTGGAATAGTGGCTCATCTGGTGCCATGTCTCTTATGCATAATAACCCAGGTACATAATCCCTATCAATTTCAGTCAGATCAGCAGGGGTTAGTTCAATACCCGCCAACTGTTTCCACACAGGCTCAGCTAGATTCAAACTAAGAGGAGACCCTGTTCGTATGGCGATGCCCATAAGTACGCCAAGAAAACGGAACATGTTCAAATGGAGACATGTTTTAGAATTGGGGTTCAATATGAAACAGTCACGGTTTGCTCCAGCCTCATCCCTTCCATTTGGTGTGGGCATAAGGAGGGGAAGAGATCCATTCTGCAATTCATCACACATTTCTGCGATGCTTTCACTGTAGCCACCTCCACAGTCATCAACACTTTCACCTTTAATAAAAAAACATACACATTAACTAGTAGTTTTGGATGATAAAATTATATAATTAGTAAAATAAAACAAGTTTGTTGCAGTTGACATACCCTTAGAGAAACCATGCTGTTGTCCAACAATGACATGTTGGAAAATTTGAGAACCAGCATTACAGTCATCTTAAATACTTTTGATAAGAAATAACTGATACAAACATGTCTATAATTTATGACATGTGATCAACTACTTAACTCAAAGACGGGAATAGGATCAGACATTTTAAAGGCCCCCGGAAAAATGTCAGAATAAAGTGAAAGATTGAAGATGATACTGAGAGGTCTTGCAAGAGCATAAGAACATTCTCTGAAGAGAATATAAGGTATCTGGTCTGTACCGGCACCTTTATTAAGATTTAAGTTTACTAACGCAGACAGAAAAACAAATGATGCAGTTAATGTCAACAGTAGATTCAGGTTCCAAAGATGATGCTAGAATTGTAAGATCTTTATAAATTGTCTTTATATAAGAAGCAAAAAGGTTTGCTATATTTTGTGAGCTACTAGTAGATGAGTAATTATAGAGTATAAGAGATGGAAGACTGTTAACGTTATTGGTTGATCTATAAAATTTACAAAATGAAGATGGATCATGGACAATATCAGATTCTATCTTATCTATGTCAAGGCTGCCACAGACGGATGTCGATGTCTCAGAACATCTACGTATGCTCATCTACGTGTGAACAACAACGTCTGTCTGTGAAAATACAAACATTCGAACATCATGTGCGTACATGTTCAAAGCAATCTGTAGATCTAGAAAACATATGTCTGGCGTCGATGCTTGCAAGGTGATGTTCGTGTGTATGTGTGTGATGAACGTACATGTATGTTGCGTTATTTTCCAGTGAAGTAGAAACCTAATTATTGGTTTTCAGTCTTTTTAATGAAATTCAAATAAATATTCCTATAAATAATTTCCCAGTACCGTGATTAAAATTGTAACCTGAGATTCAAAAGATTTATTTGGTGATTCAATGCACTTTATCCCCATAACAAGCTGAATTTGGTAATATAGAGTTCAAAGTTGGCACAGAAATTAAAAAAAATTAATTAATACCTCTGAAACAACTAGGCATACATGAATTGCACTTGATAAATAATTTCCTATAATAATGTAATAAATTACAGAACTTAACGGTAAATGCAAATAAACGGAATCCCCGCAAGGGTTAATAATGCAGCAACAAAATTAAATATATATTTTTCTTCACCAGCTAATTATAAAAAAAAGTATGGACGAAGCAAGTGCGTTATGGTAGTGAATTTTCATAAAAATGTTTTTAATAGCAATTATGTGTGTTTTTTAAATAAAGTAGGCATCAAATTTGGTTACCAGAATAACCTATATAGTAAAAACAATGTGCCATGTTCATTAAAATAACTTTATTGTTTGAAAATGTACAAAAATTTCCGAATGTAAACTTAGTGTTTCCGAAAAAATTCGTTTCTTGGTCATCCTTATAGGTTAATAGCAAATTGAGCAATTCAAATTTGAAGTATTTAATCAAAATTCGCTACCATAACGCACTTGCTGCATACTAAAAAAAAAAGTTGTATCACGAACGACTTATGGGCCTCCTGTGATTGTAGAAATATTTTTTAGGATGTAGCTCAAGACACTATAATTAATGTATACAATTTTCTGTCATATCTTGTATAATAACGGATATATTGAGCTTTATTGATTTCTTACGAAAATTCGACAAAAATTATATACCATTAAACAACAAACTCTATAGCTAAGACTACTGCCAAAGCATCAGAGAAAGGGTCTAGTTGAAATGAATTTTCTGGAAATATTTTAGTAAAATAAAGGACAATGATGGTTGAAGCTAAGACTTCAGGGTTTGTAAAACATTCTTCTTCAGACATTTTCTTTCCATAGCTCGTATTAGTTTCAGGTTCTTTGCCTAAATGTTGCCAATTTTGACGTTTTAAATCGCGAGTTTGACTTTTTGAGGAAAACGCCAATTAATTTTTCTTTAAATGCCTATAACTTTTTTGTCTTTTAACCCAGAGAGCTAAATTTTGGTATGTAATTTACCTATAACGACATAAACCCGCGTACCAAATTTGGGTGCCCTAATTATTTCTGGATATATAAATTTTTTTCGGAAGAAAACACAAAATTTCCGGGGAAACCTGGGCTGATTTTCCTGCCTAACCAACTTATCCAAGCGACTTGCAAAGGGAAGGTATTCACCAAATTAAATCAAAATCGGCCTATTATTTTTTGAGTTATCGGTGTGATATATATATATATATATATATATATATATATATATATATATATATATATATATATATATATATATATATATATATATATATATATATATATATATATATATATACACACATATAAAAATCGAAACTGACCCCGGATATGTGTTCTACGGGACCTAATTAGCGCTCATTTGAAGAAATTTTTTCAAAATTCAAAAGACGGGATCTCCTCATTAGCGAATTTTTTTAAAGAAAATTCACTAATAGCAAATCGCTTTTGTTGCATAATTTAAATTTTAAATCAAATTTGCAGATTACCCTACGGTCAGTTTTTGATTAACCAACTGCTGATAGATAAAGCCTATCACCACATGCACCTGGGTACTATTTTTACCTTGTGCTTATTTCCCAGGATATGTAAAGGTAATTCATCAGAATTGGGGGCAGTTAGTAGGCAGTTTCGCCTTCACTTCTGCAGCGGTTCATTATGATGTGGTTTTCCCTTACCCAAGCTTTTTAATTGGGCGTCTTTCGAGGAGAAACGGAATGGATAGCACGATGTCCGTTTTCTGAATCTTTTCTTTAAAACATGTTTAAGAGGGCATTTTGATGTGGTGTTCCCTTCCACTAGTTTTTTATGGTGAACGGGGATTCTTCTGCGAGAGAATCGAGAGTGTGCACAATGTCCGCTTAACGCGTACGCATAAACCACAAGAAAAATGTTGTGGTTTCAAACCCCAAGAAAGTTATGAGACCCAGGGCAAATAGGGGTGCTGTGCGTGATAAACACGATTACAAGGAAGTATAACTGCAAGATGTGAAATGTCGCTTAGTATAGAAGTCCAACTAAGCTGTCTTTTTTTCACATTTTGCATATTTCCTTTGAATTTTCTTCCCAGCATAGTACCCTGATTCACGCTGGGTCCCCTAATTTTCTTAGAGGTTGAAACCACAATATATACTTTGTTGCTTATGCACACAGGGGTGTTTCTTAGCATGTTTCTAAATTTGTTTCTAAAAACTGACAGTGGGATAATCTGCAAATTTACCAATCTTAAATAAAACTTTCTTTTTTATGTTGATTCTTAATAAATTTTCTGAATTTTTTTCTAAAATCTGACAGTGGGATAATCTGCAAATTTACCAATCTTAAATAAAACTTCCTTTTTTATGTCGAGTTTTAATAAATATCACATTCTCTATGAAAAAGCTTGATTTACTGAAACATGATCAGCATAATTTATTTTTCAGGAAATTCTAGTAACGTCAAAAATAAACAAGTTATTTTGATAGGATAAGTATTTATGGATGTTTGCAGGAGCCCAGAATCTGACTGTTTTCAGTGTTGTTTAACGTCAATTAAAAAGTCTGAAATGTGCCAGCAGTGGCTTTTCTAAAATTGTATAGACATATTCTATCAGTAATATACTAAATCTATGCATAAAATGTTCAGAATAACCAGTTGTAAAATATTTACCGTATAGTTGAGAAATGTCAAAGTGAAATATTAAGATAACATCTGACAAACGTCACAAATTATCAAAATGCTGATACTTTACTTACCTACATTTCCATCAGTTGCTCAAATAAAAGATTTTGTAGCAAAGCTCACCTATTAACTAGTAAATATTGTAAGTAGAAATGGCTGATTTAAAGAGCTTTACGACAGATGTTAAGAGAGAATTTATTGAATTGTGCTGAGCTCACACTTGACAAAATAATATAATATGGATAAGAATGAAAAGTCCGGATGCAGCAAGTGCATTATCATAGTGAATTTTCATGGAAATGATCTAAACATTTTTTTAAAGGACACTATACCTATATGCAAAAAAGAGGCATGTTATTCTATTCTATTAACAAATTCATTCTAACCAAACTAACGAAATATTTTCCAAACTTATTATATCTACACTAGTCTTTTTAAACGTTTTTATCTTCGGGCTTTACAGTTATTGTCATTTTGAATACAGTATCACTTCATTTTTTTGATCTAGTTTGTCACCTTTTATATTTACTACAGTCATGTTTTAGCTACATGCCGTTTTCTTAATAATTGTGAGATTTGCGATTTCAACTACTTTTGACTATATAAAGACATTTAGTTGACAATTGCTTTGAACTGCTGAGTGTGGATATTTATCTATCTCAATGTGTCATTTAAACTTTGATTTTAATACTATTGATTTTTGTTTTAGTTCCTACTAAAATGGATTTCGTTATTACCTCTGACTCAATTTCTAGCTGTGTTGACAATGAATTGCACATTCTAAGGTACCTGATTTAATGTATTATTTTTATTTTACTGTTTACGCTGGCATTTACTTATGCCATGCCATTAGAATTCTTGGCTTTGACCTTTATATATATATATATATATATATATATATATATATATATATATATATATATATATATATATATGTAAATTGAAACTGACCCCGGTTATGGGTTTTAGGGGTCCTAGTTCGCGCTCTTTTAAACAATTTTTTTTTAAATTCAAGTTGGGATCGCCCCATTAGCGAATTTTTTCTACGAAAATTCACTAAAAATAAAAAAATAAGTCCAATACTATATTCGCTACTTCTTTTTGCTACCTCTCCACATGACATCATGACCGAAAAACGTCAAATGATTATATATCTTGTGTAGTTGTTCTGTCAATGTTCCTTCAGAAGGCTAATGGGAAATGCTGTTGAAAATTAAGGACATTGTCATAATACAAACACATAACACCAAACGAAATAATATCCAACAAGTGTTATAGGATTACAAATCAGATTACCTAATAACCAACTTCATATAAGCACAACTTATGAGACTTACCCACAAACTCTACTTTCCACACACGATGAGGTAGCGATAGAGTCTCTGAAGTTAACAAAGGCAGCTTGGCAACCATCTGCCCAAACACTGATTTCATACCATCGACCCCAGCTAATCCACCTCTAGACCTAGAGCGCTTCACTTGTATTCTGTTCAGTTCAATCACAGGACCATGATGTTTATCTCTGACCATTGTAGCCTGCACTACCTTTCTGAAGGTAGCCTCTTTTATGTTATATATCAGAAAAGTCCTTAGCTCATGCAAAGAGTCCAGTCCCGTTATGGGAAACATTGTAATACAGGGACAGATAAGTTCAGCAAAGTGATGCAATAAGACCAAACGTCCATAGAGCACATGAGTTGGAATGTCTTGCAGCAGATCATATTCCAGAGGCGTGACAGTCGGTAGTCTTGTGGAACTTGAAGTCGAGCTGCTGGTAGACCAAGCCACAGTGTGAGCTGAACCACACGCAACATTGTTGATTTTTTTCCCCTGTAATGCTGACACTACGTGTGGTCGTAAGATGGCATTAGTAGTTCCATCACCCAACTGTCCTTCATCATTGTCACCCCAGGTGTATAACTCTCCTTCATCAGACACGGCAACACAGTGTAATGAACCAGTGGCAATAAATACTATTTTCTTAGAGTTCAAGGCTGAAACTTTCTTTGGACGGCGAATGTGGTCCCCAGTGCCATGGCCCAACCTGTGATAATCACCTTTGCCCCTACAGAAATAAATATAATAATGAATTATTTGCTAATTAGGTAATTTATTTATTTATTTTATTCACTTAACCAGTAAGATTACATAAGTAAATCCTATAAATTAATTTTCTACACATAAGTCTGGCACCCCAATTTTAATTTAAGACCACAATAACAACTTATATACACAGTGATCGATTGAGACCGACTCTTAGAAAGATTTAGCCTCCTAATAATACGAGGTATATTCATAAAGTAAGGGCTGTTGGCTTATTTATTTATTCATCCATTCATTAGTTTATTTATTTATTTATTTTACAACCATCCTACAGAATTTCCAATAAGAGGATGGGATACAAAACAAAACAAAAATTACAATATATAATTTAAAAAAAAAAACAACAAAAAGAAAACAATAACAAACTTGCTAGGCAGACATGAAACGCTTGTAACACACTGTTTTAAAGTCCTTAAAGGTACACGAAAATATATCCACATGCATAGTCAATAGATTATATAGCTTACACATATTGTGTAACATGTCGTATGTATTTAACATATCTGTGACATGTCACACGCGTCAACGCCTTTTATTTCCGTACAATAAAGCTTCTGAATCAGTCCCAGTAGTGACGTCAGAGTCTGAGTCCCTCTAGTGACGTCAGACTCGGCGGTCAGTTGCTCTACCGCATTACAACTCAATGGAATACGCCGCAACGTGACAACTCGACGACATGTCAAGATAAAAATGTCTTTATAAACGATTGGAATATGTGACAGGCTCTCTTCTCTTAAGTCAACCTGAGACATGCTATCACACAGTTAGTTTTTAATTGGGAAAAACAACATGCCAAATGGGTAAGTTTTATACTTCAATACCCGCTTATTCTCTGGTTGCTTGTAAGTTTCTTTAATTGAGATTAATATGTGATTGCTTTCTAGTATATACTGTACCGATATTCATTTTCAATAACTGCTCTTTCTCATAAATTATATACTGTTAAACGGTGGCTTGTGGTAGCATTAATTCAATAATTGCTTGCTATTGTGCCGTACTAATTGTACTTTCAGAGAGTTCATTTAAAATTTTATTTCATTTATGTTATTCTATTTTGATTACTAATACAAAGATAAGTTTTGTACTTGAACACGACCTGCTACCAGCTGCCTCATGTAGATCGTAAAGCCTTAAACCAACACTAATCCACCTGAAATTTATAGCCACCCCGCTGGTCAGCGCCTAAATGGAACCCCACTAAGTGGCACCCCGCTAATCACCAACTCGCTGAGCAGGGACCAGCTAGTCAGCAATCCGCTGGTCTATCAACATTCGTCTAGATCTGCCAGTTGGAGATTCATCATCCTGGAGGAGTTTCGGTGACCCCTAACATCGACCATATGTGCCAAGTCACGAAGCCGTTTCCCCAGGAAAATGCACCTATACAATGAGGCACCTCCAGCATCCTAGCCTGGATGAATATAGTCATCACTCCAAGGGCAGCAGTCTAAATCACGAGCTAAGTACATCATTTATCTGCATTTTTTTTAACGTAGTGTATGCTCCACAATTCCTTTCAACAGTTTTATATGCCAATTAGTAGTTAATTTTTTTTCCTTATTTCAATTTGCTTAATTAAAGCGATTAGCATTATATAACTTCAATAATCTTTTAATAAACCGATTTTTATTTTTACTCCTGGCTTTTATTTGTACATTTTAAAACCCACCGAATGCAAGTGCTAAAGCCCATACCCTGCGTTAATTTATTATTACACTTGTGCCCCGACTGAGTAGCCAAGCTAAGTGTGATTCATTATATCTTTAAATAATACACAGGGCAATAAATGTTGTTATAATTGTATATGGGAGGGAGAAAACTGCAGCAAATTAATGCGAGGTCGAGCCATCCACAAGCCAACCACACAGCTACTCAACACAGCAATAACCTGTCGCGGGCAATAAGACACAATGGGGATAGCCAAGTTTAAGATAGATGGTTCTCTAAAAAATATTCACTGAACCTTCTCAGGGCTAAGACATGCATGCAATAGTTAGGCGACCACACAATTGATACATACTCGAGTCTACCTGTCACCAGAAAATCAAAAACTCTAGACGCAGCAAGTGCGTTATGGAAGTGAATTTTCATAAAAATCAATTTGGTTACCGGTATAACCTATATAGTAGGAACAATGTACCATATTTTACCAAAATAATTATTTGAAAATGTACAAAAATGTTCCGAAAATAAACTTTAAATGTTTCTGAGAAAACTGGTCTCCTAGACAATGAACCTTAGGTTAACAGCAAATTGAGTTATTGAAATTTGAAACATTGAATGAAAATTCGCTACCAAAACGTCCTTGCCGCGTTTATACAAAAATTTTTCCGAAAATAAAGTTAAATATCGGTTTCCTAACCAACAAAACTTACGTTAATCGCAAATTGAGTTATTGAAATTTGAAGGATTTAATGAAAATTAGCTACCGAAACGCACTTACTGCGTCATATTTTGATAAAAAATGCTAAAATGCAGTAACGAATTTGTTCTACTAAAATTAGCTAAAAATTATAGACCGTTAAACCATAAACTTCACTAAACCTACAGGGAAAGCATCAACCTAACTAAACCGACAGCCAAAGCATCAGAGAAAGGGTCTATTTGAAATGAATTTTCTGTAAATATTTTAGTAAAATGAAGGTCAATGACGGTTGAATCTGAAACTTAAGTGTTCGCAGAACACTTTTCTTGCAACATTTTCTTTTCACAATCCGTATTTGTTTCACGTTCTTTGCCTAAACATTGCACATTTTGACGTTTTAAATTGCGAGTTTGACGTTTTGAGGAAAACTCCAAAATTTGTTTCTTTAGCTGCCCGTAACTTTTTGTCCTTAAACTTAGAGACCTAACTTTTGGTACATGGTTCACTCTTTATCATACAAATACGCGTACCAAATTTGGTTGCCCTCACTCTGTTATTCCAGGAGATATACATTTTTTTAGAAAGAAAACACAAACTTTTCCGTGAAAACCTGGTCCGATTTTCCTGGCCAACGAACTTATCCAAGCCACTTGCAAAAGGAAGGTACTCAACAAATTTGCTCAAGATCGGTCCATTATTTTTTGAGTTATCGGTACTATATATATATATATATATATATATATATATATATATATATATATATATATATATATATATATATATATATATATATATATATATATATATATATATATATATATATATATATATATATATATATATATATATATATATATATATATATATATATATATATATATATATATATATATATATATATATATATATATATATATATATATATATATATATATATATACATACATATATATATAAACACAGATCTCCCCATTAGTGAATTTTTTAAGAAAATTCACCAAAAAAGAAAACTTGAATCACCAACGACTTATGGGTCACCTGTAATTGTAGAAATATTTTTTTAAGATGCAGCTCGAGACACCCTATAATTAATGTATACAATTTTTTTCGTATCGTGCATAATAACTGATATATTGAACTTTGAAGATTTTTTACGAAAATTCGACAAAAATGATATACCATTAACCGATAAACTCTATAGCAAACACTACTGCCAAATCATCAGAGAAAGGGTCTATTTGAAATGAATTTTCTGGGAACATTTTGGTAAAATGAAGGACAATGACGATTGCAACTAAGACTTCAGGCTTTGTAAAACATTCTTCTTGAGACATTTTCCTTCCAAATCCCATATTACTTTCAGGTTCATTGCCTAAATATTACCAATTTTGACGTTTAAAATAGCGACTTTGACGTTTTGAGGCAAACCCAAATTTATTTTTCTTTAAATGCCTGTAACTTTTTGGTCCTTTAACCTACAGAGCTAAATTTTGGTATATATATATATATATATATATATATATATATATATATATATATATATATATATATATATATATATATATATATATATATATGTATATATATATATATATATATATATATATATATATATATATATATATATATATATATAAACACAAAGTCTGAAACCGACCTCGGATTTGGGTTCCAGGGGTCCTAAATAGCGCTCATTTGAAGAAATTTTTTCAAAATTCCAAAGTCGGGATCTCCTCATTAGTGAATTTTTTTAAAGAAAATTCACTAAAAAGCATTTCTAGCGCTTGTCTGTGAACAAAATCTCTGGTAGATCTAATTACAAAATCCTAAAATTCGGAGTGATACTGATACCGAACTCTCAATATGCAAGTTAAAACTAAGTTTGCTATCGAATAGAACACTGAAGTCTCGGAAGCCAAGTTTCCTTGTCAAAAGAGTATCTTGTAGAGAATAATCAAAATCAACAATAGAATGCCCACAGCTGTAAGAAACAAGACAGCACTTATTGACATTGAGGTTAAAACAATTATAAGAACAACAATCAAATATATAACCAAGATTCCTTTGCAAACAAATATAGTCGTCTACAGAAGCAATGGATGAGTAAATCTTCAAGTCATCAGCGTGGAGAAGACATTGGATATTAAGCAACTGCACAATGTTGTTAATAAAAATGTTGAAAAAGACGAGCCCAAGAACCAAACCCTGAGGCACGCCAGAACTGATGAAAAGTTATCTGACTTAAAATCACGGCACGCTACAAAATCTACCCTATCAGAAAAATGAGAAGCAAACAGCTCAATAAGATGGTCAGAAAATCTATAGCACGAAAGCTTATGTAGAAAAATGCCATGTGGTATATTGTCAAAGGCCCTGCTAAAATCAAGATGTATCAGCCTGTTTAGCTGCAACCAAAGCACCCAACAAGTATTGAGTAACACACAGTAGATTGGTGACTCTTAGACCTACTGGCAATACTGCAGCTATTATTTTGTTTCAGGAGGCGTTTGCCTTTCTGTGAATGCATATAGCAATGTCCAAGACAATCGTTTCTTCCGCCAGTTGTAAAGTGCATGCTGTGATTCAATTTTTGTGTGCAAATGGGTCTTCACCTGCTGATATTAATCAGAAGTTGTGTCTTGTGTGTGTACCTACAGTAATGAGTAATGGGAAGTTTAGAAAGTGATCTCGAGACTTTTAAAAATGGCTACACAAATGTGCATGTTGAAGAGCGTAGTGGCAGGCCCAGCATTCAGACCAGCGAAATCGTTGAACAACCGAACTGAAAACTGCGTAGTGATTGGCGGTTGACAATTAGTGCTCTGGCTTATGAATTTCCGCAAGTTGGGCGAAACTATCGTCTGACGTAATTATCCTCCAAGACAATGCGCGTCCTCACCCGCTGCCGTAAACAAGAAGATTATCTTTTCATTGGGAACTTATTGACCACCTTCCATATAGTCCCGATCTTGCACCTAGCCACTACATTCTCTTTTTGCATTGGTGGCTTGGTGGAAAACGGTTTGAAAACGACGAGAAACTGAAGACCGCCGTTGTTAATCGGTTCAATTTTCAGGGGGCGAACTTCCATGCAGAGGGGTTAAAGAAACTGGTGCAGCGTTAGGAAAAGTGCTGAGAATTGAATGGCGATTATGTGGAAAACTTAAGTAGATATGTAGTAAACTAAACTGCCAATAAAAACATTTTCTCACGAGTTTATTTTTTTTAATGACCTAACGGCACTTACTTTATGAATATGTGAATTAGGTACTGCAAAGCTGCACACGGTTATAAGGTAAAAACATCTATTATATGAAAATATTTTCAAGATGGTAGCACTTCGAGAAATATGGGAAGTTGACATTAACCTTCCTATTTCAAGTGGAATGATAATTTGTTTTTGCATTTTTCAATTCTAAATGTAAGTGCAGCTGTTTACAACATTTTTTTTTACTTAAAAACATTTGGGATACACATCACAATTCAAATGCTTAACAATTTCTACCGGCACCATTTTTAAACCAACAATGTTTAAATTAAGGTTATGAGTAGAAGGAATCTTGATGTTTATATTGAAGTTTTTTGAATTGTTGGAACTATCCACGTTATTGATAAAGTGATATTGTATTGATATTATATAACGTTTTCTCCTGTCCCCTGTGAGGTGGTGAGATAGCTCGTCATCAAGCAGAAGTCACCATGCATTGAGATCGATAGTATCAGTGAAAGGGTGGAAGAATATCCCCTACAGTGAGGACAATATGTATATAGAGCAGGATTCTTAACAGAAACAGCACTGCACCAGCTGGTGGTGAAACTGGAGAATACACTGGAAAACAGGGAGGTGACGCTGGGAGCCTTCCTAGACATAGAGGGGGCCTTCAGCAATACCTCGTTCGGATCGGTTCTGGCAGCTGTCCGGGAGGGTGGAATAGAGGAGACCTGCTGCAGGAGGATCGGTTCCATACTCAGGGACAGGGCGGTGTTCACCTCACTCGCGGGAGGGACTCTGTTGGCGGAGGTCGCGGCGGGGTGTCCGCAGGGGAGCGTTCTGTCTCCCTTGCTCTGGTGCCTAGTCGTGGACGGCCTGCTGGGGAGGCTCTCGGGAGGGGGGTATGAGGTACAGGGATATGCGGACGACATTGTCATCATAGTCTGAGGAAAGGTTACACAGTCAGTGTGGGAGCGCATGCAGACCGCACTGAAAGTGGTGTAAAGGTGGACGGTTGGTAAAGGGCTCGGGGTGAGCCCCGAGAAAGCAACTGTCGTGCCGTTTACGAGGAGGAGGAAGTGCGACAGCCATAGAGCTCTCACTCTATACGGTAGGAGCATTCCAATGGCCAGGGAGGTAAAATATCTTGGGGTCATATTGGACTCTAAGCTAACCTGGAATGGTCACATTGGAAAAATACTGCGTAAGGCAGTCATGACCTTAGCAGTCACTAGGCGGCTATATGGAAAAACGTGGGGACTACACTTAGTTATTATGGGGGAGGCCAGGCTAGGACTATACAGACTAGCCTGCAATGGTAGACTGAAGATCAACCCAGGCTTCAGGGGCCACTGCAAAATTCAGGAGATCGTGAAGGAGCCCATGCTTGAAATGACGTCAGTCTTCGCGAGCCCGCGAATCTGCAGGGAAAACAATTTTACAGTGGAAATCCCCGACCGTAGGGCATGGTGGGAGGAGACGCTGGGCATACCACAGGACGTGCTCGTCTGGTTCACGGACGGATCCGGCGGGGAGCGTGAGACGGGGACAGGTGTTTACTCGGAAGGACCGAGCGTAAGTCATAGTATTTCCCTCGGAGCCCATTCTACGGTGCTTCAGGCCGAAATGTACGCCATCTTGCACTGTGTGTGGGAGAACAAGAGGAGGAGCTACACCAACAAGCGGATCCTCATAGCCACAGACAGCCAGGCTGGGCACTAAGTAGCTCACGGGTAAATTCCTGGCTGGTGAGTGAGTGCCGAGACGAGACGAGCGACCTGGCTGGGTAGAATGAGGTGACCCTCATCTGGGTGCCGGGTCACTCGGGGGTCAAAGGCAATGAAGAAGCTGACAGTCTCGCGAAGAGAGGGTCAGGTTAGGTCAGGTCAGGTCAATTTATGGGACCAGAACCAGCTCTGGGCGTGACAAAGAGCACTGCCAGGGGAGTCATTAAGTCCTGGGTCAGAAACCAACACAAGGTGTACAGGGCAGACTGTCCAGGGCTCAGACATGGGAAGTCAATAATTGACGAACCCAGTTCAAAGAGAGCTGTGGAGCTGCTAAATCTTAGCAGAGGACAGCTCAGAAACACAACAGGTCTCTTGACCGGACACATGGCCCAACAACACCTTCAACCATGGTCATAGCTCATCGACTGTCCTACTTTCTATGGTTAATAATATTCTCACTTATTAGCATCGAGGCTATATTAGTGCTCTGGTTATGCTGGAAGGCCTTTGATTCTCTTGATCATTCTGTGTGACGTGCTAGATTGTTGAGTTATGGTGTTTATAGTTTTTTTACAATGGTTTGCTAGCTACTTTAGTGTTCGATTGCAGATGGTGACACTTGATGATGGGACTTGCTCTGAACTCTGCTCAGTATTGGTGCGGATGCCACAAGGATCAATACTCGGATTCAATCTCCAAAAGGTCCAGAGTCTTCGAATGTCTGTGATATTCGAAGTACATTCCTTGTCCCATTCAGATAATACTAGAAATTTGGGGTGGATACTAGATAACCTGCAGTTCTCCAGGCATGTGGACCATCTCTGCCACCACCATCCTGATGTTGTACACAGATTTCGCTCATCTCTTGCATCTGTAAAATGTCCTTTGGTTCTACAGTAACTTCCCAGTTCATTAAAATGTTTAATTGTTCGACAGTTGTTAATTGTCTAACTCCTAACAAATTAGCCAAATATCACTGGCTACTTCGCTAGGTTTACCGCTTTCACTGCTCCCTTTTATCTTAAGTTGGATGGGCGAGTCATTTATTCTAGTTTAAGTGCATGAGCCAAAGCGTGTGATTCAATTAAAAAGTAAAAAAAAGTAAAAAAAAAAGTAAATACTGTAAGTCAACCCTGAGTGTCGGTGTTTTGATTGGCAAATATACTCTGTGGTTGACCATTGTCTTCTGCGGGCATTCAACACCACACAGTGTTTGCAGATGATACCCCACCCAGGTACTGACTGTGCCAGACGTTGCTTAACTTCGGTGATCACACCAATATGTTCAATGCGGTGTGGACGTTGCCGTGCCTCATTCTATTAATGACATGAATGGAAATTAAAATAAAAAGAAACCTCTGGGAAAACTGAATTTATACCCTTTTACCTACTGACTGTGCCAGACGTTGCTTAACTTCGGTGGTCGCACCAATGTGTGTAATGCGGTGTGGCCGTTGCCGTGCCTCATTCAATTAATGACATGAATGGAAATGAAATTAGAAAGAAACCTCTGGGAAAACTGAATTTATAGCCTTTTACATACTGACTGTGCCAGACGTTGCTTAGCTTCCGTGATCGTACCAATGTGTTCAATGTGGTGTGGTTGTACCTCATTCAATTAATGACATGAATGGAAATGAAATTAAAAAGAAATATCTAGAAAAACTTAACTTATAGTATTTTACAAATCACTCTGAACAGTGGTAAATGTCTAATTGACAAGCAGATGCAAAAGCTACTTTACATTTGTCAAAAAATTGCACTTGTTTAGCAGTAGTGACAGAGAATATCCTAGGCCAACTACATTAATGATCTAAAACTTTGAAAAACTACAAGTAAGAATGATAATTTGTACTCTTACCATGTATATATACTTCCTGATCTAGTCAATGCTATAGAGAATTGAGATCCGCATTCAACTTTGATAACCCCTAAACCAGCTAAACTTTCTATTTTCATAGGTATCTTACAACCATCCGAACCTCCTCTACCTACAAATAAATGAGTGATTTATATAAAGAAACACTTCTGGCATATTATTAGTACTTGTTATACCTAGTTTTCCATAATCCCCATCTCCCCAGGACCACACATTGTCATCATCTGTTATACAGAGTGTTTGTGCATCACCAGATCCACAGGCAACATCAATTACCTTGTAACCTACTAATGCCTCCACCTGCACATGAGAGTAAAATAAAAACATCAAATTGTAACATTACAACTTATAGTTTGTATAAAAGGTGGCAATTAGATTTCTAGGTGTTAAATAATAATAATAATACTTATTAAATAATTTGTACAGTTACAGAGCGAACGCAATATAACAGAAAATAAACGCATAACAGTCCCATATACAAGAAAATGAATAAAAAGAATTAACAGTAATAATGTAAACTGTATACAGAGGGATATCTGGTTGTCAATGAATAGTTTATTCACAAACATAACCAAACTTTATATTAACAACACAAAACGCTACGCTATTTAACATAACACAACATGAAAATTCTAGTTTCCAAATTTACAAATTGCCGCTGAAAATGTTGTCGTCTTAGACAATCGACATATGTTGCCCGGTCCTGCATCATTAATTTAAATTTTAGATATTTCCCAATAAAATAAGTTATTTTTAATTTTAAAATTGGAAATTGATAGTGAGAACATCAAAGTTCCCAGCCTATGTGGTTTCAAGTATAAGAATTGCCTAATTTGAGTATAATTAAGCTTTGGGATTAAACCCAAATATGGTTCGACACAATGGGTGTGTGTTTACAACTCCACAGGATATAGCTGACGCTTTTGCTGATTTCTTTGGTTCCAATTATATATCCTCCACTGATTTTGGCGGCTCATCAGGTTCGTCCGAATGTGTTGTAGATGTGCTGCATGTTCCTTTCGATGTCGGAGCTGGATGTCCTTGAGGCAATCAAACATATAAAACTGAAGATGTCGTCTGGTCGACATGGCATACCTGCGTTTACCATTAGGGACTGTGCTTCTGTTTTTGTAGGGCCTCTTTTTGTGATTTTCTCTCTGGCTTTGGGAACGTGTGTTTTCCCGGGGCAGTGGAGGACAACAGTGGAGTGTCCGATACACAAATGTGGAGACGTTGATTTGGTGGAGAGCTACAGGCAGATCTCACTAATTTCGGAGTTTGCTAAAGTGTTCGAATTTATTTGGAACTATGGCTTCGTTAGACATCGATCGACAGTGACCAACCTTATTTCTATTACACAGTATGTAGCTGAGGTGGATCACGGGGTACTGATGCAAAAGTAGGGTGCCTCTGGTTTCCCTCCATCTCTTCTGCGCCTGTGCCAATCGTATCTCAGTGAGAGAATTCAGTATGTGATGGTAAATGGGCATAGATCATCTGACTTTGCTGTGAAATCTGGCGTTCCTAAGTGGTCAGTCTTGGGGCCCCTGCTCTTTTCTATCTTTGTTAATGACAACATCGAATCTGAGATGTGAGTGTCTTATGTATGCGGATGATCTAAAGATATCTTGTATGGTGGGTGATGCTCGCAATTGCGATAGGCTTCCGGGAGATGTTGTATGCTGCGGTAGAAATACGTTACAGCTTAGGGCTGATATAATGTGTCACTGACACCGTCATTGCTTTTCGACTGTAGGTACGTGTGTGGATGATTGTGTACTATTGTCTTATTTTGTAGTTTATTATTGTCTTATCTTGTAGTTTTTATAGCCGGTGTTTGGGTGGATTATTTGTGTGTGTGTGTGTGTGTGTGCTATTATGTGGATGCATGCGTGAGTTATTGTGCATTATTATCTTATTTTGTAGCTTATTATTGTCTTATTTTATAGTTTTGACATATATTGTGTAATATTTTCTGTTTCACACAATAGACAATTTGCATGGGTTCTCTATTAAACGAATTTAACATTTACCAAACAGTTTTTCATACATAGAACATTATTACATGCATGAAAATACCCAAAAACATATGTAGTGGACAGAAAAATAATTTTAAAATCAAAAACTTTTGAATTATTATCATGTGACCGCTAACGTTCTGTTATTGGTCGTGACGTACTTGGACCATGAATAAATGACATGTTTACATTTGCCTTATGGTATGATAAGTACGGTCGCTTGTTTCTCAACACCATGGTGAATTTTATTCGTTTATAGAGGATCTCAAGCTCATTGTCATTGTTGACATTACCATCCAGTGACATCACAGATCAATAATGGTGTTTGAAATCAATTATGAATATTGACGGATATTGATCATCCTCACGAAAGCTAAGAAATTTTTGAATTTTTCCTTTGCACAGATTCTAGACTTGACACATGTATCTCATAAGTACTCACACAACTGAGCCATATTCAAGTCTGGACCTAACCAGACAACGAAAGAGCAGGAAGAGGGTGTCAGTCAGCGAGAAATTTTTGCTGTTTCTTATCAGAAACCCAAGAGTTTTGTAAGCAGCACTAACAGTCTGCTCATAGTATGGTTTAAAAGATAGAGTACCATCAGAAACAATTCCAAAGTCCCTAAACTGTCCTGGGGCAATCAAGTGTAAACCGCTTATATTATATCTGAAAGTAATTGAGTGCTTATTTCGAGTAAAGGACATCACACAACACTTAGAAACATTCATAGAAAGATCACTCTGACAACACCATTCATCAAGGATCTAAAGACAGTTCTGGAGCTGCAAACAGTCATCAATACTCGAAATATTTGCAAAAATCTTAATATCATTTGCATACATTAAAAAAGGAACATGTAAGACATGTTTAACTGGGTCGGTAAATATATTAAACAGTAGTGGACCGAGTATGGAACGCTGAGGCACTCCTGAAGTTATGTGATAGGTGTTAGATTTGAAGCCCCCAACCTCAACAAATTCCAGGTAAGATCTGAATAGGCCAAGCAAGCCCTCGGAGAATCCGATAGCCCTTATCTTGTCAATTAGAACAGAATAATTTAGACAATCGAAGGCCTTAGATAGATCAGTATACACAACATCAACCTGTGAAGAGCGGTCGAGAGTGGACGCAATGAACTGTGTAACATCAACTAAATTTGTCACAGTCGATTTCCCTGGAATGAAAATATGCTGAGAAATAGAGAATCTGCTTTTTATGTGAAACAATACTCGCTGAAAAAGGCAGCCTCGAAAATGTTACAGAAGACACAAAGTATGGCTATTGGTCAATAGTTTGCTGGATCACCACTATCCCCAGCCTTGAAGAAAGGGAAAACTCGTGACAGCTTCCAAATCGCGGGGAATGTTCCAGATGTAAGGATTCATTTAAAAATTTTCTAAAGTGGATTCAATAAAGCATATAAGCAGTCGCGCACCAAGAAGCCAGGAACTAGAATAGGTCCACAGGACATGTTAGCCTTAATTCTCTTAGCAGTTGTAATAATTTCATAATCTGTAAAGACATCAACAAAAAACACTGTGATGTCACTTGAAGCCAGGCTGGCGGCTGTAGGTGATGAGGTGGAGGTAAGAAACAAAACTGTCAACTGCCTGTTGCTGGTTAGATGAATTCCCAATAGAAAAGTTTTGACGGCGTCAAGAAGAGCAGTTCCAGCATTTTTTAGGATTAGACGTAACCTCTGTTTCAACGCTCTGGAAGTAGTTTACTTGGGAAAGATAAATGTCTCTCTTAAGTTTTTGTAATAATAATTGCAATAATAATTGCTTAATTTAAGCTCTACAGGTGATGAAACTATACCTCCCATGTAATAGCAATAGTAATACATTTAAGCTAGGAACTGGCAGGAAATACATTTTCTGACCTTATCAATGTGCTCCATTATTTGTAGAATGAGATTCAACCTAGGCTTGTCTCCAGCACAGCTTCATAATATAAAATTAAGATATAACCCACTCTGTGATTGTGGAGAATTGAGAAGTGCCGAACATATGTTGGTAATTGTGAGTTAACAAAACACAGAACTGACATTTTTATTGCAAAAATTTATAATTTAGGCAACATAAAGTTTGTTTAACTTGCCACAATTGTTGGAATATATATATATATATATATATATATATATATATATATATATATATATATATATATATATATATATATATATATATATATATATATATATATATAAATAACCATCTTATTGTTGAAAGTGAAGAAAAATAGCAAAAAAAAGAGGAAGAAAAAACAAAATAGCAAAAATTTCGGCACGCAGCAAAAGTGAATTTTCATAAGAATTTTACACTATTAGTAAGGCATATTACTAAAATTAATACTTGAAATTTAAGAGTTTTTAAGAATTTTTTTGAGACTGTTACTATCGATATCTTTCTATTATCAAAAAATATTTTAATTATGTCTCCAACAATGAACAAACTTACTTTTTTATGAACTAGAAAAGTAAAATTTGGTATATCTAGGAACTCAGAACAGGAAAGTTTCTGCCAAATTATAAACAGGGCAGCTATTTTTCCTTTTTAATCGGATGGATGATTACGTTTTAGTCAACCTAACCGAACCGGTTTTTCAAACCAAAAAATGTGTTTTAAAAACAAATTCTCTACTAGTGAATTTTCTGAATAAAAATTCACTAATATCAACAATAAAAAAAGTATATGCTGAAAATTATAAACTATTGTTTCTATAAAATATTAAAGTGAAACAAAAATGTTAGATGGATCGCGCGAGAATAGAATAGAACCGAGAACCCCGGCAGTCTCCATGTTTGTTGAACATGTTACCGCTCGGGCAACGAGACTATGTAACGAGTGTTTGTTCGTCCGATGTTATATCCGTAGAGTATAGGTAAACCATTGATCTTTTCACTATATGCTACATTTTCAGTTTGAAAATTTAATTGGGGCTGTTCATCAAGCTACAACTATAGTGTATTTAAAAATCTATTGAATCTCCCACTTAAAAAAACCATAACCTTTACAATCAAATCGCTTTTAATTTCATGCCTGTGATTCTGATGTCGTGCGGGAGCGGGCTGGATGTACTTTACTTTCACTTTTGCGCATTGACGATTGACATGGTGTTGACAACGGTTTCTGGATTTTAGTCGCCGCGATTTCGCGAACGCCAGTTCGGATAGTATGTTTTATTTGTTATTTCTATTGTTTGCTCCTGTGGTATGTATCAATCTACGCATGGCAGCCAGCTACCCTATCTTTGGCAGTCATTGGACTTTAACAAGTTAAGTGGTTTCAATTCATGTCTTTCAGATGTTGTGACGCCGAAGTGGGCATGGGCCAAAATTTATATGACCCCGCCGCGCTTCCTTTTATACCAGATGACAAATGCTCAAATAATTACTAACCTATCAACAAATCTAATTTGTCATTGGCATAAGCTAAGTTACCGGGAAGTTAGAGGGCCGCCAGCTTTTATACAGTGGAGATGGGCGTGGGTTAAAATAAGATCTTAATTAGGGGCGCCACTTGATTGTTTAACCTCTACTCCCGGATATTCTAACAAGATGTTCACAAAATATGCTTCCTTGCCCAGATCCAACACAACCAAGAATTCTTGGATCACACTGGCAACTATAGCCAACCACAATCGAGCACAGGAAGCTACAAGGGAGATGTAATTACGATAACATCAACTAAAATTCGGAACGGTATGGTCTCATAGACCCACAAATAAAGATAACGGTAATGATCTTAATCTATCAACAGTCCTGAAAAGAAAACACAACCACACAAAACCAAAACATCTAAAATATGATAAAATACGGGCTTTTATTAACCTTCTTTGACATACAAGACTTTATGAAAAGTTGTTTTAAAATTCTGATCTAAATTAATAAAAAAATAAAATATAAATATAAATAAGTCTCTATAATATCACAGAAATGGCTTACTACCAAATACTCAAGATCTTTACTGAATATCTATGAATGTACTACAAATATCGTTGTTCTACGGAAAATCCCACTTTTCGTGCACGCAAAGCTCACAAATTATTTTCCCCAATTATTACTTAATTACATGATAAGTACGGTAAGTGGCTTGATTGAAGATCAAGTCCCAAAAAGTAATCAAAAAGCTTGACTAACGCTAACAATATGTGACAACTAATGGTACTATCAAAAGTGAAGCAATTATATTAATAATGGTCTTATAAAAATCTGTACCACATTTAGTGAAGTTAAAATAAAATAAATTCGGTTTGATTTTATTAAATTTAACACAGATGAATATTAAAAATGTACCTTATCAAGAATGTCTCTTATCACTTTATACGTTATCACAAAACGGAAAATTCTTACTTAAATTCCTGGACTTCTAGGCCGTCTAATTACCATCAATTTCCAAACCAAACCAAGGCCTCAAGGGATACGGGACTGCGACCACGGGAATAATGCAAAAACGGTACGGCAATGCGACAACGATAGGGAAGACCTTCTTACTGGGATCCTAATTCATTCCTCCATTTAATTCGACAGTCATATATCTTGTTCGGTACCTAAAAATTCGCTAATCCACTCCAAATTTACGGTACGTGAATTTACCAAAGATATTGCCCATACAACAATGTCGGCCTACCACAAGGCTATTCGGCACACAAAAATCGCCCTACACAAAGACTTCGTCGGTACGAGAATAATATCTCCGGTACAAGAAAAATCCAGTCGGTACTTGAAATTGCTAAACGGTACTTGAAGACGCTAGTCGGTACTTGGAGACGCTAGCCGGTACTTGAACCCTCCAGAGAGGGAAACGAAATTCCACAACGGGATACGATAAATGTGGTCCTTAAATCCCCTAAACGGGTCTCTCCACAGCCTTCGGCACTAAATCCGTACATTACGACATAACCAGAAAGACTGCAGATTAAATTCTGAGAGCAACAAAACCCACAAGGGAGGATACTTAATATCCAAAACTTGCTCCTCAGACGGAACCACGTGTTAACTCCACAAAAATTACCAACGAACTCTGCCTCGAAACTTCCAGCACATTCATATCTCCGACTCGAAAACACAGGTGCTGCTACATCCTTCGCTCTCTCTCGCATCACATACGTCTCCAGCCATCTATCCTCTTCAACATGCGGACCCTTTCCGAACTACGGCACGGCCACGCAAGCGTGCAAGCCGGCCCGATATACCAGGGGTAATACAAATATAAATAATTTACGAAAGATCTAAATTCGATACATTATACGAGGGGTATCCAGAAGAATTAACCACAGTTTCGCCAATAATTCTTTTTACAAAGCAGGGGAGGAACCACAAATACGTCCAAATTAGCTTAGATGTTTAGTTATCCAAATTATACCGTTACAAAATCCCCCCCTACTTTAAAAGATTTTACCCAAAATCTTTCAATCCAATCATCAACTGGCGAATGGGCCTTCAACTTTCCTTCCATAGCTGTAAGTGGTCAGGAATGAGACGAGAGAAATCCGAAATTATGCGATACGAGACAGCTAACTAAATGCCGATACCAACATAAACGAAGTGTGCTCCATTAGCAAACGGTAGGATGGTAACGATAATGTTCTCCACAAAAAAGAAATAAACGATACAGCGGTAACGGTAATATTTCCCAAAACCACCAAACGGTAACGGTAACAAATAAACGATAAAACGGTAACGGTAATACTCTCCACAATTAATAAAACAAACGGTAGAGCGGTAGCGGTAATATTTCCCCACACTACCAAACGGAAACGGTAATAAATAAACGATAGAACGGTAACGGTAATTCTTAAAAATCATTTCCTAAAATACACAATCAAACACCTAAAATCCAAACACATACAACACTCAATAATCAAACACCAATGGACTGCTGAAGAATTCGAAAAAGTTGTGCCAAAATTTATTTCCCCACAAACTCGAGCCAAAACTTCCAGCAAACTTGAGGGCTAAAATCCAACAAAATTCAAGGGTCGAAACTTCCAGAAAACTCAAGCCAAAATCCAGAAAACTCGAGGGCAAAAATTTCCAGACAACTCGAGGGCCAAAATCCAAAAAACTCGAGTGCAAAAATTTCCAAACAACTCGAGGGCAAAAACTTCCAGACAACTCGAATGCCCCCAAAGTTGGGCGCCAAAATTTATGTGACGCCGAAGTGGGCATGGGCCAAAATTTATATGACCCCGCCGCGCTTCCTTTTATACCAGATGACAAATGCTCAAATAATTACTAACCTATCAACAAATCTAATTTGTCATTGGCATAAGCTAAGTTACCGGGAAGTTAGAGGGCCGCCAGCTTTTATACAGTGGAGATGGGCGTGGGTTAAAATAAGATCTTAATTAGGGGCGCCACTTGATTGTTTAACCTCTACTCCCGGATATTCTAACAAGATGTTCACAAAATATGCTTCCTTGCCCAGATCCAACACAACCAAGAATTCTTGGATCACACTGGCAACTATAGCCAACCACAATCGAGCACAGGAAGCTACAAGGGAGATGTAATTACGATAACATCAACTAAAATTCGGAACGGTATGGTCTCATAGACCCACAAATAAAGATAACGGTAATGATCTTAATCTATCAACAGTCCTGAAAAGAAAACACAACCACACAAAACCAAAACATCTAAAATATGATAAAATACGGGCTTTTATTAACCTTCTTTGGCATACAAGACTTTATGAAAAGTTGTTTTAAAATTCTGATCTAAATTAATAAAAAAATAAAATATAAATATAAATAAGTCTCTATAATATCACAGAAATGGCTTACTACCAAATACTCAACATCTTTACTGAATATCTATGAATGTACTACAAATATCGTTGTTCTACGGAAAATCCCACTTTTCGTGCACGCAAAGCTCACAAATTATTTTCCCCAATTATTACTTAATTACATGATAAGTACGGTAAGTGGCTTGATTG
Source organism: Tillus elongatus (assembly GCA_964006375.1). Classification (NCBI taxonomy): domain Eukaryota; kingdom Metazoa; phylum Arthropoda; class Insecta; order Coleoptera; family Cleridae; genus Tillus; species Tillus elongatus. Next base: position 216,174,273 of record OZ023262.1, read on the forward strand.
AAGATCAAGTCCAAAAAGTAATCAAAAAGCTTGACTAACGCTAACAATATGTGACAACTAATGGTACTATCAAAAGTGAAGCAATTATATTAATAATGGTCTTATAAAAATCTGTACCACATTTAGTGAAGTTAAAATAAAATAAATTCGGTTTGATTTTATTAAATTTAACACAGATGAATATTAAAAATGTACCTTATCAAGAATGTCTCTTATCACTTTATACGTTATCACAAAACGGAAAATTCTTACTTAAATTCCTGGACTTCTAGGCCGTCTAATTACCATCAATTTCCAAACCAAACCAAGGCCTCCAGGGATACGGGACTGCGACCACGGGAATAATGCAAAAACGGTACGGCAATGCGACAACGATAGGGAAGACCTTCTTACTGGGATCCTAATTCATTCCTCCATTTAATTCGACAGTCATATATCTTGTTCGGTACCTAAAAATTCGCTAATCCACTCCAAATTTACGGTACGTGAATTTACCAAAGATATTGCCCATACAACAATGTCGGCCTACCACAAGGCTATTCGGCACACAAAAATCGCCCTACACAAAGACTTCGTCGGTACGAGAATAATATCTCCGGTACAAGAAAAATCCAGTCGGTACTTGAAATTGCTAAACGGTACTTGAAGACGCTAGTCGGTACTTGGAGACGCTAGCCGGTACTTGAACCCTCCAGAGAGGGAAACGAAATTCCACAACGGGATACGATAAATGTGGTCCTTAAATCCCCTAAAAGGGTCTCTCCACAGCCTTCGGCACTAAATCCGTACATTACGACATAACCAGAAAGACTGCAGATTAAATTCTGAGAGCAACAAAACCCACAAGGGAGGATACTTAATATCCAAAACTTGCTCCTCAGACGGAACCACGTGTTAACTCCACAAAAATTACCAACGAACTCTGCCTCGAAACTTCCAGCACATTCATATCTCCGACTCGAAAACACAGGTGCTGCTACATCCTTCGCTCTCTCTCGCATCACATACGTCTCCAGCCATCTATCCTCTTCAACATGCGGACCCTTTCCGAACTACGGCACGGCCACGCAAGCGTGCAAGCCGGCCCGATATACCAGGGGTAATACAAATATAAATAATTTACGAAAGATCTAAATTCGATACATTATACGAGGGGTATCCAGAAGAATTAACCACAGTTTCGCCAATAATTCTTTTTACAAAGCAGGGGAGGAACCACAAATACGTCCAAATTAGCTTAGATGTTTAGTTATCCAAATTATACCGTTACAATGTCATTTTTAATTTGGAAAAAACTCAACATTTTGTGAACCAGATTACTTGAAAGTCACAACAAAGGTATTTGCATCATTTCTAGCTACATGTAAAGTCTCATTCCAGTTACTCTAATACTTTCAAAAATAAAGTGTATCCAAAAATATTTTTTAATAGCTGATTTGTGAACTCGTCGCACTCATACACACACAAATATATATATATATATATATATATATATATATATATATATATATATATATATATATATATATATATATATATATATATAAGGCTTTCATTAATTCCCGAACCCCACGTGACCGGATTCTGTCTGACTTAGTGGAATATGATTTTATGAGTACACAGTAAAAAGTCACCAAAAAAACCACTAGACTAGGGACCCTAAAGTTACTAAATCAATTGACAATTGACAGTTCAGTCCATTGGCGCTCAATTCCCTTTTGACGGTTATTTTGTATGTATATTGTGCATTTTCCAAGTTCGACCAGTGTTTACCTTCTTCAAGTAATTTTTTATCTGTTGGACAATAAAAATAAACAGTTTTTATTAAAACTTAGCATTTTCATTGAGTTTTTACGTAAGTTAAAAGTGTAGGTATGTTAAGGTTATGTTGTCGACGATATTCGACATCGCTTGGAACGAAGCCCTACCAAATCTGTTTGTCGGTAATCTGCCCGAACAGGTACATATTTGTTACATGTTACACAATACACATTCCTAAAACCGTAAATTAGAAGTTAAAATAATCGGATCTCAATTTGTTTACGTACATTACAACATTTTGATATCTTTACAAAATAAAAGTAATATTTTATGTTTTTAATTTATTTTTTTATCAATCAATAACAGTAAATCATACATGAACACACTTGCTGTTAAAAATACTAAATAATAAATACATTTAAGGCATTTACTGTTTCAGCTTATTATAATTTTTATATTTTTTATAAAACCCCAAAGGAAATATGAGACAACACCGGCATCTTAGGGATTTCATTAATTCAGGTTGTACAACTGTGTATGCCGGGTTGCCTAACTTAAGCGGTCATGTGGGGTTCGGGAATTAATGAAAGCCCTGTATATATGTATATGTATATGTATATGTATATGTATATATATATATATATATATATATATATATATATATATATATATATATATATATATATATATATATATATAAATAAATTCAAACGGACCTTGGATATGGGTTCTAGTGGCCCTAATTTGTGCTCATTTAAATTTTTTTTCTGAAAGTCTCACCTTCGTTACCTCTCTATTAGTGAACTTTTTTTAAATGAAAATTCACTAAAAAGTAAATGTTGGGATTAAAAAAAAGCATCATTTTCTCAAAATAGTTATAAGGTAGGATTAGAATATTAGTTCTGTTAGGTATAGTGACTGGACAAAAAAGATGTTGCTGATATACTGTTAAAGCTTCCTATAAATAAATAAAGGTTTATATGGGTTATGTTTCTATATAAGTTTGTGATGAAGCGTTATTTTACATCTTAATCTTAGAAAACTGGTAACTTGTAAGTAAATCATTAAATTATTAATTTAATATCAAATAACAAAATACAATATAAATATACCTATGGTAAAATATTTTCACCATGAAATATTTCTAAGCAGTTATTTTTAAGTAAAGTGTGTATTTTATATTTATTTTCTTATCGCTCTCGATAATACCTATAAAATTCCAATCAACGCGGAGATTTTCAGGTGCTCCCCAAACCATATAAAAGGCAAGGCGTCACGAGGTGAAGGTAGTATTAGTTATCCGGCAAGACTGCAACAGAGAACCATCACCAGTCCTTCCAGGTCTGTACTGATTCTGCTTTTCGTCCGATCGCTCCAGGCTTGGCTTATTTTGTTGAACAGAAATATTTAAATAGGTGAGAGATTGTCCGTTTTAATTAATATTTTGTGGTGAAATTTCATATTTTTTAAAATATCACGCTTCTCAGTCTCAGATTTTATCAATCGGTATATTTCTGCATTTTACTACCTACTGCCTACCTTTAGACAGTCCTGTATGTTACATTATCTTGCATTATTTTTGTGGGGATCGAGAGATTCCCATCTTAGATTGAAGCAATGTTGCAAGTACTGTTCTGAGACATCATCCATCCATGAGTATTGCTGCTTTTTTTTCCACAGAAACAATGCACTGAATTCTGATTCATTTTAGTACAATCTTGACCTTTGGCAACAGAAAAAAGTCACTTGGAGCTATATCAGGTAAGTAGAATGGATGTTCCCTTATCAGATTTTAGAACTTTGTTAAAACCTTTGGATATACAGCTCTTTGTGCATTAGTGCTTTGTTCTGATGAAGACTTGACAAATTGTTTTGCCATAATTTAGGTCTGTACTTCTTACATGTACTTCACATACTCAATCAATGTTAGTGGTTGTTTAAATACAAAAAACAACCATCAAAATGCAAATATTCCTATAGAACCCCATAAACATTAAGTTTTGAGGTGAATAGAAGCTGTAAGTAAAGTAGAATCATCATGAGGAAAAAGTCCTGCAAAAGGATACCATCTTGGTTGTGATAGCTCAAACTCCCAACAAGATTTTTATTTTATTTTCATTACTTGTTATATCTATTTTAAAACATACCATCAGAAAAATACATCACCAACAAATTTTACTGCCACCTCCTTTCTACATGTACTTACCAATTTTGGCTTTAACTGATCTTCACTGTCACCATGTCCAAGTCTCCCATACCGTCCTTTACCCCAAGTATATAGCTGACCTGAACTTGTAACGGCTGCAGAATGTGCCCCTCCACAATAAATATCTACAATTTCATATCCCTGGAGTGCTTCTATAAGCTTTGGAGTTTCACATGGGCTACAAAACATAGAGGTGATAAAAAATAAAGTGCTGCAAACACATTGGCTTTACTTTTTTTCAATACATTAAGCATTTAAGGAGATACAAGCTATAAAATTTTAAAATTGTGCTGTCAATCTGATCACACTAGGTCTGCCAGTGATGGGGGGGCTGTCGATGTCACTAAAATCAAAAGTGTGGCTCCAGTGTATTCCACAGTTTTATTAAAACGATAAAGGGATTTACATGGCCAATCAGACACTTACCAAAGATTAACTCTATTACAATGGCGAGTCATATTGCTACAAACAATAAGTTTGTAAATACTGAAATTCACGGTTCGAAAGCATCGAGGTAAGCAATAAACCTAATATTATCCGTTCTGTTTGAGATATAAATGCAGTCAAAGAAGCACCCCTCGTGTATAAAGAGATAGATAGATAGATAGATAATATATTGGCCATGTTACATAATTAGTTTATGTTTACAGCCAGTCAGTGTACAAGTTAAAAGCAGTCATGTCAATACAAAATCAAAACGCCTAAAACTAATCTATCCTAACAACAAAACACAATTAACCAGCAGTCAAGGCACAGTAACAAAATAAAAAACTAAAAAATAAATAAAGACAAAGAAAATAAAAATTAAATAAAAGAAAAACACATCAGTCCAGATCAGAACACTCGCATAGCCACATTAGTATATTCGTCGATGGAGTAAAAACAATGCTGCAGAATAAATGACTTTATCATATACTTGAAGGTTTCCAAGTTAACGGCCCTAATCTTCCCTGGTAAACGATTATATAGATCCACTTTCACAAAGTTTCTGGAAGACATAGCATGAACGACAACGTGGATCCGATAGTAGACTGGCATTATGTGTGTTATACATGAGAATATCACTCCGCAAAAAATAATTCCCTGCTGTCTCATGTACCCCCAGAAGGGTGGCATAGATATACATCAAAGGAAGAGGCATTATCCCATGCTTCACAAAGAGAGGCTGACAATGCTTCCTGGGACCGACACCCTCCAACAGCCTGCTTCTGAAGTCTAAAAATGGCTATGGAGTGGGTAGAGTGACCTCATAAAATAACACTGTAACTCAATCTAGAGTTAAACAATGAAAAATATGCCGCCCTCAACACATATGGGCTCACTAGAGGCTTCAATCTACGTAACAGATATAAAGTAGCAGAAAGTTTTTTTCCCAATTGCTCAACGTGAGGCACCCAATTCAGGTGACCATCCAAAGTCAGACCCAACAATCCCACCGGTTCATCACCTGCTATGTTATGATTTGAAGAAACAATAAGTTATTGTGTCTTATCAGAGTTGAGTCTGAGTCTGTTACTAGTGAACCACCGCTCAGCCGAACAAGTCGCCTCTCCAATTGAGTCAGTCATATCGATAGTGTTTTTGTGCAAACTAATAAAAGTGGTGTCGTCGGCAATAATACAGATCATTAATGTAAATAATAAATAAAAGTGGTGACAAAACCGAACCCTGGGGTACACCATGCCCAACCAACCTAAATTCCGTGCTTCCCCCATTCGCCATCGAAACAGCCTGCCGCCTGTGACTAAGATATGACTCAAAAAATCTAATAGCACCCCTCGAAACTCCATAGAACTCCAACTTCCTCAACAGTATTGAGTGAGACACACAGTCAAAAGCCTTAGAGTGATCACACAACAGCAAAGCTGAATGCTCTCGTCTCTCAAGGCCATCTACCAAGTCCTCAACCAACCTCAGTACAGCTTGGGTTGCAGAACGACTGCAACGAAAACCAAACTGGTTAGGATTGAGTAAGGAATTTCTCTCAAAGTAATCAGCAAGCCTATCCTTGATAATGATCTCCATCACCTTAGCAAACATGGGCACAACTGCCAAAGACTTGTAATTATCCAGCTCATTAAGGTCTCCCTTCTTATGTAGGAGAATTGACTTTGAATATTTAAAAACCTCGGGAAAAATACCCCTCTCAAAAGAAGTATTCAACAATAATGTTAATGGCTCAACAAGATAATCCGTTGAGCAGTTTATAAATAATGTCATTATTATCATGCCCTTCACTTCTGAAACACAAAATACAGGCTGTTCTATTTGAAACAATTGAGTTAAGACAGTTTGATATTTTAAATTCAGGCGCTATTTGAGAGCCCCCTGTATATGGCACATTGATTTTTTCATGAAATAATATAAACAATTCGATGGAAAATACAAAAATGCAAAAATATAAGGGGTGTTCAATTTAAAAAAAGAAAATTTGCTTCTAGGTTACCTGTGACTGTCGAAATAATTTTTATAAGATACAGCTCAAGATACTATATACTGTATCTTGTATAATAACAGTAATATTGAGCTTTATCGTAGAAATGTGTTACTTTGCATATATATATATATATATATATATATATATATATATATATATATATATATATATATATATATATATATATATATATATATAAACAGATAAAATCTGAAACTAACCCAGGATGTGGGTCCTAAGGGACCCAGTTCGCGCTCAATTGAAAAAATCTTTTTAGAATTCAAAAGTCGCAGTTCCTCTATAGCGAATTTCTTCTACAAATATTTGCTAAAAATTATAGACAATTGAACCATATAACTAAAACTACTGCTAAAGCATCAGAGAAGGGGTCTATTTGAAATGAATTTTCTGGAAATATTTTAGTAAAGTGAAGGACAATGGCGGTTGAAGCTGAAACTTAAGGACTTAAACAATTTTTTTGTAACATTTTCTCTACATAGCCTGTATTCGCTTTAGGTTCTTTGCCTAAAAGTTGGCAATTTTGACGTTTCAAATCGTGACTTTGACATACAAGGAAAAGTTATCAAAATTTAAAACTGATTTTAAGTTATCAAATCTTCAAATTAACTTCTGGCATTTCTTGACCTTTTTGGGCCAAAAAACTTAGTTCTTGTTTGTAACATACCATAGATTTTGTTACCCATACAAAATCTTTTGCTTTTGTGCGTTTATCTGGTCATCAGTGGCACCTAAATTTTTTTTCTTTAAATGCCTATAACTTTTTTTCTTTTAACATATAGATCTAAATTTTGGTACATGGTTTTACTTAATGTGACATACACCCGCGGGGTTGTTATTTCCAGAAATATAAAATTTTCTGAAAGAAAACACAAAATTATCTAGGCGAAACTTGGCTGATTTTGGCTGAATTTTTTTAAAAGAAAATTCACTAAAAATTAAGTTTGGTGCAACACTCTGCATATTAACACCTTCTATAAATGGAAATAATTGTAAAATGTGCACTCGTGGAATATCTATCGCCTTGAGAAAACCAAATTTTAAAAGCCTCGGTGAGGAGCTATCTTCTGTCCGCATACCGATGGGACACCTGTATAATAAATATAATAAATCATTATGATATACTGTTGATATAGATTTGATATATTGTTTTTATTTGATATGAAAGTAACTGTATATGATTATTAAACTTTTTTTAGGTTGGTTGTCATAATTAAAAAAACAAAAACATTTTCAGCACCAACTATGGAAACAAACTAACTTTGTTTCTTGTTTTTATGTATACAAATTTTTTAAATTGACTTACTTCTTATTTCCATGGCCCAATTTTCCATCATCTGGTTCACCCCAAGAATAAACATCATTATCAGCTGAAAGAGCTAAACAGTGTTTGCCACCAGAGTTTACAGCCACCTTTTTAATAAACACATGCTGAATTGATTCAAGAAGTGTTGCTTGCAACACAGAGTCTGTACCACCAATACCTAACCTTCCTCCTGCACCATAACCTGAAAAATAAAATTAATTACGGACAAGCTGCAAATAACAACTCTTATTTACTAATTTTTTATTAATTTTTCTAACCACTTGCTACGACTAACATTATGTTGTTGAGGTTACCAATGAGCAGAGTTTGTCATATCTGCAACTACTATTATGAAAGGAGGGATGGGTAATTTAGTGATGACTTAAAATCAATTAATTTTTTTTGTTTGAAACAAGTAGTAACATGAAATTTGATTCAAAACCTGAAAGAGCAATCATTTTTCAATTAGTTATGTATTCTTGTTTCCTTTTGACATCTTGATCCGTTTTCGAGAAAAATCGATTTAAGAACATAATGTTTTGATAATAGAATAGAATAGCTTTATTAGCCACAAGATCACACACAAAAATAAAATTGACAGTAAAGACAAAAAAATGATGCATCAAGCACATGTAAATGCAAACCTACAAAATGCATACAAAAATACATTCACATCTAAAACACACAATGTCTGCTTATCACTAAAACAATGTATCACCCGATAGACGGGCCTGTATTAAAAAACCTCTGATAATTGTTCTGAATTTATTGATAGGTTCATTTCTTAACCACCTTGGTAGTGCATTGAAAAAGTCGACCCTAACCATTTTAGTTTTACTCAGTCGACGCCTTGGTTGGATTAAATTATCTCTATGTCTGGTGTTATAACTATGCACTTCACCATGTGTGTCAAAACTTTTACTTTTTTCTCTCACCACCAACAATTGTCTGTAGTCCACCAGTGAGTATACTGACATGTTAAGTTGCTGAAAGATGGGTTTACACTGGGCACAACATTCTGCTTCAACAACACCCATGACAGCTGCTTTCTGCAGCACAAAGAGTCTATCTAAGTGCACGCTCACTGCATTTCCACATGCAAGCAAACAGTAAGTCAGATGTGAGGAAAACAACCTATAATAGGTGATTAAAACTGCATCAGGTCCAGTCATTGCAGTTTAACTTCGACTCATTAGAAGCTACCCTGGCATGGAAATTGATGAAAGCTCTCTTATCCTTGTTAAGGAACAGTTTATTATCACTAAACCAAGCTCTTGCCTCACGAAGAACATTGTCCACTGTCTCACCAACATCACTACCAGCATCACCATTGATAATAAAAGTTGCGTCATCCGCAAAGAGGGCTGTTGCTATTCTGCTCTGTTGGATGCCATCAGGAATGTTGAGAGGAAGATCATTTATATATATATATATATATATATATATATATATATATATATATATATATATATATATATATATATATATATATATATATATGAGGAAGAAAAGTGGCCTGAGTATAAAACCCTGAGGCAACCCTCTACAAATGTATCCCTCCTCACTGTATTCCCCACCATGAAAAACTCTGTGTTCTATTATTAAGGTATGACTGCAGCAACTCCAGACAGACTCCACTAATACCATAATGTCTCAACTTTGCCAAACATATTTCGTGGAGGCACAATCAAATGCCTTTGTTAAGTCGGCAAAAACTGCACCGCACTGTTATCTCTGTTCAAAAGCATAATTTACCATCTCTAGAAGATATGAGATCGCATCCATGGCGCTGTGTCTCTTGCGAAAACCATACTGTTGTTTATAGAATAGATGGTTATCCTGAAAGTAACTATAAGAAATTCAAAGATTTTTGAGAGATCGACACAACCGAAACCTGCCTAAAATTGCCAGGATCACTGCAGTCCCCCTTACTGAAAAATGCAAGTACCTGTGCACACTTCATCAACGCAGCGAAACAACTCTGTGTGGTGCAGAGATTAAAGATATGTGGCAGTGGCAGAATAATAAAATATCTAGACCTCTTAATGACATAGGAATCCATACCAAATATCTCCACTGATTTTGTATTTTTAAGTTGTTTTATAGCATTCCCAAATTCCTCCTCAACAACTAGTTTTATGAAAAAATAGTTCGCTGGACTGTGCATCCCAATGAAATTAGATTCCGGGGAATTCAATTTATTTCCCAATGCATTACTTACCAACCTCTCGGCATGGGATGTAAAAACTTCGTTAAAAGTATTTGCTGATATATTAGTTTCAGAATTCAAGATCTTAATTCTACCTGTTTCACGATTTATAATCTGCCAAATAATTTTTGATTTATTGTCAGACTTTTGGATAGCTTCAGTTGCCGCCCTAGCTCTCGACTGCTTCAAAAGCAAATTAAATTTGGTCCTTATTTCTCCATAAAGCTGTTTATTCGATGATGTAGGATGCATTTTATAAATACTATGTAAGAACAATGCTTGCTCCTTTAACTCCCTTTGCTCTGAGATGGGCTACCTTCCTCAATACTCGATTGTTTTCCCCCTCTACGACACAACAATGGGCAACTGTTCTCAAAATGATACCGAAAGATATCAAAGAATGAGCTATAGGCATCTTTTGCAGAATCAGTGGCATATACCACCTGCCAGCTCCCAGAAGCCAAAGATTCTTCAAAATTATTGAGACTATGCTGACCATACGACCTTCTCCACTCCACAGCTGGAAACTGTATAGCATGAATCCTGTATTCCAAAAACTGTGCTTAATGATCAGAGGCAATTACCGGCAGAACTCTGGCACTCATGAAATCAAAACCAACAAAAATGTTATCAGCGGCTGCTGCACTCATTAAACTGTTTAGTAGGAGAGTACACAGTGTGCTGAAGACCGAAAGATTGAAATAACTGTATTAATTTGTTTTTATTATCATTTTCTAGAGAACATAAAAAACATGAAATACGTAATAATAATTTAAAGTAATTGCTCAAAGTGTCCACTTTTATTAACACATTGGCACTGATACACTTTACATTTACATTGTGAGAGACTTTCAAGTTTGAAGCAATATATTGGAATTGCATCTGACTTAGTTAGAAGCGATTTGTATTCTTTGCCACAACCCTCTACGTGAACCAATCGGTTCTTTGTAAACTATATCTTTGATTCGAGACCAAATATAAAAAGGTTCGGGACGCAGCAAGTGTGTTATAGTAGTGAATTTTCATAAGCACTGTGCACTGTTAGTAAGATATAATATTAAAACGATCTCTTTAAATTTAAATGGACCTTGGAGATCAGTTTTAGAGTCCCAGCTTGCGATTATTTGAAAAAATTTATGTTTTATATGGAGCGAAAAAATTAAAATTTGCTAATAGATATAATATGTCAGAAGTGCCTTTGAAAAAATGGTGTTACAAATTTCATTAAAGTTACAAAAGTTTTTCAGAAAAAAATTAATTATTTACAAAACGAATGTACCTGTTGGTCGGTAGGAATATAATATTTGCGAATACGATGTTAGATACTTCACAATAAAATGTTTGAAATATTCTCCTGTTTTAAAAAATGGATAATGAAAATAAACCTAAGTTGAGATATTATTGATGAATGCTTACTGTGTATTTTGAGAAAAGGCAGTAGGATAGGTATTCCAGCTAAAACTGGAAGTTTTTGACTAATAGACATTTCTAACACAAATTTCACTACTGTATAATTGCGAAAAATAATATAAAACAAACCTGTAATTAAGCGAATAAAAGCTCCTAATTAACAAAAACGTATAAATTATCGGGAGAGAACTAGCTTAGAGGTACGCTTAGGTAGGGAGCATGCAAAAGCTGAAAATTCAATAATAATTCCTTTTATTTCGCGAAGTTTTAGTGACTAGGTACTGAATTGACATTTCACAACTAACAATGGCAAACTGACGCCACTCCATAAAAACAGCATTGAAACGGGAAAGCGGAATCGGCATCCGAATGTATACCGTACATCAGCTAGTAGTAGCGAGTACATTCATTGATAGGCAACGTCTGCGCATCTGACGATTTACACATAAGGTTCACTATTGCTTATTGGTCAAGCTTTTGCTACTAAGTATATTAAATAACTACAGAAGATAACGTTGTTTGATGGTTCTGAGCTATGCTAATAATTTAAAAATATTCAAGTAATGATACAGTAGCCTCACACACAGAGATTTATACAACTACCACTTTGAATCCTGCTCTTAATTAAAACTCAGTTGTAAAATATTAAGCGTTGTAAACGTCTCCATCTATAACACTTTGTGTTAACTAGAGCAGTCCTAATACCATACTACCTGGTTCCGCACCGGGATGGCGTCCCTGTCGTAAATGGCCTCAATTTTCTAGTGGACATGATCCAATAATGTAACTTCCATTGTTTTTTATCTATGATTTGTTTAAATAGAATAGCAGTATAGGTAACGTCACCTGTCTTTGTCTAACATTGTAGATATTGCATTACAGAATCTGAAGTGATGTCGAGGAATATTTTAATATTAATTTAGAATAACTTTACTTTTCTTTGATCAAAAGACTTGAAAATTGGTACACAGCCACGTCTGTCTATGTTATTTTAAGTTGTAAATTTTCGTTTCAATCACTTAAACAATTTTAGAGATATTGCATTTAAAAAAATTAGTTTTAATTTTTTTTAAAGAAAAATTTGCCGTCAAGATCTGATGAACAAACTCATCCAAGACATTAACAAAATAAAGGTAATTCCCAAATTTGGTCCAAATCAGCGAAGTATTTTTTGAGTTATCGGTTGGATACATACATATATATATATATATATATATATATATATATATATATATATATATATATATATATATATATATATATATATATATATATATATATATATATATATATATTAACTGACCTTGGAAATGAGATCCAGGGGCCCTAATTCGTGCTCATTTGAAGAAATTTTCCGAAAGTCTCACTGTCGAGACCTCTCTCTTAGTGAATTTTCTGAATGAAAATTAACTAAAATCGAGAGGAGTGAAGTCCAAACTTGTGGGTGGACAAGCAAAAATGCTTTCACAGCCAATTTAACGATTTGGAAAAACTACATCTAAACATGCATGCATTTGCCGAGAAAAATGTGGTGGTGCTCGCTTGTGCATGAACCACATGCCTCTTCTTAAACAAAGTGGAACTTCTTTAAGCAATTCTGCCACATTTTGTTGAAGAAAATTTAAATACAGTTTATATTTAAATTTTCTTCAACAAAATGTGGCAGAATTGCTTAAAGAAGTTCCACTTTGTTACAGTCTATTCTTACACGCAAGCAAATGACAAAGCAACAATTATTATTACATACCTGTGCCATAGACTTTTCCATCGGCTGTTACAGCAAACAATGTCTGTTCTCCACCAACAATTTGAACTGGTCTCAGACTAGACAGAGCGTCACATGGGGTTGGTAACTTTATTTTAGCACCATCTACACCACCTAACTGTCCTCTATGATTGTGACCCCATCCATATATGGTACCAGTGCCACCCCAGGAAAGAGTCCAGTCTTCTGGGCGCCTTGTTTTAAATAATAAATACATAATAGTTTTACATTTATATTAAATTAATTTTGCGAACAAAATTTTTGAAAGCATGAAAATAACAATTCTTTAAAAGTAACTATTGCCTTTTAAAATAATGGTTACAACAATCTCGAACAACTGAAAAGACATTAAAGTCCACCAAAAAATATGAATCTATGAAACATAAAATACACTTTAAAATAAAGAAGTAATAAATAAACGAAAACAGGAAAAGTCTTAGAAGAAGAATGTTCACAATTCTTTTAATACATTAGGTTTGTATGTGAGTGGGCCATATCGGCCCTCCACCGCGACCTTAAGGTCTATTGTGGCTCATTGTGTTTAATACATTACTCAACTCTCAAAGTGTTGCTCGCAAAAATTTTGCGCCTTTAAAAACTTGATGTAAAATTCAATTGCCGCAATCAAATTGAACTATGTTATTATTATTTTCTAAACCATCAAGAGACCCCCGTTTGAAAAAAAATCTTTCTTGAATTTTAAGTAAAAACATGTTGAAAGTTGAAATAGGATCAAAGCTAAAGGTTGATGTTTGAATTTTCCGTTTATCCTTTGTTATTTACAGGATGATTACAAAAAAGAGCTTTTTTGTTTTCTGGTATAATTTTTTAGTCAACCGATTTTCACAATGAAAGGCTCATATTGAAGCCAAGGCTTCACGAAGGAACACCCAGTTAATAGAATCGACGCGGAATGAACGATCAACAACAACACGCGGCTCCAAAGTGATCCAAATCCTAATCATTTTGAAAATTTTGTTTGACAGCAGAATTGATTTGAAATGAAGTTGCTTATGAAATAAACATTAGGTGTGGTCACTACAAATTGTTTATTGTCTGCATAGGTCGAAAACTGTCATTAAAAGAACTCAATTACAAATGGCTTGTTTCCAAAAGAGGCTCATTCAAGCTCTCGTCTGAAAATGCTCATAACTAAGGTATTACTGTGTTTGAGATTGATTTTCTGAAGTGTAATATTTAAGATAAATTTCAGCAAGCAGAAAAAGCGTTTGAGCTAGAGTTACTTTCATTTCATGTTTGCTGTAATGATAACAATAAGACAAAGTCAGGCAAAAACTTGTGCCTAAAATCACGCACGGTGAGTAACTAAAGATTAAATGATAAATTTTAATTAAACTGAGAGATAAACCAATGATTGCCGTCATGATCTTCGCCACCTTAGTGAAAATAGGTTATCTTTCACCGTAGTTCTTCAATACCTGCTCGTGAGTCTTTTAATTAAAATCTTTCAGGATGCTATAAATAAATGTATCAGGTTGCAGCACTCAATGCATATATAGTCTTTACGAATAAACATAGGAGTGACTCACAAGTGCAGAATATTTTTGAAAGATTTAGCAAAGGAACTAGTGATACCACATATATAGAGAAGATCTACAAAGCCCTAACGTAAGGCATAGTGTCAGAGAGTGTATGAGCAGATCTATTGATATATCTGGTCCGCCAGCCGCTCAAACAAGTGCAACGATTGAGAGAAAAAGATGCTCAGTGTGCCCCTCAAATATTGCTTTGTAAGAGCAAAGCATTAGAATCTGCATCACTAGCTTCTCTGATCTCTAAAAAAATTTTTAAACAATAATATTCACTTTCATATTTAATATCACGTTTGTAACATATTGTTATGTTCCACGGGGTTCTGGATTTGTTTACTAACAAAACACAGCTTTTCAAACTACTATTTATTATTACCAACTATTTTCCAACACCAGTGTCAACTAAAATATTTCTCTTCTCTATTATTAAATGTCCATAGAACTATATTCCACTATCGCTCCTTATACACTAACACTTACTGTTGACTCGCTTAATACTCTATGATCACTTCTTTACACCACCTTATTCAATACTGAACTAACTTACTCTGCGCACCACTCGTCTATTTATATCTGTCTATAGAGATTCTAGACGTTCTACACTATTCTACACTACTCTACACCTGTCACTTCTGGTCTATTCTAGAAATGTCATTCCAGAGTATTCGCTGTGACACTGCCCCCCTCTTATATTCGATTGTCCCGGTTCTGACATTTATTGGTATGGCGTAAGTCTGTGCATATGGACCACGTTCATCTTGCTCTTCGGGCTCATCTGAATTCAATAGACGACGTCATCGATCCTTTTGACCACCTTATAGGGATCTTCCCATAATTTCTGTAGCTACGGTAGCCGTCCCTTGTGTCGTACTGGATCGCAGAACCACACACGATCTCCTTCCTTAAAACCAGCTAAATTAGCTCGCACATCATAACGGGTCTTCATGCGGTCGCTTTCTACTCGCATATACATTCCGACAGCAGAGTGGATAATTTTCCTTCTCGTCAATATGTCTGAGCTTTCTTCAAGCGAAGTTCTTACGTGGTACTGGCTCTTCCGTGTAGTTACTCGTGTTCTAGTGTTTCTACATGCACAAATATCTCGACGGGCCCGATTCATCCTGTCAACATTGGCTCTGTTCCAACAAATGTGCTTACTGACCTTTTTCTGGGTTGGCTTAACTTTTACATGGTCTTTACACCCTTCATCTTGTACTCTCATAATTTCTTCTCCACTTGCTTCTGGCTGAGTAACTGGGTCGTCTCTTCCTCTCACAGCTCTATTCACTGGAATGGAACTTTCACGGCAGACGTTGCTATTTTCCTCTATGGTGATTTTCCGCACTACCAGGTTACTGCCAGTCGACATTCTTATTTCTTCACCGCCGATAGTCAGGATGTTCGTGCCAAGATCAAGTTTGCCGTATGTCCAAGCCAATTATAATCGGGTCTGATATGGTGGCGACTATGGCTCTCTGATTTGCCTTCCATGTCCCAATTTGCAGCTCGACGTCAGTTTCGCCAAATACCTGGATCCGATCACCACTGCATTTACTCTGTACACTCTGTCTGGCTCTCTTACTTGCCATATTGGAACTATGTCGTGGCGAATAATCGTCCTAGGTGCGCCTGTGTCGACGACCATCTGAGTCTTATTACCGCTTACGTATCCGTCTACGACAAGAGCGCTGCCAGAATCGTTAACCTGAGAAACGATTACCGGCCTTAGCTTCACTTTCTCCCTTACGTGTGATCTTTGAGCCCAACATTCGCCCCTTATATGTCCCACCTTGCCGCAGTTCCAGCAGTGCAAGGCATTTGCACGATGAGCTCTTATTGGGTGTCCATGAGACGTCGACCTTATGTGTTCTGTTATTTTCTCTAGTAGCTGCATGATCTTGGATGAATCTGTTTTATTTTCTTCTTGGACTTGGAGACTGCGAACTGTCACATGGGGTAGGCTAATCGCGTCAGTTTGACAACGTCGGCGTGGAGATGTTGGAGACTTTCGCCCAGTTTCTGACAACGATTTTTCAACTGAAATCGATACAACTGTTGTAAATGCTCATCGCCAAACTTCTTCTCTAATTGATGTCTAATGCTGTCAAAACTCAGCGGTTCTTCCCTGGGAATACCTTGAAGCACATCTAGAGCATCTCCTCTAAGAGCTACAATTAACGAAGTTGCTTTCTCTCTATCGCCCCAACCATTTGCTATAGCAGCGGCTTCGAACTGGCATAGATAAATACCCCATGGGACTGAACCATCAAATGTGGGGACCTTAATTCTTACGACCGGGCTATCTTCGAGCCTGATGTCTCCTTTGGCTAGGGTTTCCCACTTATTTTCTAGTGATTGTATTTTCTGATGCACTTTCTCTTGTATATTCGTCAGCTTGTCATGTACATCGTCGCTGATACCCCTTACTCTGCTTTCTACTTGTTGGAAGATGTCGTCTTTTACCCGCTTCATACATTCGTCCACACACGAAGTAATATTCTCAATTCTGCTGGCTTGTTCTTGCAGAATTTTCTTTGTTTCTTCATCTCTTCTTTTGGCTTCTTCCTGTCTTTTTCTCAGTTCCTCTTTTATCTCTTCGTCTCTTTTTCTGACCTCTTCATATCTTTTTCTCATTTCTTCTTTGGCATCTTCATCTCTTTTTCTGGCCTCTTCATATCTTTTTCTCATTTCTTCTTTGACCTCTTTATCTCTTTTTCTGATTTCTTCTTTCGCTTCTTCGCCTCTTTTTCTTGCTTCTTCATCTCTTTTTCTCATTTCTTCTTTGGATTCTTCGTCTTTTTTTTGGCTTCTTCTCGTGCTAATTTAGCTTCTTCGTCCATTTTTTAAAATCCTTTCCAATAGCTGGGCGTCCATATTGGCTGTTGCGCTACGTGTCTTAGGCTTAGACGTACTTAAAACTGATACACAGTTTATTCTAAGAACACACCCAGTTATTAATCACTGCTGACACTGATCTTCCAGAGATTCTAGAAGTTTTCACGTTGCTCAACGAATATTCTGGAAAATATTTCTGCTAGCAGCTTGAAAATCCCACTTCTGACACCAGTTGTTACGTTCCACGGGGTTCTGGATTTGTTTACTAACAAAACACAGCTTTTCAAACTACTATTTATTATTTCCAACACCAGTGTCAACTAAAATATTTCTCTTCTCTATTATTAAATGTCCACAGAACTATATTCCACTATCGCCTTCTATGATCGCTCTTTATACACTAACACTGTTGACTCGCTTAATACTCTATGATCACTTCTTTACACCACCTTATTCAATACTGAACTAACTTACTCAGCGCACCACTTGTCTATTTATATCTGACAATAGAGATTCTAGACGTTCTACACTATTCTACACCTGTCACTTTTGGTCTATTCAAGAAATGTCATTACAGACTGTTCGCTGTGACAATATATACAAATAAATGAAGTTTTACTTCAATAACTTTGTTTCTCTCGCGAATATACATGATTCTATACACAGAGACTGAGAAACGCAGATTATGTAAATGCCGATATTTTATTAAGTTAAGTATCCTAGGGTTTAAAAAGCAATACTTATTATTCAATGTTTTGCTCAGTTTAAGAAAAAACAATTTATAATGAAAAATCTAATAAAGATAGGTATGGGAAATCATAATACTGATTGAAGGAGAATAAAATTCTTCGACAGGGGAAAGATTTACAGGCTGTTTTATTTGAGTTATATTACGAAAGCATGAATTTAACGACAGCCGGCATCAAATTTTAAGCACCTGTATAGCATCGAATTTCAAGCACCTGTATAGAGTTAAATACAAATTGTACGTATTTCTGGTAAGCTCAAGAGCTGAACTAGTTGTATGCAATAATCATTCCTTTAACTTTGATATTATTATTAATAACAAATTTCCGATTTATAATTTTTTTTTTAATTCAAAATATTACAAAAATCATTAAACTTGGGTATGTGAAAGTCTCATGAGAGCCTACCTAAAATGATGTGTTTAGCCTGAAAATGCAAAAATGTAGAGGGTGTATTATTTAAGGTAACGAAGTTAGCAGTGAGTTCCTGTATAACCAGAAGCAAGCGTGGAATTAGCAAATTTTCATTTAAAATATCAGGGGTGGTTACCTAAACAATCAGATAACACTTAAACGACCAACGAATCAGTTGATAGAAAGGTCCTGCATATATTAAATACAGGATGTGCGAATTAAAACTTCCTATTTGGAAAATAACGGAATTAAAAAAAGAAAAGAAAAAAAATCCCAGACACGTCGACTTTGTTTTCAAGGGAGACACATGATGGCGTAAGTTTTGGTGTCTTGGAACCTACTCCTTAGGCAGCGGCGTAAAGTAACCTTTAATTTTACAAGGCAGCGCCCTATGTTGATTGACACCTCATTTTAAAGCTTTCTCAATTCTGCTCACACCAAAATACGATTTTTGAAATTTTGGTTTGGATATGGCAATAAAATCATGAATTAAAGAATAAGAGAAAACATCAATGAATGAAGGAATGTTATTTAATTAAATGTTCAAATTGTTCTCCCTCCCCTTCCATAACATAATAAAATCTTTCCTCCACTTCCGAATGAATATTTCGAAGCTTTCAGGTGCTATCTGACGACATTCTTCACCAATTCACTGATGAAGCTCTTTAAGTGAGTTAGGTAGTGTTGCATAAATATTCAACTTCAAGTATCCCCATAAAAATAAGTCTAAGGGTGTTAAATCTGGCGATCTGAGAGGCCACTTAATTGAACCTCTGCGCAGCGTTCTATCCAGTAATCAGGAAAGTTCTGATTAAGAAATCACGCACAGCTGTGGCATAATGTGGTGAAGCACCATCCTGCTAAAACCACACATCCTCTTCTGCCAAAGCGTTGTCATTCTCCAATACTTCCACAATCGTCTAGTAGATATGTGTTTCCAGCAGATCCAGATACATGTTGCCATTCAGATACATGTTGCCATCTAGATTTCCCAGTATGAAGAAAAGACCATACGAGTTGGTCTCCCAGTATGCCCGCCCAAACCGTCATGTGTCCCCCTTAAAAACAAAGTCGACATATCCCAGCTTTTTGTTTCTTTTTTTTTTAATTCTGATATTTTCCAGGTGGGAAGTTTGAATTGGCACACCTGTATATATTTAGCACTTTTCGCAATTAAAATTTTCTAAATAAAAAAATATTAGGTTAGTCTATTATACAATACCTGTTAACCCAAATCAGAAGCTGTTCATCATTCTCCTTCTTGAAAACATTATGTTTCTCATGTTCCCAGTATTCATCTTTATGTTCTAAGCAATAATTTGGTAGCTTCTTTCTGACTTCTAGACAATAATTTATTGGTAAAGGTGTACGATGAATAAGACTCTTTGCAATTCTGGCAGCATGGCAGTAACGTCTGAACCAAGACCATTTATGATTATCAACAATTAAAGTCATTTTGTCCAGTTCTAAATCACATGCTAGAGCTACCAACACCTGGCAACAATACAGATTAATGAATTAATACATATTTTTGGCTAGTGGTGACTCAAACCCCCGAAAACAATAAGAAGGTATGGACGCAGCAAGTGTGTTATGGTAGTGAATGTTCATAAAAATGTCGAATATGTGTCTTTTGGATAAAGAACATCAATAATGGTAGATAGTATAACCTTTATAGTAGAAACCATGTACCATATTTAATGAAAATAACTCTATTGTTAGAAAAATAACAAAAATTTCTCGAACAAAAACTTAAATTTTCTCGAAAAAACTCGTCTGAATTTCCTGCCCAACACACCTATTCAAGCAATTTACACAAAAACTACACTTGCCAAGATATAATTATGTACAAAAACCTTTTAGAAAAAATTCAAACATTTTTTACATGAAAACTTGCAAGCAATTTCTTTTAAAAATTATATAAAATCTTTTTTTTTAATGAAAATTATATAAAACCTTTCTACGAAAATTATATAGATCTTTTAAAAAAAAATTCTATAAATTTTGTTATTGCTCTTTATCTAATATATAAATATATATTATATGAAATATTATATTGAATAGGAGAGTCTAGGTTCCTTCATTTGCAGGAAAAAATGTATCAATTCAGTGGCGGCTCGTGACTTTGGGAGTGGGTGAAGCAGAATCGGTGCGGCCCCAAAGGGGTTCTAGGGAGGCGAAGATCCCCCTGCACCACAGACGTGTTTTTTTAATTTTCAAGGTCACACGTTCTCCTGGCACTTCAGTATTTAAATGAAAAATCCAACTGTACAAAAATATAGACTATCACAAGGAATAATTTTCGGAATAATGACCAGGAATATTCGAAGAGAGGACCCTATACACATACTGTACACACACACACACACCTAATGTAATATAATACGGCGTATTACCTATGAAAATCTGTTTATAGAGGGAAGACCTACAAGCATATTTTTTTTTCAAATTTAAGGCCCTTCTCATTTTTTTACAACTTGAAATTTTATATCTAATATTTTATTATTTTGAAAGTATTCTTTTAAAGGTGATAATAAACAAATCAATTCCACTTACCAAAAAGAAACATGAAAAATCCAGCTTTTCAAAGTCTGTAAATGTGACACATACCAGATTATTTAACGGCACCATAGTAAAAATAAAAATATGTCTCTGACGATCCGACTCAATCTAAACAAACAACAGAAACTAAGATTTGAAGCGGGCTCAGAAGGCTGCATCACTTTTGTGGCCCAACCCACCAGTGTGCATGCCGTTGCCATGGCAACCGTCTCATGCAAGCGTCCCGAAACAGACGCAGCATTTGTATACGAACTAATCTGGCTGTCAGTCCGCAGCTGCTTGACGCTCTACAGTTCCGCAATACGTAAGCACTGCGCGTTGCCGCATGTATACATTCAATTCAGTGATCAGGGATGGGCTTGAAAATTATATCGTACCATAAATTACTATAAAAATACATTATCAACTGCGGCGCGACGTTACCAGACATTTTTATGTGGTTGTACCAAATGAATTTGAGAGAATGAAAACAATTAAAATCATGGTGGACTTTGAATAAAAAAGTTTAGTTTAACCGAAAAATATAATAATAATAATAATAAGTTTATTTTAATATAGGAAATCCTAATACATACAAACAAATTAACATTTAATCATACATGTGCTCGCAACATCAATAACTGAAAAAGTTTCCTCCTAAATAAACCCAATGTACCACAAATTCTTAAATCATCAGGTAAGCTGTTAAACTCGCTGATACCTCTAAAAAACACTGACATCATTGCTCCGCTTGTATAGGTTCTATATATGTGCAGACCATCAGCATCCCTTGTATTATATTGGTGAATGTCTCTGTTAAAAACCAGAAATGAATCGAAATAGGCCGGCAACAGATTCTTCGCAAGTTTGAAAACAAATATCATCGTTAAATAGTACAGTCTATCTGCAACACATTGCCAGTTCAAAGTCGTTAGCATCAATTTTATAGGTGTATTCTGCTCACTTTTAAGACAATTCGCATTCCACGATTCTGCAGTTTCTGTAACACATTCAGAGAGTTCAGATCCATCACGTGAAGCAAGGTAGCACAGTAATCAAAATGAGGTTGTAACAGTGTGCGATACACCATGATACTAGCATACACTGACAAATTGTGACTGAGTCTGCTGAACAAAAATAATTGTTTCCTTATTTTCTTGCTTATGTACTCAGAGTGACTCTTAAAGCTAAGTGCCTCATCCAAAACAAAACCCAAATATTTCATTTCTTTTACAAATTATATCCTCTTGTTTTCAATCATCAAAGTTACATTATTACAATCTATCTTCTTTAGCCTATACTTACTACCCAATAACATAGCTTTTGTTTTGTTTGTATACAATCCCAGTCTGTTCACATGCAGGTATGCAGTAAACCTATCAAGAACTTCATTCACCCTTGTAACCATATTTGCAACAGTGTCTCCAGTACAGGCAATCAATGTGTCATCTGCAAACAAACTTATCTATTCAAAATCTCCACTGAAATTAATATCATTCAAGTAAATGATAAAAAGTAGTGGTCCGAGTATACTCCCCTGAGGAACTCCAGTGCAGCACATCACCTCATCTGATATTTCTTTCTCTAAAATACACATTTCGACCAATACCATAATATGTTTCTTAAAAACAAACTGTTTGTTGGTTATCAGTCTGGGTTTAGAAAGCATCATTCTTGCGAGACTGCTTTGCAGCTGACGATTTCTACGTGGAAGGAGGCAATTGTTTCGAAAGCTCTCTTAAGATCAACAAACACAGCTAGTACATATTTCCCTTGATCTATTGCTTCCTTCCACGTAGAAATCGTCAGCTGCAAAGCAGTCTCGCAAGAATGATGCTTTCTAAACCCAGACTGATAACCAACAAACAGTTTGTTTTTAAGAAAATAATTTACTGACAATATACAAAATGTTCCAATAGCTTCTCAACACTCAGCAGAGTATTCACAGGGCGAACATCTCTCTCTCCCTTTGGAATTGGTATAATTGTACTGCACTTAAGGGCCTCCGGAAAAACACCATATTTAAGGGAGACATTAATAAAATTCGAAATTACATGACCAATCACTCCAAAGGTTACTCTCAAAAACTCCGTGCTGAGGATCTCTGTGATGCTACCTTTTTTCATCATGTTTACATATTTATTCAGATTAGCCAGAGTCACAGGCTCAAAGTCAACAAAAGAACATGCAACCAAGAGATAACCCTCATGAGACCAAGGACAACCCACTGGAATTGAATCTACAATCGCATTAATACTATTTACAAAATATACATTGAATTTTGCACATGCCTCCTTTCTCGTTGCTGCAAAAGAAACCCTATCATCACAGCCGAAGTTGAAATCCAGAAAGTTCACCGCATCACCTTTAGCTTTGTACAGGGTTTTTAGTGTTTTCCACATGTCCTTCAAATTACCTCTATTTGAGTCAATTTTCCTTTCAAAATATTTCCTTTTTTATCCTTTAGCAGATTTACAAACTCGTTTCTATACAACTTGTATACAGTCCACAAATGCTCACGTGTATCTCCCACAGATGTCTTAAAAATTTTATAAGCGCAGTCCCTCTCTTTTGCTTTACGCTTAAGCTCTTGATCATACCAAGGAACCTGTTTATTAGCAACCCTATATGTAACAAGAGGAGCAAATCTGTCTAAAACTATCCTACATCTATCTACAATATCCTTAAAAATAACATCTACATCTATGCTGTCGAAATTCCACGAATTATCAATCAATTCTAAACATATATTACGGACAGAGTCATCATCATCCTTCTGGTTACAATTTCTGTATGATCACACTCCACTCTTGAAACCGAAGCAAATTTTAACCCAACAATGGAATGATCAGTAATTTTTGGCACATGGTGTACATTCACAGAAATATATTTACTATTTGTCAAAACATAGGTGACGCAGCGTTTCACCTGCATCATCTGATGAGCCGCCACTGTATCAATGAAAGGTGTGTGATAATATAATAATACAGTTTTTAATAGGAGCTTTTAAAGGACATCGACCACCCAAGGTTTTTACTTCATCAGCAAAAATTGATTTGCCTGATAACCCTTTCCAAAAGAAATATTTAATAACTGATTGTTATTTTTATTGAAGTCTAGCGTTCTTACAGACATTATATTTTCAAAAATTCACAATTTTGTCAGAGACATTGAACTTGTAAAGGGTTAATAATTTTATGTTTTTACTGTATATAAGTTCTTTTTATTTGTTTCATAGTCTCATTAATGTAGCTGTATGTATTAAAAATATCCAGTCCATAAATAAATTGTTATTTTCTAAAATACACCAACACAATTCCAGGCTTCCATAGCAAATACAACATCAGCATCAGTCTGCAAGCCTGTTTACATCTTAAAACTCCATATACATCAGTTTGGAGTTGCGCATCAGTGCCCAATCTTCAGCCCCAGCAAGTTTGATTCCACAACTCAAATATTTCTAGTGTTCATAGTAGTGGTGTGCGGTCTATGGAAGCAGGGGAAGCATTGCTTCCCTTAAAATAACGACTACATACCTACTTAAAAATAATTTATATTAAACCGCAATATTTAAAATTCCTTTTGCA
Organism: Tillus elongatus; assembly: GCA_964006375.1. Classification (NCBI taxonomy): domain Eukaryota; kingdom Metazoa; phylum Arthropoda; class Insecta; order Coleoptera; family Cleridae; genus Tillus; species Tillus elongatus. Next base: position 216,199,061 of record OZ023262.1, read on the forward strand.
TTTTAAATATTAAATTTCAAATTCTTAAACTAATTTAATTATTACAATTTTTTAATTCGCAAGTTCACACACATGATTATTTATTATGCATCATACTGTACTTGTTTGTATATGCGCTCTTAGCAAGGACGTCGTCCCAGTAAATGCGACCGCCAACAACCAGCATGAACCTGATACTACGAGTGGATGCAATGACTTCAGTTAAATACATGTAGTCAGCAGGCCACTTGTTGAGAACCCCTCGCTCGACGCGATGTAAGTGTATTTTTAGAATGTGTTGTACTAGGAAGACCCGTGGCACATACAAAGTGAATGTCTCGGATTATTTCGTAGATATAAGCAGTTGACTAAGCTAAATACATTGGCATTTTATGAGTATTAATATGGCTACAAGTACATCAGCTTTTAACAGTGGCGACAGTGGGGGTGGGGATTTACAAACAAGTGGTAATAATAACTGTGAGTGTGTTGTGTGTTTTTTGATAACCAAAGGATTTTCAGCTTTACCGTTTGCTGAAAAACTTGCTATTATTAATAAAAGTAGGCCGAAACCTACTCTAAAAAACTTAAATGCAAGAATTAAAACATGTATTCGACATTTCAATGCAGAAAAAACTTATAAATAATCTGAATGGTTAACGGGTTGTGAAAACAGGAATAAACTGTTTTGTTGGCCTTGTAGTCTATTTGTGACTGAAAAGGGGGTGTGGAATAAAAGTGGGTTTTCCGACTTGAATAATCTACATAAAGTAGTAAAAAGACATGTTATGTCTAAAGCGCATTTACAGAGCATTTTAAAATTGAGTGTCTTTGGAAAAACGCGAAATGAACACGCCGTTGACAAGCTGATATAAATTAGTCATCGCCAACACAATGAACTGGTTGATAAAAACAGAAACATATTAAAAAGGCTTATTGATCTTGTGTGTTTTCTTGGTCAGCATGAATTGGGCTTCAGGGGTCATGACAAAACAACTACATCTGCAAATAGAGGAAACTTTCAAGACCTAGTTTCTTTAATAGCCAAGTAGGACATTTGTTTAAAAAATCACTTGCAACAGTCTAACGTTTTTCGCGGGACATCAAATCGCATTCAGAATGACTTAATTTCAGGCGCTGCCACTATTATTTTGAACACAATTAAATCGGAAATTAAACAGACTCGTTTCATTGCTATCGTTCTAGATGAAACAACCGATGTAACTAATTTAAGTCAACAATCTGTAGTAATACGCTATGTAAAAATGGATGGGAGTGTACAAGAAAAATTTTTAGGCTTTAAAAATGTGACAGAAGATCGTACCACATACGCTCTATATAAAATTGTGCTTAATATTATGAAAGATATTGAGGAGGCTGATAATAAATTAATTGCCCAAAGCTATGACGGGGCTGCTGTTATGGCCGGACATTTAGGAGGTCTTCAGGCTAAAGTGCGGGAAACGTTCTCCAGTGCTCTATTTGTACGCTTTTGTGCTCATAAATTTAATTTAATTTTATTCCAATCTATAAATCATATTAAAGACTGTAAAGTGTTTTTTGCTACCCTTGTCCCTTGTCCCATTTAACAACTGCAAGAGAGGAAACTAACTAGCGGCTGAGTAGTCAAAATGTGCAGAAAGAAGCTTTCAGCTGAAAATAAATATATTAATTTGTAAATTGCTTTGTAAAAAAAATCCTTTTATTTTGTGCCAAAAAAGCGAATTTTCGTAGAAGAAATTCGCAAATGAAATCTGTGTTTATATACATCACACCAATTCATCAAAAAACAATGCGCCGACTTTGATGAAATTTAGGAAGTACATTCCTTTTTAGTGAATTTTCTTTTAAAAAATCATTAATGAGATCGAGACTTTTGAATTTCCAAAAAAAATTATTCATTGAGCGCGAACTAGGCCCCCCCAAGAACACATATCCGGGGTCAGTTTATATTTTTTATTATTCGATATTCGATTATATCCGGAAAGAACAGAGTAATGGCAACCAAATTTGGTACGTGTGTTTATATGTAACTCAATTTAGTAAGTTAAGAGACAAAAAAGTTATCGACATTAAAAAAAAAATCTCTCTGTGAAGAGCTCTCAAGTCGATCGGCAACAAACTGGCTAAAGGTGGGCAAATTTGTGAGTGTAGATCTACCAGAAATAAAAGCCGTGCTGATGCATCGAGAGCTTCAATTTTATATGAAAAATTATATGTTCATACAGGCATGCTTTGAACATTTTACAAAAATGACACAATATAGCAATTGCTCTATAGTTAGAAGGATCAGACTTGTCCCCTGATTTGAACACAGCGATTACATGAGAAATCTTCCAGTAAAATGCTCAATGCTCAATAGGGAGCGAGAAGTCCACATCAGAATTGGAAGCCATATTATATTCAGGGTTACAGTCAAAGCATTTAGAAAAATAGGATGTACAGCCATCAGCAGAAGCCTGCTGTCCACCCTAGTCAATAGTGGGGCAACGCCGACGATCCCTATACGAAGCATAGCTCCAAAACTTTTTAGGACACAGTTTTATATCTTCCTCAATCTTACCGAAAAAACTTCCCCGAGAAATCCCTATATGATATTTTAATTTTGCTCACAGCTCTCGAAATTTCACAAGGAACGCAGATTCGCCAGCTTTTTTAAGTTTTGCGCCAGTAAAATCTTTTAAGTTTAATGGTGGCCCCATTCTCGCCCGGAAACGATACAGGAAAAGGCTTTTTTCCTGTGAAAGAGGTCTTTGGCACAAAAGCGTCCAGAAGATTGTATACTGGAAAATAAGCAGTCATAGAGTCGACATCGACAAAATCATCCAGCTCCTCCCACGCTAACTCAGCAAAGCCTGCATAAAGTGCCTGAAAGTCATACTTACGAAAGTTGTATGAGCAATGATCAGCGTTGCCCTCGACAGATGACTCATCAAATGAGCCGAGAGAAAGCGTCACAATCAAAGGAGGATGGTGAGTGCCAGGACAAAAACGAATTTTTTTCTATGAAAATTCGTTACAAAAACGATTTTGTAAAGTAATTGACAAATTAGTTACTTTTATTTTCAGCTAAAACCCTCTTTCTGCACATTTTGACTACTCTGAAATTAACACTGTGTTTATCTGTTACGATGGTAAATATTTGAGCTGTGAAGTCAAACTTGCTGGTGCTGGAGATTGCGCCACGATTACTATGTCCAAACTGCTGGATATGGAGTAAATAGGCTTGCAGACTGATGCCTGTGTTGTATTTGCTGCGGAAGCTTGGATATGTGTTGGTGTATTTGAGAAAAAAAAATCTATTTACGCACTGGGTATTAGTGAATTTTCATAGAAAAAATTCACTAATGGGGAGATCCCGACTTTTGAATATTGAAAATTTTTTTGCAAATGAGCGCGAACTAGGACCCCTAGAACCCATATCCGGGGTCAGTTTCAGTTTTTATATGTTTATATATATATATATATATATATATATATATATATATATATATATATATATATATATATATATATATATATATATATATATATATATATATATATATATATATATATATATATATATATATATATATATATATATATATAGGGTGAATTCGCCTGTTTTCGGCCATTTAACTCAAATGTCATGTTTGATGAGTTCCAAAATATATACTTTTTTACTTTGTCCGTATAAAATGTATGCCTGATATATGTCAGAATGTATATCGTCATACCATACTTTATTTTTTACAAATTATTTAACCATTCATATGTTTTATGTAGATAATTATAAAAAGACACTATTATCCAATTCTCGGCCTTAACATCCCAGTAACCGGCCAAAAGGTTGCCACTTTTCGGCCGTAATATTCCAATAATCGGCCTCATCTATGCCGCTTTTCGGCCACCTGATTAATTAATCCAAGTAACCTGTATATTTAATAGGTAGGTGCGCACTGCCTATAGAAAGGTATGTATGTAGATAGGTTACCTGTATTAAATAAAACACATGTACTAAATAAAACACACTATAGACTCATAGATAAATATTAGCATAATATTCTTTATTGAAAACGCATATATTCTAGGACAAGAAAAGACAACAAAATATATATGTAAATAGATATGCAAAAACAAAATAAAAACAAAATTCTAGAATAAAATCACATTTTTTGTAAAGAAAAATTAGCTAGGAACTCTTAATCACAGTGTGGGTGTAGGTACATTTCCTAACAATCTAGGCAGTTAATACACATTAGTACCCATACATAGGTACTTATAAACTTGAAAATGCCTACTTATAAACTTGAACAAAACATTATGTTATATAGGTATACCTAGGTATACCATAAAGTATAAATAAAAATTAATTCTGCAAAAAAATCGTACACATTCTTATGTAACTAGCCGCAGTAATCACAGGTATACTCTTTGGTGGCAGCTTCATCATACGAGAGGTGTTTAAGTTCTGAGCACTTAAGGTGGTACCACCTTGGACAAACATCACAACCTATATTTTTGTCCCCATCATTATCTGTATCACTATCTAATCCATCGTCACAGGCGGCACAATGTATTTTTTGTTTTAGAGCTGTTGAAGATCTCGATTTGGAATGTTCATTTGTACTTTTTCGTCTGTTGCTTATAGTTTTCAGATTAGCTGTTCTTTTTCGCTTGCCAATAAGGTTTTTGTTTATACGAATTTGTTTTTGTTGCTTGGCAGTTTGACGTCCTTCTTTCCTCTTTCGAACTCCCTCTAATTTAGCATTCTTTGCTTCTTCCTTTTCATAAAGAAAATGCCGCCAAGCTTCAGAAGAGATGGCACTTGGAGGTTTTTTTTGTTGCTGTTTTTCGGATTTGCTTATGGGATCAGGAAAATTAAGGTGACTTTCAAAGGTGTGAAACGGCTGAATTGGCCTGACGGCGGGTGACTTTTCTGTTGTTCCACATTGGAGGATGTTAATAGACTGAACAATAATTTTTTGTGCTGGTATCTGATTGACATTAGACACATTTTCAATATTTTCATAGATATTAGATTCTCGATGTTCAAGAGATGGGGTTTCCGTTAGCTGATGTTCTTTCAAAATGTTATGTTTCTTTTCTGGCAGAGAGCAAATTGGAGTAGGGATTTCGATAATAGAATCTGGAACTTCAGACAACGAGAGTGAAGAGTCAATACAATCTGTTTCCAAATCTGGTTCTAGTGTAGCAGTCAAAGGCGCAATAGATATATCACAACCTATCACTTTGTCTTCTACAACTAATTCTTTGTTCAAAGATGTCGCAGACATTTTTAATTTAGAGGTAGAAGCAGCAAGAGAACCATCATGCAACGATAAAGATATGTCCTCGATTACCTTCGAGTGTGGCTTTAGGTCATGTTCAAGAAAAACTGTTTGGTCTTCCACCTCCATGTTTGGAATAGTCGGAAATGCAACCAGTGGTATCAAGGAAACATCATCCATCGAGATAAATGAACCAACAAGTGGCATGATATTGGTTAAATTGTCAGTATCTTTTTCTTTTGTTTCCATGGGAATCTCTATGTGATGGGCTTTGTCATTTCCATTCATTCTATTGTTCTCCAGCATTTTTATTTCGTTCATGATTACATCTACATTTATTCCAAAACTCTGTAATGCAGGAGCAATATTCTGGATAATTTTTTCGGCTGATCTGTATTCTTGGAATGTTATTATCTCTACAGGTGGCGTAAGTTGGATCTGATTCGATTGATTCTCTAATGCATTCTGGACGCATTTCGTGTAGTCAACCTTATCTGCATCCAAAGGAAACAGACCACATTTCCGGAAGCCATTTTTTATTGCATTTGTTAAATCAGAAGCTGCTAACGCTTCCTCGAAGAGTCTGCAAAAATTTGTTTTCGTAACTGAACAGTTCAGATTCTCTGGTTTGCCTTGCCAATTACGAACTGTATTTTTCCATCCCTGTTTCAAAGGCCTAAATACACTTACATCTGCGGGCTGTAACATGTGGGTGGTATTTGGTGGAAGGGCATACAGAATAATGCCATTTTGTTCACAAAATTCGCTCAGTGGCAAAGTCATATGAGATTTGTGCCCATCAATGAAAAGAATCACTGGTTTTTTTATCGCGTTATCAGTCAACCAGTTGTTGAATGCATTAGCTATGTACTCATAGAATACATCTCCCTTCATCCAACCGGAATCTGATTTGCCTAAAACCCATGACTCTGGCATACTCTCTACCACTGCCTTTGGTGGCCTGACATATGGAAAAACAACCAAAGGTGGACATACTTTGCCGCTAGCGGTAAAGACAACTAAAACTGTAATATTCTCTTTTTCGTTGCCTGATTTAATTGTATATAGATTTCGCCAGCCTTTTGGCGCTAAAACTTTGCCGGTTTTTGGGCACAAGGAAAATCCCGATTCATCGCCGTTTAGAATTCTATCGGGATCATCAAATATATCCGCAATATGATTTTCGGCCAGAAATTTACGTAACTCAGAGAACCAAAGTCTTATTGATTCTTCTGTTATGACGGCTCGGGCCTTATTAATACCCTCAGCTTCTCGCAATGATATTTCTGGATGCCTTCTCAAAAAATTATCATACCATTTTTGTCCTAGCTGGCCATTTTTTATTAGTTTTTCATTGCGTAAGATATTTTTTTTAGCACTGTCTTTAATTATTTTTTGCACAGTTTCCATCAAATCCCGTTTTTTGATGGGAAATCCACATTTTGCGATTGTTGCCACCCAGTCAGCAATTTTTTTCTCTCCATCGACTGTGAGAATAGGCTCTGGGCCCGCTTTTCCCAGTTTTTCCGGAGCTCTACCCTGCAAGCGATCCTGTATTGTGGTTCTTGGAACTCCGAATTCCCTACTGGCCTCGCGAATGCCTTTTCTTCCCTCTCGTATCTCTAACAGCGCCCTAGCAAGAGCTTCCTCAGAATATTGGTAGAATTTCCGTTTTGAAACTTGTTTAATAATTTTCGGGCCTTTTTGTTTGCGATGGGAAGGCATCTAGAATTAACAAAAAAACCAAATTAGAGCTCCGCTATAACTGGTCCATTTACTGACCGCCAAAAAAAATATGAAAAATCAAGTGGCCGAAAACTCGCCCATTTCCCGGCCACAAAATAGGAAGTGAAAAAATATTGTAACATCTTATTTTGGTGGCCGAAAACTGAATGTCATTTACATTGCTTAATAAAAAGAGGTTAGGAAAAGAGAGATGACTATTTGTTGGTGTGCATATAAAGTAAAAGGACAAAATATTTATGATTATTGTGCCTGGTTCTCGGCCGCCCCGACCGAGAACTAGAATTTTGTGATTTTTTAGTTCCCGTTCTCGGCCACTAGTTATTTTATCGTAAAAGCAACAATAACTGCTTTATTATTATTTTTAAACACAGTTTAAAGACACCTAATCAAACTAACTACTGATATGCATGAATATTACATTATGAAAATGATTCTCACCTTGTATAAACTATCACTTCACTAACACTTTTAGCATCCAACGTTAACTGTGCAGCAAAGACGTTACGCTAACATTTGAAAATGGCCTCTGCAGTTCATATACTTTGCCACCAGGCGGAGCAATTTTCAGATTTAATGAGATCATACTGGCCGAGAACAGGCATTGTGCATTTTACCACGATTACTTTATGGTTTTTCTATTATTGAAGTTTATATGCCCTGGTGGCCGAAAACCGGCAAAGGCCGGGAATAGGCGAAGTCACCCTATATATATATATATATATATATATATATATATATATATATATATATATATATATATATATATATATATATATATATCACACTGATAACTCAAATAATAATGGGCCGATTTTGATAAAATTTGGCACATACCTTCCTTTTGTAAATGGCTTGGATAAGTTCGTTAGTCAAGAAAATCGGACGAGGTTTTCCGGGAAAATGTTGAGTTTTCATTCGAAAAAAATTTATATCTCCGGAATTAACAAAGTAAGGGCAACCAAATTTGGTACGCGGGTTCATAACATCATAGGTAAGCTACCTACCAAAATTTAGCTCTGTAAATAACAAAAAAGTTACAGGCATTTAAAGAAAAATAAATTTGGGTTTTCCTCAAAACGTGTTGGCTATAGAGTTTATCGTTTAATGGTATATAATTTTTGTCAAATTTTCGTAAAAAATCATTAAAGCTCAATATATCCGTTATTATGCAAGTTACGAAAAAAAATAATTGTATACATTAATTATAGGGTGTCTTAAGCTACAGCTTAAAAAATATTTCCACAATTATAGGATGGTCCATAAGTCGTTGGTGATTCAAATATTTTTTTAATCGTACACGCCCTATGTTATTGCATTTTTGCATTTTCCATTGAAATATAATACATCTTTGTAAGAAAAGAAATTCGGGACGCAGCAAGTGCGTTATGGTAGCGAATTTTTTAATCAAACACGCCCTATGTTTACTGTATTTTTGCATTTTCCATCGAAATATAATACATCTTTGTAAGAAAAGAAATTCGGGACACAGCAAGTGCGTTATGGTAGCGAATTTTTATTAAATGCTTCAAATTTGAATAGCTCAATTTGCTATTAACCTATAAGGTTGACCAGGAAACCAGTTTTTTCGGGAACAATTTAAGTTTACTTTCGGAAATTGTTATACATTTTTAAACAATAAAGTTATTTTGATGAAACGTGGCATATTGTTTCTACTATATAGATTGATGCCTGCTTTCTTAAAAAAAGATGTTTGCTATTAAAATCATTTTGATGAAAATTCACTACCATAACGCACTTGCTGCGTCCAGAAGTTTTTTAATACATACAGTTACATCAATAAAACTATGCAACAAAGAAAAACAAAACACTTATATACAGTAGAATCTGAAAATTATTAACCCTCTAAAAGTTCAATGCCTTGGACAACGTTATGAATTTCTGGAAACATAATGTCTGTGAAGAAGCTAGATTTTGATAAAAATAATGCTCAGTTATTAACTTTTTTTTTTCGAATGGTTATTACGCAAATAAATTTTTGCTGGTAACCTAGAAACCTTGGGCGGTCCATTTGAAAGCTTCTATTACACAACTGCGTTATTAGATCATCACACATCTTTCATTTATACATTTCTTCCTGCTAATGCAGGAACCTAGACTCTCCTGATCAACATGATGTGTAATTTCTATATCAGGTAAGGAGCAACAAGACAGTACAGTTGATATTCCATAAAAATAAACTTACTTTAAAGAAGTCAGAATGCATTAAATGAAGTCCTGCTCTTACGGACACATCTTCATATTCATATTGCCTTAGAAGAGCTTGAGGTAGTTCTTTAAGTAAACTGCCCAGTGCACTGTCAGGTGCTCGCAGTTGTTGCAACTGTAAGGAAACTTGTTCTGCTTGTGCTTCTTCACCAACCAAAAGTCGGTGTAAACGTTGCAAGGACCACATGCGTTGACTTGCAGCTACAGGCAAACATGATTGTTAAAAGGTTAATAATTGATGTCACTTATAGACTGATAACTAATTAGCCAAATCTTCTATAATTAATCCCGACTTTGCCAAGCTGTAAAGTTTTAATTTCAAATGATGCAACGAAGGCTAGTAACTGTATTTGGGAAAAAAATTATGTATTTTCATTTTAATGTATACCGCTAGGTTTTCGGCTAAAAGGTTATCATTAAAAAAATAATAAAAGAAATAAAAATTCAGGATGCAGCAAGTGCATTATAGTAGTAAATTTAAAGAATTGTGCACTATTACTACGGCATATTACTAAAATTAATACTAAAAACCGCAAATGCAAGATTAATATATATATATATATATATATATATATATATATATATATATATATATATATATATATATATATATATATATATATATATCATTGCATAAATTATTACTAATAACTTATGTAATCAGTTACAATGAAGTTATAGACAATTTGAATTTCATTACATTTATGAAATTTTACACTTATTGTCAAAATTGTCAAATGTTATACATTTTGTTGCTCGCTTTGCTTATATCATCTGCATCATATTATCTCATATCATATCATATTTATTCACGATCATTAAATGGCCAGTCAAACAAAATAAAATCAATATTATGAACAAAACAAACATATAAAACAACAATAATAAAATCCAATGTGTATAAACTCACACACCGTAAATACAATTACATAAAATATTACAACCTTGCAAACCAAAAGCAGAAACACAATGATACAGGACAATAAACTTAAATAAAAATTAAACTATAATTAAAATATTCAACAAGGCTATAAAAAGTCCCATTTAGCAAATAGTCCTTAACTCTACTGCAGAATATATTTCTAACTCTAACTGTCTTTAAACAAGGAGACAGTGCATTAAAAAGCTTCACTCCCAGATGATTTGTTCCATGCTGCGAGGCTCCTGTTCGATACAGTAGAATGGACAATTCGTTACCATACCGTGTATCATAAGCATGATGTTTTTTTTTTTTTTGTTCCCTCAGGGCTCGTCCGCGGCCTTGCCGCCCCGATAGCACCGCAACCCTTGGTTGATTGTGCATACCCCTAGTCTTACTCCACCCATTCCAAAATCACTGTGCCTTGAACTAGTCTGCACAGCGATTGGTAGGGTGAAGTTTTATATTGCTCTGTCTCCGGTCTAGAGTGACCGTAGATCAGTTGTCTTTTCCGGTCCAGAGCTATACACTCGCACAAGATGTGCTGGGCTGATTCCTCCCCCTCGCCGCAGAGTCTGCATGCGAGGTCCCCTTCGAACCGCCCCATTTTATGTAGGTGTTTCTTGACGGCCATGTGTCCCGTCAAGAGACCTGTTGTGTTTCTGAGCTGTCCTCTGCTAAGGTTTAGCAGCTCCACAGCTCTCTTTGAACTGGGTCCGTCAATTATTGACTTCCCATGTCTGAGCCCTGGACAGTCCGCCCAGTACACCTTGTGTTGGTTTCTGACCCAGGACTTAATGGCTCCCCTGGCAGTGCTCTTTGACACGCCCAGAGCCGGTTCTGGTCCCATAAATGGTTCTGCTGACCCCCTCTTTGCGAGACTGTCAGCTTCTTCATTGCCTTTGACCCCCGAGTGACCCGGCACCCAGATGAGGGTCACCTCATTCTGCCCAGCCAGGTCGCTCGTCTCGTCTCGGCACTCACTCACCAGCCAGGAATTTACCCGTGGGCTACTTAGTGCCTTAAGGGCTGCCTGGCTGTCTGTGGCTATGAGGATCCGCTTGTTGGTGTAGCCCCTCCTCTTGTTCTCCCGCACACAGTGCAGGATGGCGTACATCTCGGCCTGAAACACCGTTGCATGGGCTCCGAGGGAAATACTGTGACTTACCCTTGGTCCTTCCGAGTAAACACCTGCCCCCGTCCCACGCTCCCCGCCAGATCCGTCCGTGAACCAGACGAGCGCGTCCCGTGGTATGCCCGGTGTCTCCTCCCGCCATGCCCCGCGATCAGGGATTTCCACTGTGAAGTTGTTTTCCCTGCACATTCGCGGGCTCGCGAAGTCTGACCTCATTTCAAGCATGGGTTCCTTCACGATCTCCTGAATTTTGCAGTGGCCCCTGAAGCCTGGGTTGATCTTCAGTCTACCATTGCAGGCTAGTCTGTATAGTCCTAGCCTGGCCTCTCCCATAATAACGAAGTGTAGGGGGGGTAGATCCAGCAACACCTCCATGGCGGCTGTTGGGGTTGAAGACATGGCCCCTGTGATGCCTAGGCAAGCCATCCTTTGGATCTTGCCTAGTTTTTGTTTGGCACTGGATTGTGTCACCTTAGGCCACCAGACCAGTGCCGCATATGTTAACGATGGTCTGACCACCCTTGTGTATAGCCAGTGGGCCATACTAGGTCTTAGTCCCCACGTTTTTCCATATAGCCGCCTAGTGACGGCTAAGGTCATGACTGCCTTACGCAGTATTTTTCCAATGTGACCATTCCAGGTTAGCTTAGAGTCCAATACGACCCCAAGATATTTTACCTCCCTGGCCATTGGAACGCTCCTACCGTATAGAGTGAGAGTTCTGTGGCTTTCACACTTCCTCCTCCTCGTAAACGGCACGACGGTTGCTTTCTCGGGGCTCACCCCGAGCCCTTGATCAACCGTCCACCCTTCCACCACTTTCAGTGCAGTCTGCATACGCTCCCACACTGCCTGTGTGACCTTTCCTCGGACTATGATGACAATGTCGTCCGCATAGCCCTGTACCTCATACCCCCCTCCCGAGAGCCTCCCCAGCAGGCCGTCCACGACTAGACACCAGAGCAAGGGAGACAGAACGCTCCCCTGCGGACACCCCGCCGCGACCCCCGCCAGCAGAGTCCCTCCCGCGAGTGATACGACTGCGATATCTATTGATTCATTATCTAGAGCCCCTCATAGTATTTCCTCATTTCTGTTAATGCCTTGTATATTTTGATTTAAAACTGAAAAATGTTTTATATGTTTATTTGAGCTTTTAGGCTTAATTGTAAAAAATCACCCGTCTCATCACATTGTGGTCTATCTGATGTTTTACCTGCTTTAGAAGGAAGTTGTGCTGTGCTACTTTGATTTCTGGGAAAATCATGCTCTTTCCTACCCAAAAGTTCTTCTACCCTCCCAAGAAAATTGTCTTCATCTTGCAGATTCACACAATGAGAACTCCTTATTTACGTTAACCTGCTTACATCACTTTCTGTTGTGTTAATAAAAATCAAATTCTTTGCTGAAATAGATTTCTGCAACTATCTCAAACACAATGTGTGGCTTTTCGTTCTGTATCCCCTCTTCAAATTTGTCTCCAAATAACATGCATTGTTAGGTGTATGGTTGTCTACCCTTGTCATTAACTTTTTAAGTTTGCAGTTAAACTTCTGAATGTATTTGATATGATGTTCATTTTCTGATACAATAGGTACTGAAGAAACTATTATATTTGTATTTAAACAAAGCTTTATCTTATCCAATTTTTTTAAAAGATGGATATTTTTTGTCTAAAATCATTTGCACCAGCCATGCTTATTACATGATCTTCTGGAGTAAATTCCTCCACCAGTTCCTTCACATTTTTAATAATGTTATCAAAAAGTGCTCCTCGTTTAATTATTGTCGCCACATTAACATTTGTCATATTTAGCCGCCTATAAAAATATCTATTTATACCCCTCCCATACTCGTCACAGAATATCAGTATTTTCTTTGTCTTTTTTTTTGTTGGTTTATTGGTTTTTTAGTTATTATTGAGTTAGATTTCCTGGCTGGTATATGTAAGACCTCACTTGTTAAGTCTTTCATACTCCAATAATTCCTCACTGTTCTCACCTCAGTGGCCAATTCTTCTTTTAGTTTAATCAATTTCCATTTTTAAGTTGTTTAAAATTAGCGCTTCTTCCATTGCATTTTTTGGTTCCTCTAATTGAAGTTTAAATTCTTTACAATCACTACATTTTGAAGATGTTTTATTAGACTTTGTCTCTTTTAATTTGGCGCATTTCTTCTTGCAGAAAAGAATTTTTTTTCTTGCTTCTCTGTCTGCTTTCTTCCACATCATATGCATCCATTTCAAAAATATTTAGTCCTTTTTTCAATTTTTCTACATAGCCATCTTTTTGAACCAATTCTTCCTGCAATTTTGCAATCTCAGCAGTCAAATTCTCACTTTCCTCTTTATTTGAATGATTTGTTTCATAAAGAGTGGATTTTAAAGTTTCTATTTGTTTCAGATACATGCATTCTTCATTATCAGCCTTTTCATATTTTTTATGGCAACCTTTGAACAGATAAATGTTTGGCCCATAATCTTGACTTGATTTTTCATAACTCTCTCCAAGCAGCTTGGATGAAAAACATATTAGCAAACCATACAGAAATAATTGGAGAACTCCTTTTTACAGCATTTAAATTTTCCTTCCATTTGTGAACAGGTGTGAATGCTTGCAATGTTAAAATTAACTTATTTTATTCTCTGATAGGATTTTTTAATTTTCCTTCTCTTAACAGATTAATTTTGTAACATGTCGCGTGTATTTAATAAGCGTGACTTGTCACATGCGTTAACGCCTTTCACTTTTAAGCTTCTGTATCAACCCCTTTTGTGACATTAGAGTCTAAGTCCCTTCAGTTATGTCAAACTCGGCGGGCGGTGACTCTACCACATCCCAACTCAGTGGAACACGCCTGCAGCCGCGGTAGCTCCGTGACGTGTTTAGATAAGAAAATCTTTATAAACGCTAGCAACGCGTGCCACACTCTCTTCTCTTTCAAATTAACCAAGAGATGATATCTTATAGCTAAATTTTAGTCGGAAAACAGCATGCCTAAATGGGTAAGTTTTATATTTAGATACCGGCTTATTTCCAATTGCTCGTACATTTCTTTGCTTGATAATAATAGTAGATTGCTTATTAGTGTATGTAGACTGAATCCACTTTCGATGATTGCTCTCTATAAACTTTATACTGTTAAACGGTGGCTTGTGGTAGCGTTAGTTCAGTAATTAATTGTTATTATGCTGTTTTAATTGCATTTTAAAAGAAGTCATTTAGGATTTTGTTTCATAACGCAGATAAATTTTGTAAGTAAACGCAACCTGCTACCAGCCGCCTCATGTAAATCATTAAGCCCTGAACCAATACTCATACACATGGAATTTTATAGCACCCCGCTTGTTAGTTTATTTCCAATTATTAATGCAGATAAATTTTGTAAGTAAACGCAACCTGCTACCAGCCGCCTCATGTAAATCATTAAGCTCTGAACCAATACTCATACACATGGAATTTTATAGCACCCCGCTAGGGAGCAGCCCTAAACAACACCTCTCTAAATGAAACCGCTTGGGAGCAGCCCTCAACAAAACCCTGAATGAAACCGCTAGTGAGCAGCCCTCAACAAAACCCTAAATAAAACCGCTTGGGAGGAGCCCCTTCAATGAGATCTTAAACAACACCCCGTTAGGAAGCAACCTTCAAGCAGCCCTAAATGGCACCTGGTTAAAGAGCAGCCCTGTGAACAACACCTGGATAGATGCAGCCCTCAACAACACCTCCCTGAATGGGATCAGCATCTAGATAGATGACACCTTGCTGAATGGAGCCATTTCCCCACGAAGTCTCTGAGGCAACTCCAACATCCAGGGCTAGACAAATGTTATCACCACCCCGGAGGCAGCAATCTAAAGCTGGAGTTAAGTACATTATTTATTTGTGGTTTTCTTTTTAAAGTAGTGTATGCTCCACAACTCATTTTTACAGTGCTATATCCCATGTTAAAGTAATCAATTCATATCTTTTCTTTTATTAAATTTGCTGCATTGTATAACTTCAATAATCTTTTAATAAAATGATTTTACTCATAACACCTGACTTTCATTTGTCCATCTTGAAACCTACCAACTGCAAGTGCCTAAACCCAAGCCCTGAGTTAATTTATGTTATATTTGTTATTTTATTTTTCTTTACACTGTCTCCACAATGTGGGGATAAAATATTTTTCTTTACAATTTTCTTGTTTACAATGCTTTTCCAAATACCAATCTTAATCTACCATCCTAGTAACAAGGATTTAATCCGATTATCAAGTTCAGTAACCGCTGCTAGTTGATCCAGTCTATACATTTTAATTTGTTTTCTGTGGTCCCTGGATTTTATTTCAATTACCTACATTTGTATTAATACAGACAAGGCTAATGACCATCTATCCTTTTCAACATTAGACTTTACCCACTTAACTGTTTCTTTCATGTTTTAATTTTCATTTGAGAAAAATTCAAGAATTAGCAAACCAATTTAGTTTAAATTTACCAGGTAGGTATAATCGGATTTGTTCTATGCATGTGTAAATTTTCATTTCAGACATTAATATTGTAAAATATTTTCGCATTAAAAAAAAGTTTTCAGAGCTGGCCAACCAATTCATCCAAGTTATTAATAAAATAAAGATAATTGGCAACTTTGGTGTTAATCGGCTAAGCATTTTTGAATTTAGGGGTTGGATACATACATACATATATAGTCAGAATAAAAAACCTCATTATTCTACATGTAAATCCAATCAAAGCCAGCTTATGCAATAAAACAGTGTGGTCCATCTTGTTGAAGACTTGGGAAAAATTTGTCTAAAATACCACAACCTGGCTACCTTGATTCAGGGCACTACAGGCGTACTGCGTAAAAACTGACAAGATAGTTATTGTGGAGCATTTGTTTACAAATCCATGTTGTGATATGGAGATAAATCGCTCAATGTTTGGAAATATATATCTACTGAAGCAACTTAAAAAAACTTTTACAAAACAAGAAAGAAGAGTGACAGGTCTGTAACTGATGATACAATTACGTTCAATACTTTTTAAAATTGGACAGACCCTGGTCATTCTAAATGCTTGAAAAACGGTCAAACTTTAATGCTAGATTAGATGATAATAATAACACCACAGTAGTGTAGGCAAACTGTAACGGTACAAAAACATTAGTTACATCTTTTGGTATATCTACTGTAGATTTTGTTGATTCAAACTATCATTCCCTCACTAAACAATATTATATGGCCTTACTTATGGTTATTCTACTAGGTTTTTGATTTAATTGTTTGATTTATTTACTTTATTAAACTGACTCTGGGACACTCTGTAGATTATAACTGATTGCCTGTTGGAAGTCTCTGAAATAGTTTTCAGGCGGAATATCCTTGTGCGAAATGATGTGTGTCATCTTTGTTTGTAATTACTGCATTGAGTGGTAAACAATTATCTTTACACGAACTTGTTTAAATGATTAGTAAAGCACCTGCACAGAACGATTTTTAAGGTTAATGTTTGAAATGTAAACATCATTCAATGGGTTGAGGTGAGGGCCGACAGAAGCAGATACGACGTATAACGTGATCATTAGTGTATTTTGTGTGGCCTACTATCGTTGTCTAGAATGGTCAAATTAAACGTGGTAAACAAGTAGCCTGGTGGCCTGAAATGGAACTTCGCAGAGTACTGAACAGTGTTGTTTTTTTCTAAATGAGGTTGTCTGTAAGCGGGACAAAAAGGGATATCTCTTTTTCAAATTCGAATTCCATGTCTATATTGAAATATTCAATGGAGAGTAGAGGGCCGTTGAGTTTGGTGCAAAATAAGCAGCAATAGCTGAATATCAGGCGTAGTTTAAGTGGTAGAACAGTGATTGAATGAGATATTTCATTCAGCCTAATAGTTAGGGATTCGTCTACACTTAAACCAAAGTTGCGTGCGTTTCTGTAGGAGTAGTAGTGTTTGAGGGGCAGCAATATCCGGGGTTGGGGGATTCAATACGCCAATTTGGGAGAAGCTGTGTGAAATGGGAAGATTGGAGGAATTCTAAATCCTGGTAATCGTGCCGAATTAGATCTAGATTTCCACCTCAACATAATTTAATTACCCACAAATAGAAGGTAAAGGGTAACTATGTATTATATTTTATCGCTAGCTACATTCGGTTTTTTTTTTGTATGTGTCATAGGGTCCTTGTGCCGGATGGTGTCCCTGTCCCGGATGGGATCCTTGTGCTAGATGGTGTCCTTGTCTGGACAGTGTCCTTGTGCCGGACGGTGCCCTTGTGGCCGGATAGTAACTTGTATCAGGCAGTAATTATCCTAGTGCCAGGTTCATTTTACTGTTATATGTACGTTCTTGTTACTGGCCTTAGTGGATGGGTCATGATATTAAGCATCAGCTTGGTTCTATACCTGGTTATAGTCACTTTTAAGGCATATGAGTTTCGAGATTAGAATCTTAGTGGAAGGATTTGATGGGTGATTGGATCATCCCCGTGGTAGCAGCGCATCTGTAGTAGTAATCCATTTGTAATAGAAGTTTTCCAGACTATATAGGTGTTTCGAAAGATCAAAAGATGATGAAGAGAGTATTGGTAGTCATAAATTAACAAAAGGGTCCAGGAAGGTCGGACATGTAGTCATTTTGGTTTCAGACAAGTGATAGTAGACAATAGTGGTATAAAGACCTTTGATAATTTAAATTTTTAACAGCTTTAATTAATATAGTAATTTTGTTAACTACTCTCATTAATGTGAATCGTCAATTTCTATTGATAACACATAGATAAAGCTATCTAGTATTTTGATAAATGATTTACATTTACGTAATTTCTTCTCATTTATATAAGTGCTTTGCTTTTGAGTAATATGTGGTATTATTAAAATTTTTATTACTGTAAAGCTGAATTTGAGAGTTATTTTACTGAATCAGTACAGACCACTGCTAATATTTTAATGTCGTTTACTTAATCTGAGAATATTGTAGTTATACATGTGAACTAAGCTTGCACACGTCTGGGAGAAAGTAATGCTGGATTTAATTAGTAAGATCGTATGCTACTTAGCCACTATATGATTGGTAATAACTGAGTCGCGTTTTAGAGAGCTATATTTGTTAGATTAGCTTAGGTGTTTTATGCTTTTCAGGCCAGGACATTTGATGAGTGTACATTTTAAATTGTTGTATGTCCAATGGTTTTGGTGTTATGTGAATTAATAAACCAATATTTTATCTTGTCAGTGTTGGTGTGTTGCTTGTTTGAAGATAGTCTAACCCCTGAAACTTGCACATTTGGTTTGATTAGTGAATTTCCTCATTTTCATATATACCTTAAGATTGTGTGACCACTGATGCGTATGGGTGCATATATGTATTTATTTCTCTTGCAGTGATTATCGGTAACAGTGTGGTTCAGCGTATTCTTGGTTGGTGATTGTGTGGGGTAATAGTATACTAACAACTTATTTGAATATCGGGGGTAGGTGTAACAATCAAGCGACACCTTGTAATAACATCTTATTTAGGAACCCGACCCAACTCCACTGTTTAAAAGCTGGCGGCCACGTAACTTACTGGTTAAGTTGCTTGTTGTTTATACCAATGGCTGTTTGAGTTTGCGTTAAAGTTGAGAGTTGTTGTCATTGGCACAAAGGAATTGCATCGCAAAGCTTCACACCCAAAAGTCTTTGACTTACTGGTAAAGTTGCTTGTTATTTATACCAATGGCTGTTTGAGTTTGTGTCAAATTTGAGAGTTGTTGTCATTGGCACAAAGGAATTGCGTCGCAAAACTTCGCATCCAGAAGTCTTTGACTTGTGTGGGGGAGCTTACATACACATATATACAAAATCCAAAGGACACATATTATTGATAATGGATATGTCAAAACACGCATACAGTCTCTAATAAAAAAATATGCTATCTGATCTGACCCTGAAGTAATCATGTCTTTGGATGCATTCAGCATTACAGTTACCTAGTTATTCTGATACTTATGCTACATAACCTTCTATTATAACAAGTGCCTAATTTAGAAGTAACATCATTTAACTGGGATCGTCCAATTGTTAATTAGCATTCTAGTCAGTTGTTTTACACACAGATAAAGACATGATAGCGATGCATAATTTGTCATGAAAACTATCTGTTACTAACAAAATTATTGCATGTTATAAACTTAACTTTACGGACAAACACTAAAAGCATAAGAAGAAATTGTATTTTAATCACATACATAGAAAACTCAGCTGAGAGCAAGAAGCCAAGGCTGCAGCTAAACGAGCCATCAAGGCCAAATCACCAGCATAATAAAGTCTAGAATCCAACAAGCACATAACCATATCCATTGAAGGCTGGCTCAAAACAGCCCGGTCCGAACCAAGTTCATTTGTGCCCCTATTGGATACGACAGGGTACACTGTAAACCTCCATCCCCAGCCATTGACTGAACTATCACTTGTGAAGACCCATCTCAACTCATCACCTAAAAAAGCGTTTGACAATGAGAGAACTAAAAATAGTTCCGTTCTCTACAGCGTGTCAATTGTTATTGGAAAACTATAGACATCTAAGTTATTATCAATTTATAAAGATGATTAAATTAGCAAAATTGTGCATAGTTTAAAGCTCATTCCACATCTGGTTTTATTTCTGTAAGATTTCAAATAGTTCTGAAGTTATTTAAAGGAAACAGGATTTTACGACCTCTTATACACCTATCTTAACAACTTTCTCATTGTTTTTTTTTTGTGGAAAAAGTTGACATACAAGAATCCCAACTAGCACCAAAGTGATTGCAACTGGATCTCCAGTCTACTGATCAACGTCTCCTGCAGGATGGTGTCAGGGATCCGTACGAAGACCTTGCGTCTCTTTGGGAGTTCCTTGAGCTCGATGGCTGCCAAGTCTGCCCCCTCCCAAATCTGACAGAGGCCCCCGATCGTTTTCCGCAGCCAGTCCCACGACTGCGGGCCGGCCCAGGTTATCCAGAGGATGCCCCCCACCAGGCGCACCCGGTGGAACTGAGGCGGGCTCTCCCCTTCCTGAAGAGAGTCCACCGCAGCCTGGATCAGGTCCGCCTTCCCCTGGTCTAGCATGACCTCAGAATGGCCTCTGTCAATCACCGCTATCCCTAGGCCCTCTGCAGCCTCCCCATACAAGCCAGTCTGCGCCGGTGTTCCGGCCCTGGTCCTTTTGGGACGTCTGTCTGTAGTAGGCATGCTAGACCCGAGCGCAGCCTCTTCTGACTTGTCTCTCCTCTTGCGCCTTTACAGGTGCCCTGGCTCTTTTGAGACGTCTAACTGTAGTAAGCGTGCTGGAGTCCGTGCGCGTCCTCTTTTGACTCGCACTCCCCTTTTGCGCCTTTACAGGTTTCTCGACCGTCCACGTCCCGGTCGCCATTTTCTGCGCCCTCCGGAGCTTCTTTCTTTGCGCCCCGGAGAGATGCTTGGACTGCTGGGGCAGTCCCTCTATCCCTACAGTAGGGTCCTCACTGGTGAAGGGGCCCTCCAGAGTCCGCGGACCTCACCGCCCTCCGGTGGGACCCAGCCTCCAGCTTGGGTGTTGGGGACAAGTCTGAGGCCGAAGCTACCCCCGATCCCCTGTATCTACGTCGGTCGTGAGACCTCCAGAGTCCGCGGACGCTGCCGCCCCTTAGCTCGTCTCCGTTTCCGGAATAGACTCAAGGCACGAGTCTGTAGCCGGAGCCACTCTTCGAGCCTCACTGGTTTTGGTTTTATAACAATTTATGATCTTCATGTTGTTCCCACGAGAATGGGGGAAATACTGTCCACAGCATCAGAACCCCCTGTGTGGTGCAAGGCGGGTTACTCTGGAGGGTTGCCCGGTACTCCAGAGGTTCCGTTCACGACACCGTAGATTCGGGGAGTTTATTTCGACACCCTTGTCTAGATCTGTCATGTTTAGTTATCAGCAGGGCCACCTCGCGCATGATGCAACTCTTCACCGTGCATGACGGTCTTGGGGAAAGCTTCATCGAAAGCTTATGTTGTTGTTTCCTCTTCCTCAGCTTACCCCTGGAGTCCTTTGGCCCACGACTCCTCGACCCTGGCCGCGACGTTGCCAGCCTCTTTTATTAGACCTAGTGGTTGTGGCATTTCTTCGTAAAATACCCTTGTGGCAGTCACGTTTCACATATTTGTGGCTACCATAAAGTAGTAGTAACCAAATTCACTCTAAAGTATTTTCCACCCCACAGTTCCACTATTCCCTAGTATAAAACTACATATTATATATCAATGTATTATTAGAGTAAGTGGTGATAAGTCCTGTGCTAGTGGCTGTTGATGCAAGCCTGTATATATTTGAATTTAAAATTGCCGCCAGACACTTGGAGATTGCTTGCCTGTTAGGTTGGCACCGTTACAGCGAGGGGTCGGGGAGAGATTTGTAATTTGTAATAGTTTGCTTGCTCTCTATTACTTCTTTAGCATGAGTCCACAGTGTGCACAAATTCCTACTACTTTCTTGTTCCCCTAATGTTTTGTTTAACTGTTTTGAGAGGACAAGCCGACCGGCCTCGAATGAAGCAAACCCTAAGACCCAGGAATCATTAATCAACGGGAATATACAGTCCACTAAACAGGTTAGTAAATCTCAACTTTGTCTGGTAGCTAACTTTAATAATATCTTGTTAAATATTTTGTTATTATTTTGCTTGCAACGACAGTGCCTGTTGCCATTTCGCCACGTCGTCGCTCGATGAAGGCTATGGTGTTGGAACGTAGCCAAATAAGTTTCTGATACCACATTGTAATATTGCAATCATTCCCCATTTTGATGGTTGCTCAGTGATACTTTCTATAACAGATCACTGATTGGTGGCAAAATACTAGAAATTATCGCGATAGTCGCTGCCACTTTCCGGTGATCAAATGTGTTAGGTGGGCTATGCTTACGCCAAACTTGCAATTATTTTACAAAACAAATACAAACAGCCAATTCTTCGTGCTCAATGTAAAAAAGGATATGAAAAATGAGAAAGCTATAAATATAAAGGAATAAAAAGATTTGTTTTCTTTGTATAACTTCGGAATTCTTCGGAAATTTATAAACCTAAAACCAGATCCGGAATGATATTTAAAACTACACAATTATGCTACTTTGAGCATCTCTTCAAGTCTGATAATAATGGAAATGGCAGTAGTGAACCCATAAAAACTGACACACTGTATAAGTAATATACCTGGTATTCTCAATTCTGCTGACCAATCAGACCACTCTCTTCCAGACCTCTGAGCAACAACTCTTCCAGTCCCATCCATTATCTGAAGAGGATCATGCCTTCTTTCAGTCGAACATCTTCGGTCAAATTCAACACGAAGTGCATCTGCACCAGGCAAACGTACATGGCCTATAAAATTACAAATTTATGTATTTGTTAACCAGAAAATTTTACAGTAACTATTACATTATTTGTACCCTATAGAGGTAAACTATGTCAACCGTACTTAGGATGGCTCGAACCATAAACGACTTAAATATTAAGAAAATTTCTCACAACTTAAAAACAAAAAATATCATTCTTTGTAACACTGCAAACCCCCAAAAAACTTATTCGTGTGCATATTATCCGTCCTGAGTAATTGATCAAAATTTTAAATCAGGAATAGATCGAAATTTCAATTTTTTTTCTTTCTTGCATAAATTAAAGAAAAAAGAACAGGTCTACCTATTATAATTACTATGTTGCAGCAATCATGAGGAAAATAAAGCTGTGAAATTCGTTAGAACCTGTAGACGCAAAATGAACTGTCACAGATTGTTTATTCTGTTGTGATGAATTCTTATTTATCTCCTAACGTGCCAGTACAATAGAAACGCTGAGAAAGATCCATATTCAGGAATGTTTATGTTAAGGTCATAAATTTTAATCGCCGCTATCTTTCCACACTTGATCTCATTCGAGATTGCATGGGCAGGATGGCAGAAAGGAACCAGATAAACATTTCTTGAGAAGGACACAGCTGTTAAACATTCCGTATGCACTTTGTAAATACCACGTGTATTTATTTTATAATGAATAACAAAAAAACAGAACAAATAGGGCACTGACAATAAGCAAAGTTACCTACCTTTATTCTCCAATAATGCAGGAACATAAGCTTCGTTTTTCTGTATTCACACACAACACCTCTAGGGACCTCGTGTCTCCCAAAAAGGACTTACAAACAAAATGGATATTTAGAGACCTCGTGTCTCTTCAAGGGGTTGAAAACAATTCGCTTTCTCGAGACCTCTTGCCTCTTCAAGGACTCAAAAACAAGTCGCAGAGGGATGCAAGCTTCTCTCCCTTCTCTCATTCTTCTTCCCCTTCTCTGGTCTTCTGGCGGAAACCATTAGTAACACTTACTCTATGTCAGTGTAGCGCGCGACATTTGAATTTAAAAGTGACAGAACAACGAGCATGAACATTCCGCCCACCAAAATAAGGATTTATTTTCACAATTATATTGTTTCTCAAATAAACAAACAAAACAAAAATTTACAATAAGCACAAAAAACAAAAAACTGAAGCTATTGGATTTATAATTAACTGTACAAAAAAATTTCAAGGCAGACGTATTACTGCGATGGCAACAGACATAACTTCGTCAGAGGCCTATCAAAAGTGCCACTACTAGTGCGAACTTGAGCTACCCGAGCTATACCATCACGGCCTGGGTATAGTTGCATAATGCGTCCGAGCTTCCAAACAAGAGGTGACGAAGTCTCATCTTTAATCACAACTAAAGCTCCGATCGGGGGGGACGTTTGCACAGTATCCCACTTACCACGCTGCTGCAGTGTATGCAGGTATTCGTTCTTCCAGCGGCGCCAAAAGTCCTGGTGGATCCTTTGCACCAGCTGCCAGCGTGACAAGCGATTCATACTTAACAAAGTCAAATCAGCATCAGGAGGAGCACCTAACGGTTCCATTGTAAGAAAATGTCCTGGGGATAGGGCTAACAGATCATTTGGATCAGTACTCGCACTACACAATGGTCGAGAATTCAAAACTGATTCCACTTGAGCAAGCAACGTGGACATTTCCTCAAAGGTCAGAATTTGCAAACCGATCACCCTTCGCAAATGAGTCTTGACTGAGCGCACTCCTGCCTCCCACAGACCTCCAAAATGCGGAGCTGATGGGGGGTTGAAATGCCACTTAATGGTACAAGCATCTGCTGCCCCCTTTGCATAGTTTAAGAGCTGCTTATTTGAGCCGACGAAGTTGGTACCTCTATCGCTATACAAATTGTCACATTTTCCTCTGCGAGCCACAAACCTCCGAAGAGCTGCCAAGAAGGCTTCAGCTGAAAGATCAGACACTACTTCCAAATGGAGGGCCTTCGTTGCCATGCACACAAACAAACAAATATATGCTTTCACCTTTCGGACACCTCGATATCTGCCCTGTGTCACAAAAACTGGACCTGCAAAATCAACTCCGCTGTGTGAAAACGGCTTCAACTGAGAAACCCTGGCAACTGGCAAATCAGACATCATCGGTGCCATGGGAGTAGGATTCACTCGAAAGCAACGATAGCACCTTGACAAAACATGATGAATAGCTCTCCGAGGGGACAAAATCCAAAACTGTTGCGAAAGCAAATGAAGCAATGTGCGAGGACCAGGATGAAGATTGACATGGTGTGTGTGTGCAATGATTAACTCGGTGAGACGATGTGAGCGGGGCAACAATATAGGGTGTTTCACTTCAACTGGAACATCAGCTTGACGAAGGCGACCGCCCACCCTGAGGATACCCTCTGTATCCAGAAAGGGGGCTAACTTATTTATTGCCCTCGCACACCTCTCACCTTTAACCAAGGATGCTATTTCCCTTTGAAATACTTCACCTTGAGCACATTTGATAAGCATATGAAGCGCCTCCTGTAATTCGGTGGCTGTCAGAGATGCAGTAGTTCGGTCAGATGGAGACACCCTACAATTTCGCACAAACCGCTGACAATATACAACAACACCCTGAATTTTCCGTAGATGCGAAAAGCGATTCAAAAGTTTACTGAGCCACTCCTCATTTGCCAAAGTAACTAGTACGGGGAGAGTTCGTTGCTCCGCCAGGCACTCTTCTGGCGGCTCAAAACGCAACGACTTGGGCCAATTTTCTCTTGCCAATTTTAGCCAGGCGGGTCCCGCCCACCATAGTGGATGCTCACAAAACCCAGAAGGTAACATGCCTCTCGATGCACAATCAGCTGGGTTTTCTTGTCCACTTACGTGATGCCATGACTCTGGAGGAATCTTCTCTTGTATGCTTGCTACTCGATTCCCAATAAAGGTCTTCCACCTATTGGAAGATGATTTTATCCAGGCAAGTGCCACCATAGAGTCTGACCAAGCATACATAGAGTTAAACTCAAAACGACCTTCATACACCCGACACACAAATTCCAGAAGCTTTGCCAACAATAAACACCCACACAATTCGAGACGTGGAATCGATATTCTTTTTAAAGGTGATACCTTGGACTTGGCACACAGAAAATTGATCCAAACTTGACCCTCCTCTGATACTTGTCTCAAGTAAACAACTGCAGCATACCCTCGCTCCGATGCATCACAGAACCCATGGAGTTCTGTACTGATGATATTATCGTGTTTTACGCCTCTGGGAATTGATAAACCTGCTAGCGCACTGAGTTGTGATTTATACTGAGACCACTGACCAACAATATCCTTTGAGGGCTTATCATCCCATCCCACTTTTTGCTCCCACAAGCACTGCATAAGATATTTTGCCAACAGGGTAACAGGAGACAAAAAACCCAGGGGGTCATAAATTCTTGCCAATTCCGAAAGAAGATTTCGTTCTGTGCACGGACGATCAATAGGTTCAACATTAAAAGAGAATGTATCACCTATGGGACACCACTGCAATCCTAAAATTTTCAACACTGATGGATCATTTAAATCTAACGATCGAGGTTGCTGACTATCAGCTGATACTGTGGACAACAGTTTCGAATTATTGCTGGCCCACTTCTTCAATTCAAAACCCCCCTTAGCAAACAACCCAATCAATTGCCGTTGCAACTCAAAAGCCTCTGACAATGAGTCGACTCCACTGACTACATCATCCACATAGAGATCGGACCGAACTAGCTTTGCTGCCAATGGAAAAGATGATTCCTCATCATCACAAAGCTGCATCATTGTTCGGATTGCCATGTGTGGGCTTGAGGAGACCCCATATGTGACTGTATTAAGGCGATATTTCTGTACAGGTTCCCCCTTTGAGAACCTCCAGAGAATTCTTTGATAATCCCTATGATTATCTACAACCAAAATTTGTCGATACATTTGCCGAATGTCAGCAGTAAATGCAATTTTGTTTGAGCGAAATTTCAACAACACAGTGGCAATATCTGTCTGCAACTTCGCTCCCACTAACAACGTATCGTTCAGAGATACACCATTCGTACTTTTGGAACTAGCATCAAATACCACCCGCAGTTTGGTCGAAAGGCTGTGAGGACGCAACACACAATGATGGGGAATATAGTATGCATCAGATGGTTCCACCGCTACATCTGATACCAGAGACATATGGCCAGACTCATAATAATCCCTGATAAACTCCGAATAGGACTTGTGCAACGCTGGATCCCTACTAAGACGTGCTTCCAGGGAGTAAAACCGCCTCAATGCAACACTGAAAGATTCTCCCAAACACGGAGTACCCTCACGAAAGGGCATATTTAAAATATATCTCCCAGCACTATTTCGGTGCTGAGTCTTCTTGAAGATTTCCTCACATTTTTTATCTTCCGGAGACATAACTAAACCTTGTGGTACCTGTTCCAAGCTCCAAAACTGTTTCAAGGTATGATCCAAGTCGACCAACGTGCATAAACTATTCACAACAGAATGAGACCTTGACTGTTCTACACTGCCCATAAGCACCCAACCAAAAACAGTATTGATGGCCACTGGTGCACCTCGAGGCCCTCTCTTTATTCCAGGTCTAACCACATGAGCATAAACGTCAGTACCCAACAAAATTTCAATGTCCCCTGGTATACCAAACTCTGAATCTGCCAACTCTAAGTTCTGAATATGTTGCCAGTGGCACTGCTCAATTTTAGCAGAAGGGATCTTGGAACAAATGTTCGGAATCACAATCATGTCCAACTCTAACTTTGTTGGCTCATAAATGGACTCTACTCGACATTTGAGAGTGCCTTGGCTAGCAAGCGAGCTCATTTGGTTCAAGCCTTGAACCATCACTGAACGAGATGAGGTGTTGAGCCCCAATTTTTCAACACACTGCTGCGAAATGAAATTAGCCTCACTCGCACAATCCAGGAGAGCTCGACATCTCCTAACCTTTCCATTTTTATCTCGTACTAATAGCATTATAGTTGCCAGTAACACGGACTGTTCCCTTTTTACCACACTTGCCAACACACGCAATTGCTCTGCACCTTGTGGCTCTTCCACAGGTGGCTTGTTTGAGTCACTCTCATCTCCCGATGCCGGTGCTTTTGGGAAGTGCAATAATGTATGATGGTGTTTATTACATACACGACAACTTGATGACTTGCACTCCCTGCTGGCATGCGAGTTTGATAAACAGTTAAAACAAAGATTATTCTTTTTTGCGAACGTATACCGTTTATGAGAGGATAAAGATAGAAATCCATCACACTTGAGCATGGGGTGCTCCTCCTTACAATAAGCACATACAAGCTTTGTGCTGGTAACAAAGGACGAAGCGGGCCTAGCAGTGGTTGCTGAAACATGCTGCCTTCTATTAGTCACATAATTGGAAGTTAAGGCAGTTGTCTCCATTGCTTTACACTGCTTTTCCAAGAATCTACATAAACTACTAAAACTGGGAATGTCCGATTCGCAAAACTCAAGCTCAAATTTTTGCTTAAGACTCATATCCACCTTTTGCAGCAACATGTTGAATTTAGTGAAATCCCACATGTCATGTTCAAACTGCTTCAACGCTTCCAAATTTTCACTGAATACAGACAACAACGTTCGTAGGGAAGAAGCAGATTCACTATTTGCTTTGGGGGCCTGTACAATACCCTGCCAATAATTGGTCAACAAAACCCGGGTATTGTGATACCTTGAGACCAGGGACTTGAATGCAATCCCATAATTGCTTCCCGTTAGCGGTAAATTCTTGATGAGGCCAGCTGCATCCTTCACTAACGAAGCACTCAAATATTGGAACTTTTCAATATCTGACAATGATTCGTTCTCATGAATCATTGTTTTAAACAGATCATAAAAGGTTGGCCAGTTTTTCCAATTTCCATCGAATTTTGGCATTTCGATTTTCGGTAACCTCAAATGTCTGTTTAAATTTGAAGTTGACATAATCGCGTTTGCGTTCGTTACTTCCTTTTCACTGAGAGATCGAGCGTTCGATGATTTGACAGAACACCGCGACTTACTCGATGCTCGACTCGATTTCGAACTACCGTGAAAAACGGATCGAGCTTGATTCTCAGCGGCTTTATTTGCATAACCTCTCAGTTCTCGATAGATAGTTTTTATAGAGTATTGCAGTTCATCGAATTTGTTCTGCATTTCATGCTCGCTCTCCAACTCTGATCGATCAACTACCGACACGATGTCCAAATGCAATGAATCAAATAGATTGACCAACTCATTCAACGCCTCAAAACGAACCTCAAATCTATTCAACCTATCTAAATCCACTACTGCGTCTATTTTGACCTGTTGAGCCACGTGCAATATGGCTCCTACTCGTCTATAAACGCTTTCGCGCTTATTTTTTAGCTGAATCAACTCCATTGTTCAACGCAAAAAATTCCTAAACGCGATTTAAACAATATGCAAACGTGATTTCAACAATATGCAATTCGAGTATGTACCTAGTTATATACAAGCAATAACGTCACCTTGAAATTAAATGACTCAACACGGCAATAAACAATTACAAATTTACTAGACTAAAGGAAACAAGTAAAATTACTTCAAAAAATGGACTGTATCAACTAATAACAAAACAAAACAACTATAAAAATCCGGCTCGAAGGACCAAATGTAAATACCACGTGTATTTATTTTATAATGAATAACAAAAAAACAGAACAAATAGGGCACTGACAATAAGCAAAGTTACCTACCTTTATTCTCCAATAATGCAGGAACATAAGCTTCGTTTTTCTGTATTCACACACAACACCTCTAGGGACCTCGTGTCTCCCAAAAAGGACTTACAAACAAAATGGATATTTAGAGACCTCGTGTCTCTTCAAGGGGTTGAAAACAATTCGCTTTCTCGAGACCTCTTGCCTCTTCAAGGACTCAAAAACAAGTCGCAGAGGGATGCAAGCTTCTCTCCCTTCTCTCATTCTTCTTCCCCTTCTCTGGTCTTCTGGCGGAAACCATTAGTAACACTTACTCTATGTCAGTGTAGCGCGCGACATTTGAATTTAAAAGTGACAGAACAACGAGCATGAACACACTTTCTTTTCAATTTTTGAAGGTATTATGTATATATATATATATATATATATATATATATATATATATATATATATATATATATATACATATACAGAGTGAGCCAAACTCGATGGCGTATTAGAAGTATATAGGGAACCAAAATGCATAGAAAGATGAAATTTTGTTGAGATCTTAATTTTTAAAATAGTTTTGACACCGCGGCGTTACCACAGCGATTACCAGATACCAATTTTGGGTTTGTAAATGAAATAGCCTGTATATTGTGACATTTTCAGATTACCCAGAACATTTAAAAAGTTTTTATATTATATATCTTTCACCCATCTCAAGCCGTTAAGCAGATACACATTATTATTTAGAAGATTGGGCAACCTGCATCCATTGATGAAAAAATTATTATTTCCGTAACCAGCATAGGTGGAGGTCTGGGTTTTTGGTTGCTGTTTGTCAATAGATTGATATATCATGATATGTCATGAAAATCTAATTATTGCATACAGGTTGTTTACAAAAACTGGGCTTTTGGTAGAACATAGACGGGCAGGTTATTCAAGATTTTCAAATGGAACATCCTCTATTTTATAAGGGGAATAGCAGGATTAATCGATTTTCTATCTAAAAGTACCATATGATGTTATACCTACTCTCAGAGGTTTTTGACTTATAAGCAAAAAACTAAAATATTGCAAAGGAAAATGTCTAAATTCCACGGAATAATACCAATTTTTTATTTCCTCAACAACCTGTCATCTGGTCAAATAATGCTGAAAAAATTCTGGTTTCTTACTTAATACTCAAAAATTACACATTTATCGGTGATACTTCTTGGTTACATACTGTAAGTTTAAACCAACATTTTTTTTGCAGAATGCATCTTTTTGTGCTCTCTTTGGTTGTCTCCAACTTTTTCTGGTCAGGTCGTGATAGGTCGGGTCAGGTCAGGTCAGGTCTGGTCAGATTGTCCTGGCCTGCTTGATACAGTGTTTTGTGCATAAATGACAAGAAAAATGTTGTCTCTTCAACCCCTAAACAAGCTGGGGGACTTGGAGCCATTAAAAGTGCTGAAAGGGAGAGAACATTACTAAGAAAAAATGTTGATGCAAAATGTGAAAAAGGCTGCTTATAGAAGTCCAACTAAGTTGTTTTTGATCGATGTTCATTCTTTATTGTTATAGGCTCGCCCCAAGCAATAATGCCATGTATAAGTATACTATTCAAAAAACATGATAAATTGTCATTAATGTGTGTGATTGTATAATAGTTCCCAATCATCAATCAATCTATAGTTGATGCACTTGCAAGTTATTTTCCGATTGTATACCTTCCACCTTCCAACAGTGGCGAATCTAGCCAAAATGCAGTTTTTTTGCCTAATTTCTCTGCTGATGAAGTCGAGAAGTCCTGCCTCAAATTAAAAAACAAACTTACAACTGGGGCCGACATAATTTCATCCTTCCTGGTTAGAGATTGTGCTAGTATCCAAGGAAGACCTCTAAGTTTCATATTTAACTTAGTGCTCAAGAGTGAGACCTTTCCCAATGTTTGGAAGATAGCGAAGGTTATAACTTGAAGAATGGCGATAGGTACTTGATTTCCAACTACAGACAAACTTCTCTTCTATGCAATTTTGCTAAAGGATTTGAAATTGCCATTTATAATCGCATGCACCCATCTGTCAAAATGATTTCACCATATCAACATGGCTTCATCGAAAAGAGGTCTACTGTCTCCAATCTATTTTGCATCACACAGTTTATTGCTAATACCCTTGATAGACAGGGTGGTCAGGTTGACGTATTTTATATAGTTTTGGCCAAAGCATTTGATCACATTGATATGGTGGTAATTGATAATCCTAAATTTGCGGGTTTCTCAGCCTCTCTCTGCCTCTTTTTCAGATCATATTTGAATAGCAGGCTAAATTTTGTCTCCTATGGTGGTTTTGATTACATTTGTTATTACACAGCAGAAAATAGACAGTGAACTCACAAACTCGCTTTGCGACGGAAATCAATAAACGAACTAAGTAATTTCGGTAGCCTTCATAAATTGAAAAGAAAGTGCATACAGAATGCTTAACAGCTATGCTTTTCTCAAGAAAAGTTTATCTTGTCCTTTCTGCTGTGGTGCCGCCCATGCAGTCTTGAATGAGATCAAGTGTAAAATGATAAGGGCAATTAAAATGTATGACCTCAACATAAACATTCCCGGATATAAATCTGTCTCGGTGTTCCTATTGTATACATACTGTACTATTGTAGTGAAAGTAGTTCGGAGATAAACAAGAATTCATCACAACAGAATAAGCAATCTGTGACAGTTTGAGATTTGGGGCTGGACGAAAAAGATGTACGGCTAATCGTATCGGCACCAAATCACCAAAGAGCAGAAATTCAAATAAGTAACGCTGGGACAACTGAAGATTTTGAAATTAAGAAGGGAGTTCGCCAGGGATGTATCCTATCACCAATGTTGTTCAACCGGTACATGAAAAGAGCATTCTTCCAGTTAATCTCAGATAGTACCTTTGGAATTAAAGTAATTTGAATCCCCATTAACAATACCCGGTATGCCGATGATACCGTAATATTAGCATATGACCTCCAACATCTGCTGGATCGGGTGAATCAAGAAAGCCAAAGACTAGGTTTCAGAATTAACATCAGCAAAACCAAGTTTATTGTTGTTGGTAGGAACCATATTACACACATTCGAATACATAATGATGAAGCGAACATCCAACAGGTCACACAGTTTAAATACTTGGGATACATGATTAACGGAGAATGAGATTCGGATCAAGAGATAAGATGCAGGATTGAACAAGCTAGAGTGACCTTCCTAAGACTTCGAAAATTTCTTACAGACAGGCCTCAGGCATAGGATGGTATGTTTGGTCCATTCTCCTGTATGGTGTTGAGGCTTGGAAGTTGAAGGTAGATAGATAGATAGGTGTTTTATTGTCCAAAGATAAAAATCTTAGTGGCAAGCAAAGTTAACATATAAAAGTAAAAGTTGCCAAAATATAAAAACACAAAAATATAAGTTCACAATAAATAGTAATATAAATGCATAAGTAACTAGTATAACTATATATAAATAACAATATAAAAAACAATATTAACATAAATACACAGCTAACCAACAATATAATATAAACACACAATATACAGAAAGCAGTCCAAATGAAAACTCCCAAACAACACCAATCGAATCTGTCACAGTAGTGCATCATTACAAAAGTCATCTATTGAATAATAACATTTTGCAATTAAAAATTCCTTAAGCTCTTTCCTAAAAATTTCAATGTCACCAATCCTCCTCAAGTTTAGTGATATCTGGTTAAATATCTTCTTACTATTATATATTAATGACCTCTTTAACAATGATGTGGACGGTATAGGAAGAGGAATGCAGTTCTTTTGTCTTGTATCAGGAGAAGACACTGAGCTGATTTCATCTTTATATTTTTCATGCATAAGGCATGCAGTCTCCAAAACAAACAGAGACGGTAGGGTCAATATCCGCTCAGAAACAAATAAAGGTCTACAAGAGTCACGGACACCAACCCCACACAAATATCTGAGCGCTCTTTTCTGCAGAATAAATACAGAATTGAAAAGATAACCTGCACAAGAGCCCCAGTAACAAATGCCATGCCTTAGATGGGACTCCAAAAGTGAGAAGCAAACACTTCTAGATGTACTCTTGTCCAAGCTTTTTGAAACAACTCTTAGTGTGTGACAACCTGATGAAAGCTTCTTACATAGATGATTTATATGTGTTTCAAATTTTAACGATTGATCAATGTATAGTCCCAAAAACCTAAGATAGCTCTCCTTCCCAAGTTCCTCGGCTGCTAGAGTCACAGCAGGCAGACTACATTTGAAATGCATGATATTAGTCTTAGAGACATTCAAAGTTAATAGATGAACCAGTTTTCTATCATCTTCATATCCTCTGCCACAGTGTGCTCCAGTGCTCCAACACTATCACTACTCCACAAGATGGTTATATCATCAGCATAGATAGTCATATGACCCTTAATTTTCAACATAGACAGGTCATTAATATAAAGTAAAAACAGTAGTGGGCCAAGAACAGACCCCTGCGGAACACCATGGTGAATATGTTGGTACCCAGAGCTAACATGACCAAGTTGAACACTCTGCTCACGATCAGATAAATAGGACATCAACCATTCAAGCAAAGTCCCGCTAAAGCCATAAGTAGGAAGTTTACGTAACAGTATCTCATGGTCAACACAATCAAATGCTTTAGTGAGATCACAGAACACTGCCGCAGCCACCTGATTGTTATTCAGTGAAAGGTACAGATTTTCAAGAAAAGAAAATATTGCATCATTTGTACTAATCATCAACAAAATTGAAGCATTCGAAATGTGGATCCTACGGTCAATGTTAAGGGTATCTTGGGTCGATCACGTGAGAAACGAGGACGTTCTCCGAAGAGCCGGTCTAGCAGAATGAATACTTTTCAAAAATGTCAAGAAAAGAAAAACAGGTTATCTCAGACACATAGTGTGTGGAGAGCATTATCACTTTCAACTCTTAATTCTTCAGGGTAAAATTGAGGGCGGAAGAAGAGTAATAGACAGAAAAAAATTATCGTAGCACAAAAATATCCGTCAATGCATGGGGATAAAATACTTCCAAGCGTTACAGAATGCTGCAATTAGTAGAACCATCTGATGGGTAAACGATGAATGCCTATGCAGGAATCTGCACGGCACTTTGAGAAGACAGTTTCTTTTGCATATACATACTACACTACCCACAGGTTCTAATAAATTTCACAGTATTATTTTGTTTATGATTTTTACAACCTAGTAATTATCATAGGCAGACCTGTATTTAGATGGCCGTTGGTTTTTATTAGGGATACGTATAGGGTGGTCTCATATTCAAAGAGAATATCTTGCACCGAATATTATTAAAATACCGATGCCTCATTAATCTCTAGATATAGCAGCACAAAAGATCTAGACATGGACAACAAATTATATTTAAATATACACATAGAGGAAGTGGTCTGTTCAGCCTTTAGTATGCTTGACTTAATAATTAGAAACCTTAATGAAATGGAGCTGAAAACTCTTTATTGTTCACTTGTACTTACCAAGCTCGAATAGGGCCACTAATTTTTTCTCCCTACTATGTTTCTCAAAAAGTTACAATCTTGGATGAGATCAAGTGTAAAAAGATGAGGCAATTAAAATTTGTGACCTTAACATAAACATTCCCGGATATAAATCTTTCTCGGCGTTCCTATTGTATACATACTGTACCGTTGTAGTGACAGTAGTTCGGAGAGAGGCAATGTGTGACAGTTTTTCTGCATATACATACTACACCACTCACAGGTTCTAACAAATTTCAGTGTTATTTTCTTCATGATTTTTACAACCTAGTAATTATCATAGACAGACCCACAGTCTAATTCAAGACAGGCAGTATGGATTCCGTCAGCGCAGATCAACTGCTGACCTCCTTTCCTTTGTCACCCATTCTTGGAACAAGTCTACGGAACTACACGGTGAATCCCAGATTGTCGCTCTAGACATATCCAAAGCATTCGACCAGGTCTGGCACGCAGCGCTGCTTAATAAACATCCGGCCTATGGCCTACCACCAAAACTCTGTACCTGGACAGCAAACTTTCTCTCCAACCAGAGCATTTTTGTTGTCGTGGATGGCCATTCCTCTAAACTGTATCCAATTAATGCAGGAGTTCCTCAAGGTTCAGCTTTAGCCCCTACTTTGTTTCTTCCCCACATCAATGACCTCCTCTCTAGCACATCCAACCCAGTTCACAGTTAAGCGGACGACAGCACCCTCCACTCAAATATACAATTATCTAAGCCTGTCTCTTTGGCCTAATTAGATGAGGATCGCAGACTCATGGAGGGTTCTGTCTCTGTGGATCTCCAAAAAATATTAGACTGGGGAAGTAGAAATCTTGTACAATTCAACCCCACCAAATCTCAGTCTTGCTTTCTTTCTCATAAAAGATACACCAGTCCTAGACCCATCACAATGAACAACCAAGTTATTCAAAGTAATGAGTCCTTTTCACTTGTTGGCATTTCTGTGGATCGAAATCCCAATTGGCACCAACATGTCACATCAATTGCAGAAGCGGCTGCTAAGAAATTAGGTTTCCTCTTCCGGGCTCACAAATACTTTTCACCAGCTAATCTCTATACCTTATATACATCGCAAATAAGGCCAAACCTCGAATACTGCTCCCACATCTGGGGTGCTGCTGCCGCTTCTACACTCGCTATCCTGGACTCCATTCAGAAGAGAGCTATACGTCTCATTGGTGACCCTACCCTCACCCAAAGGTTGCCATCCCTTGCCCACCGACGTGCCGTTGGTGACCTCTCTCTCTTTTATAGATATCTGCACTGCTCAAAGGAGCTTTCTCCCATAGTTCCTCCACCTGTTGCCCCCAACAGATCTACCAGGGGAACAGAGCGAATGCACCCTTTTACTGTCCAGGTCACCAAACATAGAACATCTTGTTATGCCCGCTCTTTTGTCCCGAGGACTTCCAAGTTGTGGAATTCCTTGCCGACACATGTTTTTCCTTCTCCTCCGAACCTTCAAGTCCAGAATTAACAAGTTGCCTCTTTCCTCCTTGTTGAGACCCACGGTACGATAGTATTTAGGCAGTGAGCCCTCGTGGTGTGTTGTTGAAATAATAATAAAAAAAAGCCTCAAAAAAAAAACCATATTTAGATAGTCGGTGTTATTAGGGATATTTATTGTATTTGTGCAAGAGGAAACGAAAAAAATTAGATTTCAATCTATTCCTGATTTGATCAATTTCTCAGCATGCATATAGATGATAATCCGCACACGAATAATCTACAGCAGAATTGACTGGGAATCAAGTTGATTATGAAAGAACCATTAATTATGGGCACTAAAAATTGTTTCACGTCTGCATAGCTCCAAAATTGTCGTTAAAAGAACTCAATTACAAACGGCTTGTTTCTAAAGGAAACTCATTCAAACTCTCACCTGAAATTGCCCGTAACCAAGGTAATGCTTTCATTACCTTAGCTACGAACATTTTCAGATGAGAACTTGAATAAATCACCTTTGGTTGTTACATAAAATCTGTAGCAGCTAATCTTTCAGGAATAAAAACCATTAATATTATTATTATTATGATTGCTACTTATTACTGTTATTCCATTACCTTTTAATTGCACGTCATCTATATAAGGGTGGCTGGATTCTTGAACAACTGGATGAGGAGAATTTGACAATGACTGTGTGCTGTTTGCTGTATCCTCTAACTCGGTAACACATATTTCCAATAACATAGCTCCAATGGACTGAGTTACACTACCCATAGCTGTTAATAAGAAAATCCATTGTAATGTTTTGAAAATAAGTTAGAATCATTATAAATCTTTAGTAGGGTACTACTTACTTATGAGTACTGAAGAAAGTATGTCTTTAGCTTGGTCATCTTCAATTCTATCAGCAACAGCCAGCTTTAGTAAGTCTACCAAAAGTCTGGCATCACTTTCATTCAGCAATGATGTGAAATCATCCAAACCAGGAATACCACTTTCACCTTCACCAATTACCTACAAATACACAAGCAAAAAACTCTTTAGTTCACTGTACAGTAATAGTAATATCCTGCCTGGTATACATTCATTTTACAGGTGATATATTTCAATACAGTATAATCAAATTATGTCTAAATAAGTTAGGAGCTAAATTTTTGTTATTATTTGTGTATTAAAATGAAAAAAATAGCCATATTGAATTATTTATAAAAGCGGCAGCTACCCTACTGTATTTCACTCTTGAATACATTTCATTTGATACCCATGTCAAGCGGGTTGCTGAGACATATATTCGGCAATCTTACATCTTCGCCATTTTAAATTTATGCTAGCGTTACTTAGCCTATTGTATTTTACTCGTAAAGCCCTTTCATTTTATACTCATACACATCAGGAGAGAGTTGATACTGTGTTACAATACACTGATAATTTTATTTATTTATTTATTTAACATTACACTACCCAACAGGACAAGCCCAATTATTGGGTAGGAAATATAGAAACGACTTACAAAAACAGGATTAAAAATTAAAATTAAAACTAAAAATAAGCATTTTAAACCATAATTTACAATTACATAACAGAATGTAACTAAAAAAGAAAAATATAAAAAACCACAACAATCAACAATGAGTAAAAAATAATCAGAAACACAAATCAGTCCTCCATAACTGTGAAATACAAACCAGTCCTTCACAACCGTGAATCTGTCAACCCTTTGAGCAACCTTGGATCAGACACAAAGATATCAATGGAAGACGCGTGCCTGTTGGCAACAGAACACAATCTATAAAGCGGTGAGAACTTCACAAGATTAGTTCGCGGCGTAGGTGAAGGTGACCGGATTTCACGAAGACACTCTCGGAACATTAAAGTTTAGTTGCTCAAGTAGACAAGAGCAGTCACAGGATCCCCTTACTAAAGTATTTAAAAAAATTAGTGCAGCTTGTTCCCTTCTAGATTCTAGACTTGGTAGCAAGAAGTCCCACTGCATATACTCCGCAGGGTAACCCACAGAAGCATATATCCCATTGAGGCGGAAGTAAAGATATTTTAGAAAGCGTCTTTGGATCTTTTCCAACTGGAGAATATGGTTCTGGTAACCCGGAGACCATACAACTGAAGCATACTCAAGTCTATTATGGATAAAAGTACAGAAAACCATTTTAAATGTGTCAATATTACCAAACTCGCGGCAATTCCTAATAATAAAGCCCATTAGTTTAAATGCGTTGGATACAACATTTTCAATATGAGATAAGAGAGAGAATTTTCTATCAAATATTACGCCCAGATCACGGATAGATACCGGCCTAGCCAGAGACACATTATTAAGACAATAATCAAATTGTATGGGCACCAACCTAAGAGTAATGGAAAGACAGCTACATTTGGCAATATTTAAAAAAATATTATTTATATTGCACCACTCCTCCACATCCTCTAATGCTAATTGAAGTCGAATACAATCATCCACCGACTTCACCTCACAGAAAATTTTGATGTCATCGGCATACAGCAGACATTCAACACTCAAACCACCAACGAGATCGTAAATGAAAATATTAAAGAACAAAGGACCCAAAATCGACCCCTGATGTGGCTGAAATATATTTTGATCTGCAGCCATCCACAACCACATATTGCTTCCTGTCTACAAGGTAATTCGCAATCAGTTTTCGGAGTGATTCAGATAAGCCAAATGCTTCTAATTTACGTAGCAGAATAGCATGATCAATGCTGTCAAATGCCTTTGACATATCAAGGTAGATGACATGGACCTGACTACGATTATCTAAAGCTTCCGCAATGTATTGCGTAGCGCAAACTAAGTTTGTAACTGCTGATCTGCCTGGCATGAAGCCATGCTGAGAAGCAGTGATGAAGCTTTTTTATATGGAAGAATATATGCCTACATAATAACATTTCCAAAGCTTTAAGGAAGTTACAGGATAACGATATCTGTCTATAATTATCTATGTCTTTTATCGCCAGCCTTATAAACTGGACAGGATTTCGATATCTTCCACACTATTGGAATTTTACAGTTTTTTAAACATAAATTAAACATAACCTGTAAGGGGAAAGCTAAAACGGCTGCACAATCCTTCAAAATAAATGATGGGACTAGGTCAGGACCTGACATCATATGAGGCTTAAACACCTGAAGAACCTCCTCAATAACCCCACATGATTGGTTAGAAAAATTGGTAATGAAACGGATACCCCTAAGTCATCCGCCCATCGAGTACTGGACGTTAATAAATGCAATCCATACAAGCCGAGAATAGTACAAGGTTTATCGGCAAAATAAGCAAGAAAATCCCAATTTTTCCATGAAAATATTATGAAGTGACGAAACTCGATTTACCAATTGCGGAGTTTTCAACAGGCATAATGCCCATCACTGGGCTATAGAAAACCCACAGCTCACCTTCCAAGACGATTTCAAACAAAATTTGGATTTAACGTTTGGTGTGGTATTGAATAAAATGCGAACTGAATTTAAGCATGAAATTATTACAATTATTACTTTCAGGAAATCAATCAATTGGACCATTCATTTTTAATTTCAATTTGAATGCAGCACAATATATTCAGCTCTTGTAAGAGCAAATAATGCCAGCTGTAAGGGGAGTTGTGTGGAACTTGGATCAAACCTAGTTTACACACGATGGTTGTCCAGCTCATAAAACCGCTGTCACAAAAAATTATTTACAAGAAAACTTTCCCAATAGATTAATTGTAAATAATGGCGATGTTTTGTGATCTGCTAGACCCCCTAATATAAATCCCCTTGATGTCTTTTCATGGGACATATTAAGAACGAAACTTACACACTTGAAGCTTCCGAAAATGTTGCAATTTTAGGAGAAAGAGTCTGAAACAGTAGGCGTGCACTGAATAGAAACACATTAATTAGGGCAATAAACTCTCTGCAAAATCGCGGTCAAACGTTGACCAAGGTGACCACATAGAACAAATTCTTTAAATTGAACAGTTCATATCTAAACTACGTTTGTATAAGCTTGTATGTAAATTGTCCCAAAATGATCACAAAATGTCTATTTTTACATTCGTTCAATAAATTTAATCGATAATAATGCAAGAATAATTTCCTAACTCTTTAGCTAATGTAGAGTGAAGCATTCAATTGCCTACTGAAGTGAGTGAACGAATGCAAACCAGAGCCTAACTAGATTAAGATTTTGTTTGCGAGTTACAGGAACTAATATTTTTTTCTGATTTCTGTAACAGAAAATACCAGGTTGTGATACATTGTTGAAAAGGGGATAATTTCAGATTTGCTTTATCAACGTGATGATTACTATCCCAAATATGTCGGGCAACGGCAGACTTATCTACAGTACCGTAACGTAATTGGGATATGTGTTCTTTGAATCTGATTCCAATCGATCTTTTTGTTTGTCCGACGTATTTAAGATTACAATCTTTACAACTTATTTAATAAATTCCCGACATTTTTTCCGCGCTATCCTTGTCTTTTGGATTACCTAGCAAGTTTTTTAAAGTATTTGTTGTTGAAAATGCTACCTGTAAGTCGACTTTTTTAAAAATGTTGTCTAGACCCCTCGTGATTCTAGGTTCAAATGGTAAGCAAACAAAGTTTTTTTCCGATTTTTCTCTTCTGAACGTCGTTGATTCCGTCACCATTTTCTTTAACAAACAGAAAACAAAGAAAATGGTGACGGAATCAACGACGTTCAGAAGAGAAAAATCGGAAAAAAACTTTGTTTGCTTACCATTTGAACCTAGAATCACGAGGGGTCTAGACAACATTTTTAAAAAAGTCGACTTACAGGTAGCATTTTCAACAACAAATACTTTAAAAAACTTGCTAGGTAATCCAAAAGACAAGGATAGCGCGGAAAAAATGTCGGGAATTTATTAAATAAGTTGTAAAGATTGTAATCTTAAATACGTCGGACAAACAAAAAGATCGATTGGAATCAGATTCAAAGAACACAAATCCCAATTACGTTACGGTACTGTAGATAAGTCTGCCGTTGCCCGACATATTTGGGATAGTAATCATCACGTTGATAAAGAAAATCTGAAATTAATAAAAAATGTTAGAAAACCAGGTCAGCTGAATGGGTTTGAGAGCGTATATATTGCGAAATATAGTTGCAACAAAGAATGTATGAACAGTGCACCAGTGCCAATTACGAGTCACTTGATAGATTACTTTGCTAAATAAAATTCCCACGTTTTCGGCACGTTTTTACCGATAACAAGTATACAGTTATTGCCGCCAAAGGAACCGTTGTTAATTTAGCGGGCGTTGAACTTTCTCAACACTATTACAGATGGACACTTTTAGATAAAGCAATAAGCATAGCGCAAAGACCTGGTCAGGCGATAAAAATACAATACACTGTGGAATTTGCCTACGACTAGTGTCTCATCTCGGTTCGATCTCTTTACCTGAGATCCGGTATATAAGTTGATGTTAGTTTTTTAAGTATTTAGAATGTTTCATCCTCTGATGACGCTAACTTGGTTAGTGAAACGATCGTCAGGTCTTTTTAAAATGTGTTGTGGTGATTTGGGCTCTCCAAGTGTACTTATGGTTTGTTTCAGTTTTAATTTTATGTATATCAATAAGTGTGTGTGCAAATCTGTTTTATATTTGTGTTATATTCCTGTAATAGAAATTCTATCAATATCTGGCTTTATATTATTTGTTTATTGACTGATTTTGTGATGAGGAGTCCTAACTTGTTACATATTATAATAATAAAGGTGAATGAAGGTTGTTATTATTATTGTTATTTCTGTTATTTATTCATCTTTTACTTGATAATACCATTCTAATTTGTTAACAATTAGTTTAAAACATCTAATTATAATAACACGTACATTGTATGGTTTAAAACTTTGCGAAAAATTAAATAACAATGAGAAATTCTGCTAATATGTTAATTTTATACAGAAAATATCCGTCTGGAAGTGTGTGAAGTTACAGCAATGGCATACTAGCTGGCCAACTATTGGCATTTTGTAACAGAGTCTCTGGATTTTATTTGCAAATAAAAATCACAGAAAAATATTTTACCTCAGTATGTAACGTCAGTGTAGCAGTAATAACTGACATGGCACTGGTTCACATTCGGAAAAGTTTAGATGACATACTAGCTGAGCAACTACTGGCTGTCATTGTCTGTATCAATGCGGTTATTGTAAAAACAAAGTCATTTTGTAAACGAGTCTTTGGATTTTTCAAATAAAAACCCAACATAAATATGTGAAGTCAGTGCAGTACTAATAACTGACATGGCACTGGTTGACATTCAGAAATGTTTAGAAGACATACTAGCTGAGCAACTATG
This sequence comes from Tillus elongatus, assembly GCA_964006375.1. Classification (NCBI taxonomy): domain Eukaryota; kingdom Metazoa; phylum Arthropoda; class Insecta; order Coleoptera; family Cleridae; genus Tillus; species Tillus elongatus. Next base: position 216,241,765 of record OZ023262.1, read on the forward strand.
GCTGTCATTGACTGTATCAATGTGTTTATTGTAAAAACAAAATCATTATGTAGACGAGTCTCTGAATTTTGCAAATTGCTTTGTTCCTTTAATTAAATGAAAACTTCACAAAAATATTTTACCTCAGTATGTAAAGTCAGTGTAGCAGCAATAACTGACATGGCACTGGTGGACATTCGGGAATGTTTAGATGACATACTAGCTGAGCAACTACTGGCTGTCATTGTCTGTATCAATGCGGTTATTGTAAAAACAAAGTCATTTTGTAAAAGAGTCTCTGAATTTTGCAAATAAAAACCCCATAAAAAGATTTTACCTCAGTATGTAAAGTCAGTGCAGCAGTAATAACTGACATGGCACTGGTTCACATTAGGAAATGTTTAGATGATTACTAGCTGAGCAACTATCAGCTGTCATTAAATGTATCAATGCGTTTATTGAAAAAACAAAATCATTTTGTAAAAGTCTCTGGATTTTGCAAATAAAAACCCCACAAAAATATTTTACCTTAATATGTGAAGTCAGTGTAGTAGTAATAACTGACATGGCACTGGTTGACATTCAGGAATATTTAGATGACATACTAGCTGAGTAACTAGTGGCTGTCGTTGACTGCATCAATGTGTTTATTGTAAAAAAAAACAGTCATTTTCTAGACGAGTCTCTGGATTGTTCAAATAAAAATGACACAAAAATATTTTACTTCAGTATGTGAAGTCAGTGTAGCAGTAATAACTGACATGGCACTGTTCGACATTTAGGAATGTTTAGATGACATACTACCTGAGTAACTACTAACTGTCATTGACTGCATCAATGTGTTTATTGTAAAAAAAATCAAGTGATTATGTTAAAGTCTTTGGATTTTGCAATTGAAAACCCCACAAAAATCAGTAATAACCGACATGGCATTGGTCTATATTTAGAGATGTTTAGATGACATACTAGCTAAGCAACTACTGGCTGCCATTGACTGTATCAATGGGTTTATTGTAAAAACAAAGTCATTTTGTAAAAGAGTCTCTGGATCTTGCAAATAAAAACACCACAAAAATATTTTACCTCAGTATGTGAAGTGAGTGTAGCAGCAATAACTAACATGGCACTGGTTCACATTCAGAAATGTTTAGATGATATGTTAGCTGAGCAACTACTGGCTGTCACTGACTGCATCAATGTGTTTATTGTAAGAAAACAAGTCATTTTGTAAACAAGTCTTTGGATTTTTCAAATAAAAACCCAATATAAATATTTTACCTCAGTATGTGAAGTCAGTGTAGCAGTAATAACTGACATGGCACTGGTTGACATTCTGGAATGTTATGATGACATACTAGCTGAGCAACTATGGCTGTCATTGACTGTATCAATGTGTTTATTGTAAAAACAAGTAATTTTGTAAACTAGTCTTTGGATTTTGCCACACATAAATATTTTACCTTAGTATGTGAAGTCAGTGCAGTACTAATAACTGACATGGCACTGCTTGACATTCAGAAATGTTTAGACGACATACTAGCTGAGCAACTATGGCTGTCATTGACTGTATCAATGTGTTTATTGTAAAAACAAAATAATTTTGTAGACGAGTCTCTGGATTTTGCAAATTGCTTTCTTCCTTTAATCAAATAAAAACTTCACAAAAATATTTTACCTCAGTATGTGAAGTCAGTGTAGCAGCAATAACTGACATGGCACTGGTGGACATTCGGGAATGTTTAGATGACATACTAGCTGAGCAACTACTGGCTGTCATTGACTGTATCAATGCTAATGGATTTTCTTCAACTTCGGGTGTAGCCTGATGACTCTGAAATTTAAAAAATTAATAGGTCCAAAATAATTCACTTTAATAAAATGAATGCTCCTTACATCAACTCCGCCTATTTCATTTAATGAAGCAGGAGCTTCACCCCCACCCACTGCAATCTCGTTTTCTTTATTTGACAGTGTACCATTAACAAATGACCGATCCAGTGGGGTATCTGATGACATTGATAGCTACAAAAAATTGTTACGTGAAGAAATGTTTTCCAATAAGGAATAGTAAACTTTCAAGCATACATTAACTATTTGACCATCAGTAAAAGTCTGGGTGCAGCAAATGCGTTATGGTAGTGAATTTTCATAAAAACATTTCTAATTCCAAATATGTCTTTTCTTTATTGAAAGACATTAAATTTGGTAGAAGGATAACATTTATAGTACAACCCATGTATCATATTTTATCAAAATAACTTTATTGTTTGAAAAGATGTAAAAATCTTCCCATAGTAAATAAAATATTCTGGAAAGACGGGTCCGAATTCCTGGGCCAACAATTCAAACAATTTACACCAAAACTACATTTACCAAGATATAATTATTTACAAAAAGCTTTAAAAAAAAAAAATTCTTTTACATGAAAATTTGTAAAGAACCCCTTTTACGAAAATCAGGCATTTTTTTTCATAAATTGGCTTAAGTAATATCACACAAAATATATATAAAAGTCATTTTACAAAAAAACTAACTAAAAAGTTTTATTTCACGACAATTTTCTAAACAAACTTCTTTTCACTGAAATTCAAAAACAGATTTTTTATGTCAATTCAAAAACTTTTTTTTACAATAAATTATTAAACATTACTTATTAATAACTAACATTTCACAACAATTAAAAAATATATTTCCGCAAAAACTGACATATTTTACACTAAAATTTGCTGATAGAACCCATAAAATTCAAATTATATAGTCTGTAATGAAAAGTGAAATAAAATACATGCGGTTCCATTTGGAAAAATTGAGTTATGGCAGTTTGAATTTTTTCAGATTGAGCCACTATTTGAGAGCACCTGTATATAACATCTGGATTTTTTCGAGGAATCATATAAACCAAAACCTCCTCGAATGTGTCATTTTCATGGGAGTCCGCTATCTATTGGTAGAAACGCTGTATCACATTTTTTGATATGTGCTAAAAATGTGAAAAGTTGCAAAACAATTGAAATAACTCAAAACAGTGAATGACCTCAATTTTGTTTCTACAAATATGCATTATAATACGACGGCAAATGCAAAAATGTACTAATATAAGGAATGTTCCATTTAAATAAAGAAAAATTTGATCACCATCGACTTATGGGCCACCTATAATAATTCTGCAAGATGCAGCTCATCCCTCCTCATTGTATGCAACCTGTTCTTAAAAAGACTTGTACTAGGAACTGTTCCCACTAACCTCGAGTAGAGCATTCCACCTATCAAAAACTATGTTAAATATAAATGAACTACAAAAAGTTGGACGAATGGCTTATTTTTCAATTTTTTTCCTCAACCTGGATGCGCAATGCCATAAGGCAAACATATGGCTTTACACTGCACAGACTCCAACAAACACTTGTCTCTTTTCAGTATAGGACACCACACACAACCCCTGCAGACAGGACAGGACGAACATACATAGTGTAAAGCCCATTAAAAGTTTGAACTGAACAGCCTTTAAAAGCAGTATGTGTGAAGTACAAGAGCTTATTGGCTTTAGATATTATGTGTGCTATATGGGCAGACCATGACAAATTGGACAAAATAATAAGCCCTAAATATTTATGGTTCTCCACTGGCTTTATAGATTCCTGCAAAATCTGGGATTGTTGAAATCTAAATGCAAAACAGAACATTGGACGATGTTTATGGTAATAGCCAGTTAGTTAACAAATTATCAGCAACCGATAGATCATCCTGAAATATACTATAGTGAGTTAAAGGATTCTGAAACGCTTTCAAATCATGCAAATTTCAACACGCAGGGTAAGTTCGAAGTATATATTACAAACAATAGAGGAGCAAGCACGGATACCTATGGTACTCCCTTAAGGTATAGTGTGTGCAAACTCTGATGAAATAGTATCAATCAGAGAGGAACATTTTGATCCAGCTCAGCACATCTCCAAAAATACCATTGTTATAATTTTAGTGGTAGACAATTTTTCCCAACAAAATCAAATGCTTTAGAAAAATTAAAATAAAGAAAATCGACTGGATCTTTTTTATCAAGTGATCGCGTCTGCCAATCTACACAGGTTAACAAATAAGTGACAAGTGAATGCCCGGAAAGGTATTGCTTGTTAGATAAAGTTTGGTTACTTAATAGGAAAGGAAAAAACTTATTAGCCAGCAACCATTCCGCAACTTTAGAGATTATAGGTTAAAGACTTATAGGTACATAGTTTGCAGGATCTAGCTTGCGCCTATTTTAAATATAGCAGTAACAGAGGCAGTCAGCCAAACAGTAGGCAATTTTCATTGGTCAAACGAAACCTGGAAAAGTATCGCCAGAGACACTGAGAAGGGAGCACGGCATTTTTTCAAAAAGATAGCAGAAATTCAATCAGGCCCATGTGAAGTTGTGTTGGATAAGGAATAATAAATAAAAAAAATGTACTTCATGTGTTCAATCATATTTTGGTTTCGACGTAATACGATTTAACAGGTGAAGAGTATCTTCACATGCAAACTTCAGGTATAGTTTCAAGTTATTTGGACAGTTAACAATGAGCATGGTTAAAGATTGCTGGTATCAAACAAAGCTCTTGCCCATTCAAATTCTGACCTTTATGATGAAGTGTCACATATGTTTGAGCATTGCTGAAAGCTCCAGAAAAATGGGCTTCACTGTATCAAAAACAAATCATCTCTCTTTGTTAATACTAAAACATTTACCCACCTTATTAGCAGAATCCTTCATATTTGTATGACAACATAAAGCTTTGACAATTAACTGTCTCAATTGCTGAATGTACATCGCATTAAGGACATGTTGCAAGGCTTGCTGCTTAGCTGTATTGCTCTCCAGTGCCATCACAATAGAACTAAGGGTTGGCTGGTGCTTACAATTCTGACGCATGGAAGTTTTCTCTCCATCATAGAGACCTAGTATAGACGATCCCAGGGGATCTTTTGCTACAGGAAATATAACTGGATCAATTTTAGAGACAGTCTGTGTATCTGACAATGTCCAAGCTATTGAATGTGAGCTGCCACAGGCCACTCTGTTTATTTGGACATCCTCCAGTCCATGGACTAATGCTGGTTTACGGTTTACAATTGTGGTACCGTTTCCTTGCTGACCATGGTCGTTGTCACCCCATGCATAGACCTAACACACAAAAATATTTTCAAAACTCAAAATTAATATATTAATGGCATTTCTTGGTATCCTATTATGGATTTAAAGATACTAAATTTCAAATAAAATTCATAAAATTATTTAATAATGTGAAAATATTTTTAATTAAATATTAAGCTAGGTTACAGTGTTTCACAAAGAAAAATGGTCATATATTTTTTATTTAATACTAATATTATCCATTATTTTTATTAACAGGATATTCCTATTACATGTAACACATAGAAATTTACATGAGTGAAGTTTGTATGGGCAACAGTTATACTCTGCTACAAACCTGAGGTTAGTTTCAACAATTTTACCTTATGTGATTTATAGTAGGGATTATTTGATGAAGACTGACAAAGGTTAGGTTAGTCGATTGGCTGTTTAAATTTAACCTTTGAAGTTCGATGCTCCATTTTTCTCCAATTGCAGTCGTGCTGTAAGCAGTATTCGATGTTTTGTGTTGAGAGACTAATTCCCGTCTTCCAAGCTCACAGTAGATATCTTAACCTCTAGGGGGTTATTCTACATATCTAGGAATTCGAGCCTCTCTCTGAGTTCATATGGACCTGATATTCGTCAGTGTTTGACTCAAGGCAAAATTTGGCTTCAGAGAAACATAAAAGCGAAGCTCCTTGCCCATTTGAAAGCTCACAACCTCTAGGGGTAAGTCCCCTCTCTAGTAACCTCAGCCCCGTTGAGTTCATCTGGACCTGACATCTGCCAGTGCTCGCTTCAAGGTGGTATCATATGGAACCTCGCTTCTGAGCAAAAACATGGAGGTCTAAATCTCCAGGGGTTATTTCACCTTTCTAGAGATCTCAGCCCCCCTGAGTTCATCTGGACTCAATTCACCAGTACTTGAGGCAAGGTGCTCTTGAATCCAGTTGGTCACCTCTTATGACACGCAGGAGGTAGATACCTTGGACCTATTACTTTTATTTAATCCCTGGACCTACAGGGAAATATTTTCCCAGTAAAAAATTTGTTGATTGCGAACCTACCGGTTAATTTCCTTACAGATTTTCCATTTTGGTACAGGCAAAGCCTGCTCTAGACCTACATATTCAGCAGCCTCTCCCTGCCTCGCAGATCTACTTGATTGAGTAAGTCCTCCTCTTGTTTCATTTTGTGCACTCTTAAGAGTACATACACTTTTGACTGAAATACAGTGATGGGGACCCTACCTCACAACCAAACTTGTCTGCCCAGTTCTACATTGTGACAGTTTGCCAGTCCGTTTTATTCTATCAAGCGCCACTCTCGTCTCCCCTGAATAACAATGTGAACTGATGGTAGGTCCATAATACTCTATTGGGCTGCAGAGATTGTACTTATTGCCCCTGTAATTACCACCCAAGCAAGTATTTTAGTTTAAGTTTGGTGGTCTCCTCTCTAACTTTTGGGCAGTACACTACTGCGGCATAGGTTATTGCAGGCCTTAGTACCCTGGGATAGAACCAATGTAAAATTAAGTGTTTCATGTCGCAGTTTTTGTCATACATTCGTATGACGACCGCAAGTATCATCACAATTTTTTCAATGTGTTGATTGCAGGTGAGTTGAGAGTATAAGATGACCCTCATTGTATTTAAAAATCCAGTAGCCAATTAAATTTGTAAATAAACCTTTTTTGTTGAGAGATAGGGCAGGAGGGGGTAGTTCAGCTACCAGCTTCTAAAGATTTTGTGCACACCAAGTTCAAAATGCATACTTTATATAATTATAACCGGCAAGAAATAAAATCTAATCGCTTAGTTAGCATTATCAAATTGAAGTAATCATTATTATCATTAACATCGTCGGTTCTAAATCTATGACCATATCAATTGGACCAACAACAAAAATCGAATACCCCTTGCAATGTGACTGTTGATTTATTAACATAACTTTTGTTTTGGATAAAAATAACAAATATGTTCATGGACTGTTAATATGATTATGCAGTATTGAAGGTAATAAAAGTGACTAAAGTAACAGCAAGACAGAAACAAAATTAGCCATGTCCTTGATAAGATTTCCTTTCAATTACATTGAAACAAATGGGCCTCTACTATAAATAACCTAAGGAAAAATTGTTGCAACCTTAGGGCTATAACAATGAAAAAAAAAAAGTACTAATTCCAAAAATTATTAGTAGAAAATGGTACCAAACTTTTTATAGTGTTGAACATTTAAACTAGCAATAATGCATCCACTAAAAATTTGTTAAAAAATAAGCAGAGAACCAAGTAAAGAAGCAAAATTGTGTTTGTATAGGAACCACAAGCAGTAAGATTAATTGTAATAAACATAATATTAGTAAATAAATTATAGATCCTATATTATCACATCATTAGATTATATCGACTTGGTACGATTGACTTTGAGTACCACACCCAATGTTATTATGTAATATGTAACATGTTTATTTATTTTCCATTATTACATTCTCAATCATAGACATAATTGTCACCTATGACGCCATCGCTTTTGTATATTGAATAACTGTATACTCTGTGGTTTAGTACAGAAACTTCTGACATCTAAGAGCCAACGTGGTTCTGCAAATAAGAAATGTCATTTCAAACAGCTATATATGTATGATGAAAATTTTACCAGGTTTCCTCTCATTCGCATTCAAATAAAGATTTAACATTTAGTGTGCACAACGAGCAATATGATGCCGTAGGCCGTATATATTAGTTCCATTCTGGCAGAAATACGTTAATTTCACAGTTTAAAATCTGCTCAACTTAAACCGTATTTTCTTCTAGTTTTAGCGTTCTAGATGTGCTTTAATCTGCTTGCTTCTTTTTTTATGTGTAGCTGCTTAATTTTTGAAATGTATTTTATAGGGTGTTGCTTTAGGGCAGCTGTTCCTTAAAATTTTCAATATGCAATATGTGTTACCTGAACTATTTTCAAGGAGGTATGAACGACGTTCATCTAAAAATTTTAACAATTTTACCATATACACACAAATCTGTTACCCGAACATATTCTCCTATACTCAAATCAAGACAATTTTCTAGTCCGGTGTCTGTTATTATATTGCATGTCTGATTTTTCTTTTGTCATACTCTCTCTCTCTCTCTCTCAAAGGACTTAAATCCAATGGATTATTTAATTGACTTGGCAACATTGAAAGAAAATATTGTATCCTGCCATATCATAATTCTGTGGGAGAAAAGCCACACTCTAAGGGAGTAGTACGGTAAAATAGCAAAGCTTGATGAATATTTTTATTTTTAAAAATTATATTCTTTGCGACTTTTACCGCACCACCATTGGATTGTGTAAAAAAAGCACCTGCTTATAATTAATTTAAAATCCAATTCGGAAGCAAATTTCAGAAATTCTGACGTAAATTGTGGTCCATTGTCAGATGGCACCATTTTGCAAATGCCATATCTAGAAAACATCTCCTTCATTTTCTCAATAATAACGGCTTCAGTCATTTTTGAAACTTTAAATATTTAAAAAAATCTCGAGTGGTAATCTGTGACGACAGCATGCCAATTACCGTAGTATTTATATAAATCTAGGGCAATTTTTGCCAGGGCAATCTGGAACGCTGTCAGCTACCATTGGTTCTTTTGGGTTAGAGCGGTATTCAATGCATTGTGGACAATTTCTTACTAAATTTTCTATCAGAGAGTGGAAAGTCCTAGCCACCAAACAGAATATTTGACTCTGTTTCTACATTTAACAATTCCAAAATGACCACCATGAATGAATTTTAGGCATTATAGTTGTAGCGATGGTGGAATGACAAGGTAAGAATTTTTTAGCGGAAGGCCTTCCGAAAAGGAAAATTCAAATCTATATTGGTAATGTGGTATTAAATCATTTGTTAAATTTCTCTTATCTAGCCACACATCTTCAGTGTACTGTTTTACTGTTTTATTTTACTCAGAAGGTGGTCTTTACTTTGCTCACATTTAATTTCATCTAGAAAGTAACTTTTTACTGAAACCGAGTGTAGCTTTACATGTGCCTCGGTTTCAGCGGCTAATTCATCATCATCATCATTAAAGCTTCTGAAAAGTTTCGTAATAGAGCGTCAGAAATAACTAACTACTTTCCTGGAGAATAAAAAAACTTTATAGTCATAATCCATTAACCGAATTCTGAAGCACTGCAAACGGGATGTTAATTTGTCTATAGGTTTAGTTTGTAAAATATGTATTAAAGAACGATGATCAGTTTGTAAGATAATAGGTATTCCAGTAACGTACTCAGAAAATTTATCTGTGGCCCATGCTAAAGCTAATGACTCGTGCTCGATTTGTGCATACCTTTTCTCAGTATCTGAACATAGAGGTTTGTTTCAGTTGTAATCTTTCTGACGTTTTGTTATCCAACATACCTATGACTCTGTGGCTACGAAAAGTTTATCTTTGAGGGTTCCATAATGATAGTATTCCGCCAGACTATGTGGGCTTGTTATGAATGCATCTATGGATTCGCCTGATTTCTGAACCCTAGAATTATACTTGAATCTTTCAAAAATGATATTCCTACGAGGAATAAAATATTTGTTGAAACACTCTAAAGCTTGAATAGATTTAGTCGGAGCTGTTTCAAAGTGAAGAAGGGCTTCTTAGGATTCCTCCCCCCGTATGTACATAAGGATATTTATTTTGTCCTGTTCGGACTTACTTGACCAGACACTGTCATGTAGCGTTCAAAACGTTTTTTCCATGTCGGCACGTTGCCGGTGCCGAGAAATTAAATTTTTCAGGCGGGCTTACATTGATTGGATTTATAACATTGACGACTTGTGCCACTGGATCGGCCATTCTTTCGTCTGTTTCAGTTTCATACACGTTCATAATATTTTTCTATTTGTATGATTTCAACAATTTTAACTGCTTCTTTAATGTGTGGTTTCAACAGGTAAACAAACATTCCACAATACCACGGATATATAATAGTCACTATTATACTGTTCATAACTAATAACACAGGCTGTCACCATGTTCTGTAAAGGGTTCGAATAATTAATGTAACAACAGTTTTAGTATAATATAGTGTACTTTGTCATGCAGGTACATCAGATGACTAATAATAATAATAGTTCATCCTATTTTATAATAAATGATGTAAACCGAATCTCTTTCTTTTCTTATTGCAAGTCCCATTACACATACAAATGTCAACAGTGAAAATTTACACCCTATTTGTTTTAAGCCTCATGCCTTATTAATCTTGTTTAATTAGTAGTTTACATTTAAAATTACTTGCAAATAAATATTATTAGTATTATTATTAAAATTCTAAATAAACACTCTGTATAAGAATGAATGTTTATAAGTTGACTTTGTTTAAATGATCTTTTCCAATTTAACAAAATAATATTTTCTATACTATTCCCAAGCAAGATTCAAAACTATGTAGATCTCTACTTACTTGCCCACTTTCAGTAACTGCCAAACAATGTAAAGCACCTACAGCCACATGGATAACTTTCTTGTCACGTAATGTTTCGATCATTGTAGGTTTTCTAACATGTTGGTCTGTACCATGACCCAGTCGGAAATAGTCTCCCTTGCCCCAAGTCCATACCTAAAATAAATAACAGAAGATATTATCCTGTTACTTTTTTTACCACCAGCTTATAAATATACCTCTCCCGCTCTAGTAAGAGCTAGAGAAAACTGTGCACCGCATTCTATTTGAGTCACACCAAGTGAATTTAGCCTCTCTATATTGTGGGGAACATTACAGCCGTCACTTCCCCCACGTCCTAGCTTACCAAAGTCTCCATCTCCCCAAGAAAATACCAGACCTTCATCAGACAATGCTAAAGTTTGAGCGTCCCGACTTCCACATGCTACTTGAACGATTCTGTGACCCAACAAGGTTTTGACCTATAAATAACAATTAAAAAGAATTTGTTACATCACCAAGTGTACCGTCGCTTATTCTGCTAATAACCACAATAATTTTTAAGTGTCCAAAACAAGTCACTTTAAATTTTCTTCATAATATACTTTTGACATCAGTCAATAAGCTAAAAAAGAAGAACATGAATGATACACATGTCAAACACTGTAAGGTGACATTCCAGTTTTTATATTTCTATTACAGTATCTTATTATCTTTAGTACCTAGGTTTTTTAACTCACAAGACCAAATCTTTCTAAAAACTTTATAGAGAATGAGCAAAACATTTCAAATAGTCAAATTTTTTACATGTTGATCATGGAAGAAACAAATCCAGGCCTGTATCGGTTATGACTGATACATGGTACCTAGTTTGCACATATTACTCTAACTTACAATGTTTATATTTTCACCATTCCTAACCTTTTGATGGGCATGCACATCATTCTGATACACTGATTTGAATTTGCTGCCAATTTCTACAAGACGAGCCGGTCTGAGATATCCATCTCACCTACCTGCCTAACGTAATACGATAACACGGTCCGTAGTATGTCTTGCTGGTGAATAGTACACGTGCCTAGAGAGCATCATTTGATACCTGCGCCATGAACTGTAAGTATTTTATTAATTGATAATTTGTTTTCACAAGTCTTGTTATTGTCCTGATAATTAAAATAAATGAAAACAATCTTTGCAGATCATCAAAATGTCTCGCAATAAAACTTCATATGATCTGGTAAATGAAGAGGACATGGAATATCCTCGCACAACATTTCTCTATGAATCGGACGATGGGGATATCCAAAGTTCTGAAGAGCACATCAAAGACAGAGAGACGGAAATTCTGAAAGTGAAATGAGTGACGTATCAAGCGAAGAGGGTGATTTGGACCCGGATAATTTCATAGCTTTCCAAAAGAAAATAGGCACAATGAAGAATTAATGGAAATGGAAGAAAAAGGTAATGACTAAAAGAAGGTGAGGCAAACATAATATACTAGTCTGTCCAGCAGGTGTCATTGGGCCAGCGAAAAATGTACAACGAATTTTGGATGTGGCAATATCTCATTGACGATGACATGGTAGCAAAAACTGTTGAACACACTAATAAATATATAACCGCAATTCAATTGTATTATTCCAAACCCAGAGACGCAAAACTCACTGATTTTGATGACTGTTATACTTGGCAGGAGTCTTCAAGGCAAATCGCATAAATTGTGAAGAACTTTGACAGTCAGTAGACCAGTTCAGAGCTGTTATGAGCACGAAGGGATTCTCATTTCTTTTCAGAGCAATAAGGTTGAACAATTTTGAAACATGTACGAATCGAGTACAGTTCGATCGCCTTACTCCAATTAGAGAGATCTTCGAAAAATTAATTTTAAGTTGCCAGAAATGCTACTCTTTGGGCGAAGACACTATAATACACTTGAAGCTTTCCGTGGTCAATGTGGTTTCATCCAGTATATACCATCCAAACCAAGTAAGTATGCGATTGAAATTTACGCTTTAGTTGATGCTAGGATATTTTATACCCACAATCTAGAGATCTATGCAGAAGAACAACCTGAGGGGCCATTCAGGAAAAGCAACAGTCCATCAGAAGTCAAAAGTCTCACCACCCGTACACATGGCTATGATCGTAATCTAACTACCGACAATTGGTTTCCAAGTTATGATTTACTACATGATCTGGCTGGCTCAAAATGTCATAATATATGGGGTGTCCAATTTGAAATAAGGAAGTTGACATCGACTTCCGGTATAACCAGAAATACCACTAGTCTGAAAATATTTTAGCCGAGTGTCAGTCAACTGCATTAGTACAGTACTATATTTTAAGATTTTTCCTGATGATGTTTTTTCCATAATAAATCGATGCAGATCCCTTGTAATTCACCCTGTATAGATATCAATATCAACATGAGAATTACGTAAGAGTAGCTTGGTTTTAGAATTACCTAACATATTTGTCATACATTTCAAATTTTACCACCAATATTAACGATACAATCCATTTCAGGACCTTTCTGGTTAAAGCTTAAACTTATATGCATTTACTTTAAAGGTTCCTTTATGAAACATTCTTACTTCTGTCATAGATGCTGTACAAAACCCAATAGCTAATACCAAAGTTACAAATAAATTAAAATAGGAGGAACCCGTTATAGTATTATTATTATAAGGATTATATAGAGCCTCAGTGGTCAGAACGTGTGCCTCTGAACTGAAGGTTATTGGGTTCGATCCCAGGGTTATCCTTTCAGTTTTTCAGTACATACTGTAACATTAACATCAACCGAGGTTGTGGCATTGTATTTGAGCAAGTTGAATGTTTGCACGTTCCGCCCTTCGGATGGGGCGGAAAGCCGTCGATTCCATGTACATGCTATGTTAGGCACGTCAAAGATTCTACCCTCCTTACAGAAAGGCAGGGGTCTGGCAAAATTTCTAGTATAGTCAGGCAAAACTGCTCCCTGACGTCGGTGATTGGCCATAATAGCGCAAATAGACCAACGTTATTATTGTGTTTTAGACATATAAAAGCTGTAGCTTCTTTGTATGGCATGCTGTAAAATTCTAAAAGACGAATAAATTATTATTATTATATGAAGCAAATCTGATAACTGATCTCTTCACACTGTTGTCTTTCCAGATACACTAAATAAAAATGGAGTAATAGTTTCTACAAATTCTGTTCAGGCATGACTTTCTTTTAATTACCAGTCTGTATACTTACAATGGGTGGCCAAATGATAAGAAACACTTTGAGTTTTGGTGAATATCTGAAGGTATGATCAATTTGAGAGTGAATATAGGCAGCTGTTGTAGGTGCTATATATTGCAGCATAATAGGTGCCTATTTCTTCTGTATTTATTTTAGAAAGGAAAAGTAGTTGATTCTGCAAAAAACCGTTAAAGACACTGCATTATGGTGTCATTTATGCTTCAGTGAATTTGGTTGTGATATTCATAGGAGTGATTTGGAGGATTTTTGTTATTCTGAAAGACATTTTAGTTATTATTAGTTACTGTAACTTCATTTTAGTATTATTTGTAGTGATTTTAAGCAATTTTTTATTTATAAAACTACATTTTCTTCGGAAAATATCTTATATTTTTAACAAAGCCAGTTTTTTTCAGATGGGAAAAGCCAAAGACATTCTCCTATCAACATTTGCAAAAAACTTTGCTGCTCTGAAGAATACACAGTATTCTTAAAGAAAAATAGCTCATCTTTCTGTGGTCACTGTTAAAAAAGGTAGAAACGTGTTTATGTTCAATATTACTAATAAAAACTCATTGATGTCTTAATTTTTCAAGTTTGCCTCTCAGAGGAGTTGACTTTTGAAATACTAGCAGACAACTCAACTCTTGTTCGGAGACAACCTGGTGAGAAGTTTCATGAGGACTGCATAGCCGAAAAAGTGAAACATGCATTAAATTTTATGGTTCGGTCCATTATATCTGGAAAAGGCACTGGTCAGCTTTACATGTAGAAGGAACCATGTCCCAAGACGAATATATTGGCGAACCATTATATTACCTCAAACAAGGCAATGGTTCCCAAATTAGCAACTTTTCTGGTTTATGCATGACTCTGCTCCTTGTCATATGGCCAAAAGGGTAACAGCTTACCTGGATGCTCAAAAAATTAACATCTTGCTGTGGCCTGGCAACACTCGACCACAACCTATAGAATATCTTTGGGAGCTGACAAAACGGGAAGCCTCCAAAGAGATTGTAACAAATAAGTAGCAGCTCATTGAGACTCATCAGTGTGTGACATGTTGATGAAAAAATCAAAGAAAATGCTCACAGTTGCATAGGGGTGCCAGGTCACTCGGGGGTCAAAGGCAATGAAGAAGATGACAGTCTTGCGAAGAGAGGGTCAGCAGAACCATTTATGGGACCAGAACCGGTTCTGGGCGTGACAAAGAGCATGGCCAGGGGAGCCATTAAGTCCTGGGTTAGAAACGAACACAAGGTGTACTGGGCAGACTGTCCAGGGCTCAGACATGGGACGTCAGTAATTGACGACCCCAGTTCAAAGAGAGCTGTGGAGCTACTAAATCTTAACAGAGGACAGCTCAGAAACATAACAGGTCTCTTAACGGGACACATGGCCATCAAGAAACACCTGCATAAAATGGGGCGGTGCGAGGGGGACCTCGCATGCAGACTCTGCCGCGAAGGGGAGGAATCAGCCCAGCACATCTTGTGTGAGTGTAAAGCTCTGGACCGCAAGACAACTGATCTATGGTCAGTCTAGACCAGAGACAGAGCAATATAAAACTTCACCCTACCAATCGCTGTGGAGGCTAGTTCAAGGCACAGTGATTTTGGAATGGGTGGTAGAAAAGACTAAGGGCATGCACAATAAGCCAAAGGCTTCAGTGCTATCGAGGCGGCAAAGACGCGGACGAGCCCCGAGGGAGAAAAAAATAGGGAGCATTCAGGCAGTACTTGCTACAAGAGGTGATGTGACAAAATATTGAAAACGTTTATATTTTTAGTAATTTTTGCAATTGTTATCAATAAGTTACATAACTGTCTTTAGTTTGTTGTTATTTACATAAACGAATAGTCTTATAATAATTACTATGCTGTTTTTTTAGAGAACTAATAAAAGCCTAAAAATGTCGAGTGTTTCTAATAATTTAGCCACCCATTGTAATACACAACCTTAGTGTTTATTTGTCTTTATTCATCTTGCTAGTTCTTAATTTATTACTTTCGTTTTGCAATGGTGGTATTTTTGAACATTTATCACAAGAACGAGATAATTAGAGCAATGTGTGAAAAATTTTTTAGACACTATAAGTTGAAGATGAATAAGAATCACAATTTAGTTTTTCTTTACATTTTTTACGAGTATAATGAACCATCGAAATTTGTCATGTTCTTACCGACTCGCCCTGCAGAAAAAAAAAGGTCTTTCATGAGGGGATAGAAAATAACTTTTATCCATGAGGACATAGAAAAACATTTCTTCCTTTAGCCATTAAAATCAATTTTTTTCATGAAGGTATTAATGGGTTTTTTTCTTCTATAAAGCCATCAATTCTTCACTTAAAGAATTTACTGTCTATTGCTAACATAAATTTGGAGACTTGTGACCTACTTTAATGAATATTATTCTGACCCTGAGTATAGATTTCTCGGAGGTGCCACATGTCATGCCACAGATCACTGCAATAAATTTGAGTAGTTTCTAAGAAACCATGAAAAATCATCTCATCATCTCATGCTTGACTCGATAATCAATAGTGTTTATATAAGTATATTAGTAAAATTAGTATTAACTTTAAATATTTAATTTTCTGACAGTGAATTTTGCAGACAAACCCAATGCCAGGTTAGAATTATTCCATGGTAATTATGTTTCTTTAAAGTAAATTTGCTTTAAAAAGTACTTACCAATTTGGGTTTTAACTGGGTGATGTTATCACCATGCCCCAAACGTCCATATTCTCCCAGACCCCAAGAATATAACTCACCACTGCTCGTGATCGCTGCAGAATGAGAACTGCCACAAGCAATATCTCTAATTTTCTTGCTCTTTAGTGCCTCTATCATCCTTGGTTTGTCTAAATTTAAACGATTGCCATGACCTAGTTTCCCATCTTCACCTTCGCCCCAAGAAAATACCTGTCAGATCAGCGTTATTAGGATAGAAGATGCGATATGAAAAATAAATGAATTACCTTTCCGTCTAATGTCAACGCCATCGCATGCTTACCACCTGAATGAACAGCGACTTTTTTAATAACATACTGACTAAGAAACGGTATCATTCTGGGATATTGAACATTGTTATTATGACCGAGTCCTAGTCGGCCATTTGTACCTTCCCCACAAGCATATAACTGAAATTAGGAAAAAATCAATTTAGTGGCAATTTACTGCCACACATGGTGAACCTTATATCTAAAACGTTTCTTTGTATTGTTCATATTTCTTTTGTGTTCAGATGTGCATGTATGATTCATGATTGTAGTGTATCCGACAGTTGCTTTTCAGTGTATATTTAATCGGCAAATCGAGATTAACCGACAGCCAGATGGTGCTAAAATACTTGTAATGAACAGAAACACAGCCTAGAACTGTTAAAATACTGTGTGGACAGCGGCATTGCTTATTCTTATTGCACAGACCATTTATTGTTCATTTTTATTATGAGTGAGAAAAAAACAAGCGAAAGATTTTATACAATTATTCCAGATGAAAAAAGATTTACTTACTTTTCCTTCTTGTGATACAATAAACAGTGACTTCGAACCACCTGCAATGTGTACAGGGTGAAGCGGACTTAGAAAATCAGACTGAACTGGCAATTTAACTTTGGAACCTTTCATCCCACCTAATTGGTCCTTATCATTCAAACCCCAGACGTAGACTCGGCAAACTGCAGCTAAATGATCACTGCCTACATCTAAAATAATTAATAGTAATATTTATTAGTTCTATGAGTACCCATACGGGTGGTAGAACATGTCATTCTACAAAAAGCAGAATCATCCCAAAAACAGCAAAAGAATAACTGAGAGTTGTCTGCTAGATACGTTTTCAGTAGCTGTTGCTAAATTAACTGTGTGTACAAAATTATCCTATTTATATACCTAAACTATATACACTAAAAATGATGTAATACCAGTGATGCAATACTGGATGAAGCAATACCGGATGATGCAACATCGGATGATGTAACACTTAGTGACGTAATTCAAGAACTATTGTGTTACTGGATATGCCTACCCGGTTGTTGTGTCGATGTTGAAAGGAATCCCGGATTATTTCGTGCTATTTCAAAAAGTGTTGAATTGACCGGACCCATTCCTTGAATTTTGTGGATTCACTTTGCAGATTTCTAAACTTTCCAAAGCATCTAACTTGCGATAATCCGTGGTTACTTTCAATAACTTAAGATTACTATTGCAAGGTACCAAGCAGAAATCAAATATCAAATTCCCTGACATTTCCAGGCCCTTCGAGTACATTTTTCATAATACGTGAAATAAAAAACACACATACCTGGATACTTTTTTATGAACAAAATAAATAAAAATTACGAACACAAAATTTACATATTAAAGAACATAAGTATGGTTAGCTCCGTTAAATTTATAACATATAGTATGTTCGAGAAGAAAATGTGCAATTTTTTCATGGAAAAACTTGAGTTTCATGACTGGCTGACAAACCTAGCCTCCGGAAA
Organism: Tillus elongatus; assembly: GCA_964006375.1. Taxonomy (NCBI): domain Eukaryota; kingdom Metazoa; phylum Arthropoda; class Insecta; order Coleoptera; family Cleridae; genus Tillus; species Tillus elongatus. The sequence continues at coordinate 216,260,015 of OZ023262.1, forward strand.
GAATTTTCATGTGTGATGGAACAAAGCAGAAGTCCCTAGGTGGCGTAGAAACTTTGCAAACCATGTTTGTATATATAAATTTTAATATGCCTGGGAAATGGGTTCCAAAATCTCGGATTCGCGCCAATTTTTTTTTTGAAAATTCTAAAGTCATTACCGCTCTAAAAGCAAAGTTTTATTTATGAAAATTCGCTCAAAAAATGAAACAAAGATACTGTTTACATGCGCCATATACAAATCCCAAATATTTTTCAACTTTCAACATGATCATAAAGGCTAAAATAGAATAAACACGTTCACAGCAGAGCTCTACCCGGCCAACACATAAAACGCTTTTGAATTTTATGCATTCAAGGAAGAACAGTCCAAGTGAGATGTACATATGAGACATGTTTGAGATAGTAGAAGGAGACGCTATTTATATCGGCGCTGGTGTGGCATACACTGTGTTCATTGGCGGATTTAACTGATATTGGTACCAAAGGTAAGCCACAATGTTATCAGATATATTTTCCTAGGTATGAGAAAACTATTTACATGAGAACATTCATATAATATATATGAAATAAAAATAAAAATGCATCTGCTTGTGACGAAATTTTACAAATAGATAATTTCCAGGTCTACTGAATAATTTCCATGACATTTGAGTAAAATCACAAATTTCCCTGACATTTTAGGGGGTGTTTCACATTCCCTGATTTTTCCAGGTTTTCCAGGTCGCTGGGTACCCTGCTATTGCCTACCTTATGTCTGAAGTCAATTATATGTTGGGCAATGCTAGATTTTTCTGCCATACTGCATATGAAATGAGCTATGTGCTCTTTGAATCTTGTTCTTATTGATATCCGCGTTTGCCTAATATATATTGTCTTGCAATTATTACAAGATATTTGATAAATGCCCGATTTTTGACGCAAGTCAATAGCATCCTTTGGCCCTTTTGTTTCAGGTTCCAACCACAACGTCCACCCTCAGTCTTTTATGTCATTTTAAGTATAATTTTACTTACAAAATAGACTTAATAACGAGTAATAATTAATCTAAATATACAAATAAAAGGAAAACTAATACAATACAATGTGTGCATTAAGGATGGAATAAATTAAGTAAAAGCAGAATAATTCTTCTAAATCCTAGAACAAGTCGATTTTATGTGCATCAAAGTTGATTTTTCTTCATCATCTCTTTTAGAATTACGACGTGATCAACTTTTTTCTTAAATGGCAACCCCCTATATTTATTAGACTTTGAGAGATCTTTTCATTGTCAGTAATGCTATGAATGCTGCCATCTTACATCAGGCATTTATCGAGTAAATGGCAATTGAATGTGATGAATTGTAAATTCCACTGTTAACAAAAAAAAAAAAAAACAATAACTCATTAGCCCAACAAATACAATTGTTAAATTAAGTGTTCGAACCGCCATCCAGAGCCTTAATGGTTCAGTGGTAAGGACATGTACCTCTGAACCAAGGGGTACCAAGTTCGATTCCCAGGGTTTCCCTTTCACTTTTTCAGTACATACTGTACTATTAAAATCAACTGAGGTTGTGGCATTCTATTTGAGCAAGTTGAATGTCTGCACTTCCCGCCCTTCAGAGGGGGGGTAAAGCCGCCGGTCCCGTGTCCATGTGATGTTGGGCATGTTACAGATTCTTACCCTCCTTATGGAAAAGACAGGATGTAAATACCACGTGTATTTATTTTATAATGAATAACAAAAAAAAAACAGAACAAATCGGGCACTGACAATAAGCAAAGTTACCTACCTTTATTCTCCAATAATGCAGGAACATAAGCTTCGTTTTTCTGTATTCACACACAACACCTCTAGGGACCTCGTGTCTCCCAAAGGACTTACAAACACAATGGATATTTAGAGACCTCGTGTCTCTTCAAGGGGTTGAAAGCAATTCGCTTTCTCGAGACCTCTTGCCTCTTCAAGGACTCAAAAACAAGTGGCAGAGGGATGCAAGCTTCTCTCCCTTCTCTCATTCTTCTTCCCCCTCTCTGGTCTTCTGGCGGAAACCATTAGTAACACTTACTCTATGTCAGTGTAGCGCGCGACATTTGAATTTAAAAGTGACAGAACAACGAGCATGAACATTCCGCCCACCAAAATAAGGATTTATTTTCACAATTATATTGTTTCTCAAATAAACAAACAAAACAAAAATTTACAATAAGCACAAAAAACAAAAAACTGAAGCTATTGGATTTATAATTAACTGTACAAAAAAATTTCAAGGCAGACGTATTACTGCGATGGCAACAGACATAACTTCGTCAGAGGCCTATCAAAAGTGCCACTACTAGTGCGAACTTGAGCTACCCGAGCTATACCATCACGGCCTGGGTATAGTTGCATAATGCGTCCGAGCTTCCAAACAAGAGGTGACGAAGTCTCATCTTTAATCACAACTAAAGCTCCGATCGGGGGGGACGTTTGCACAGTATTCCACTTACCACGCTGCTGCAGTGTATGCAGGTATTCGTTCTTCCAGCGGCGCCAAAAGTCCTGGTGGATCCTTTGCACCAGCTGCCAGCGTGACAAGCGATTCATACTTAACAAAGTCAAATCAGCATCAGGAGGAGCGCCTAACGGTTCCATTGTAAGAAAATGTCCTGGGGATAGGGCTAACAGATCATTTGGATCAGTACTCGCACTACACAATGGTCGAGAATTCAAAACTGATTCCACTTGAGCAAGCAACGTGGACATTTCCTCAAAGGTCAGAATCTGCAAACCGATCACCCCTCGCAAATGAGTCTTGACTGAGCGCACTCCTGCCTCCCACAGACCTCCAAAATGCGGAGCTGATGGGGGGTTGAAATGCCACTTAATGGTACAAGCATCTGCTGCCCCCTTTGCATAGTTTAAGAGCTGCTTATTTGAGCCGACGAAGTTGGTACCTCTATCGCTATACAAATTGTCACATCTTCCTCTGCGAGCCACAAACCTCCGAAGAGCTGCCAAGAAGGCTTCAGCTGAAAGATCAGACACTACTTCCAAATGGAGGGCCTTCGTTGCCATGCACACAAACAAACAAATATATGCTTTCACCTTTCGGACACCTCGATATCTGCCCTGTGTCACAAAAACTGGACCTGCAAAATCAACTCCGCTGTGTGAAAACGGCTTCAACTGAGAAACCCTGGCAACTGGCAAATCAGACATCATCGGTGCCATGGGAGTAGGATTCACTCGAAAGCAACGATAGCACCTTGACAAAACATGATGAATAGCTCTCCGAGGGGACAAAATCCAAAACTGTTGCGAAAGCAAATGAAGCAATGTGCGAGGACCAGGATGAAGATTGACATGGTGTGTGTGTGCAATGATTAACTCGGTGAGACGATGTGAGCGGGGCAACAATATAGGGTGTTTCACTTCAACTGGAACATCAGCTTGACGAAGGCGACCGCCCACCCTGAGGATACCCTCTGTATCCAGAAAGGGGGCTAACTTATTTATTGCCCTCGCACACCTCTCACCTTTAACCAAGGATGCTATTTCCCTTTGAAATACTTCACCTTGAGCACATTTGATAAGCATATGAAGCGCCTCCTGTAATTCGGTGGCTGTCAGAGATGCAGTAGTTCGGTCAGATGGAGACACCCTACAATTTCGCACAAACCGCTGACAATATACAACAACACCCTGAATTTTCCGTAGATGCGAAAAGCGATTCAAAAGTTTACTGAGCCACTCCTCATTTGCCAAAGTAACTAGTACGGGGAGAGTTCGTTGCTCCGCCAGGCACTCTTCTGGCGGCTCAAAACGCAACGACTTGGGCCAATTTTCTCTTGCCAATTTTAGCCAGGCGGGTCCCGCCCACCATAGTGGATGCTCACAAAACCCAGAAGGTAACATGCCTCTCGATGCACAATCAGCTGGGTTTTCTTGTCCACTTACGTGATGCCATGACTCTGGAGGAATCTTCTCTTGTATGCTTGCTACTCGATTCCCAATAAAGGTCTTCCACCTATTGGAAGATGATTTTATCCAGGCAAGTGCCACCATAGAGTCTGACCAAGCATACATAGAGTTAAACTCAAAACGACCTTCATACACCCGACACACAAATTCCAGAAGCTTTGCCAACAATAAACACCCACACAATTCGAGACGTGGAATCGATATTCTTTTTAAAGGTGATACCTTGGACTTGGCACACAGAAAATTGATCCAAACTTGACCCTCCTCTGATACTTGTCTTAAGTAAACAACTGCAGCATACCCTCGCTCCGATGCATCACAAAACCCATGGAGTTCTGTACTGATGATATTATCGTGTTTTACGCCTCTGGGAATTGATAAACCTGCTAGCGCACTGAGTTGTGATTTATACTGAGACCACTGACCAACAATATCCTTTGAGGGCTTATCATCCCATCCCACTTTTTGCTCCCACAAGCACTGCATAAGATATTTTGCCAACAGGGTAACAGGAGACAAAAAACCCAGGGGGTCATAAATTCTTGCCAATTCCGAAAGAAGATTTCGTTTTGTGCATGGACGATCAATAGGTTCAACATTAAAAGAGAATGTATCACCTATGGGACACCACTGCAATCCTAAAATTTTCAACACTGATGGATCATTTAAATCTAACGATCGAGGTTGCTGACTATCAGCTGATACTGTGGACAACAGTTTCGAATTATTGCTGGCCCACTTCTTCAATTCAAAACCCCCCTTAGCAAACAACCCAATCAATTGCCGTTGCAACTCAAAAGCCTCTGACAATGAGTCGACTCCACTGACTACATCATCCACATAGAGATCGGACCGAACTAGCTTTGCTGCCAATGGAAAAGATGATTCCTCATCATCACAAAGCTGCATCATTGTTCGGATTGCCATGTGTGGGCTTGAGGAGACCCCATATGTGACAGTATTAAGGCGATATTTCTGTACAGGTTCCCCCTTTGAGAACCTCCAGAGAATTCTTTGATAATCCCTATGATTATCTACAACCAAAATTTGTCGATACATTTGCCGAATGTCAGCAGTAAATGCAATTTTGTTTGAGCGAAATTTCAACAACACAGTGGCAATATCTGTCTGCAACTTCGCTCCCACTAACAACGTATCGTTCAGAGATACACCATTCGTACTTTTGGAACTAGCATCAAATACCACCCGCAGTTTGGTCGAAAGGCTGTGAGGACGCAACACACAATGATGGGGAATATAGTATGCATCAGATGGTTCCACAGCTACATCTGATACCAGAGACATATGGCCAGACTCATAATAATCCCTGATAAACTCCGAATAGGACTTGTGCAACGCTGGATCCCTACTAAGACGTGCTTCCAGGGAGTAAAACCGCCTCAATGCAACACTGAAAGATTCTCCCAAACACGGAGTACCCTCACGAAAGGGCATATTTAAAATATATCTCCCAGCACTATTTCGGTGCTGAGTCTTCTTGAAGATTTCCTCACATTTTTTATCTTCCGGAGACATAACTAAACCTTGTGGTACCTGTTCCAAGCTCCAAAACTGTTTCAAGGTATGATCCAAGTCGACCAACGTGCATAAACTATTCACAACAGAATGAGACTTTGACTGTTCTACACTGCCCATAAGCACCCAACCAAAAGCAGTATTGATGGCCACTGGTGCACCTCGAGGCCCTCTCTTTATTCCAGGTCTAACCACATGAGCATAAACGTCAGTACCCAACAAAATTTCAATGTCCCCTGGTATACCAAACTCTGAATCTGCCAACTCTAAGTTCTGAATATGTTGCCAGTGGCACTGCTCAATTTTAGCAGAAGGGATCTTGGAACAAATGTTCGGAATCACAATCATGTCCAACTCTAACTTTGTTGGCTCATAAATGGACTCTACTCGACATTTGAGAGTGCCTTGGCTAGCAAGCGAGCTCATTTGGTTCAAGCCTTGAACCATCACTGAACGAGATGAGGTGTTGAGCCCCAATTTTTCAACACACTGCTGCGAAATGAAATTAGCCTCACTCGCACAATCCAGGAGAGCTCGACATCTCCTAACCTTTCCATTTTTATCTCGTACTAATAGCATTATAGTTGCCAGTAACACGGACTGTTCCCTTTTTACCACACTTGCCAACACACGCAATTGCTCTGCACCTTGTGGCTCTTCCACAGGTGGCTTGTTTGAGTCACTCTCATCTCCCGATGCCGGTGCTTTTGGGAAGTGCAATAATGTATGATGGTGTTTATTACATACACGACAACTTGATGACTTGCACTCCCTGCTGGCATGCGAGTTTGATAAACAGTTAAAACAAAGATTTTTTTTTTTTGCGAACGTATACCGTTTATGAGAGGATAAAGATAGAAATCCATCACACTTGAGCATGGGGTGCTCCTCCTTACAATAAGCACATACAAGCTTTGTGCTGGTAACAAAGGACGAAGCGGGCCTAGCAGTGGTTGCTGAAACATGCTGCCTTCTATTAGTCACATAATTGGAAGTTAAGGCAGTTGTCTCCATTGCTTTACACTGCTTTTCCAAGAATCTACATAAACTACTAAAACTGGGAATGTCCGATTCGCAAAACTCAAGCTCAAATTTTTGCTTAAGACTCATATCCACCTTTTGCAGCAACATGTTGAATTTAGTGAAATCCCACATGTCATGTTCAAACTGCTTCAACGCTTCCAAATTTTCACTGAATACAGACAACAACGTTCGTAGGGAAGAAGCAGATTCACTATTTGCTTTGGGGGCCTGTACAATACCCTGCCAATAATTGGTCAACAAAACCCGGGTATTGTGATACCTTGAGACCAGAGACTTGAATGCAATCCCATAATTGCTTCCCGTTAGCGGTAAATTCTTGATTAGGCCAGCTGCATCCTTCACTAACGAAGCACTCAAATATTGGAACTTTTCAATATCTGACAATGATTCGTTCTCATGAATCATTGTTTTAAACAGATCATAAAAGGTTGGCCAGTTTTTCCAATTTCCATCGAATTTTGGCATTTCGATTTTCGGTAACCTCAAATGTCTGTTTAAATTTGAAGTTGACATAATCGCGTTTGCGTTCGTTACTTCCTTTTCACTGAGAGATCGAGCGTTCGATGATTTGACCGAACACCGCGACTTACTCGATGCTCGACTCGATTTCGAACTACCGTGAAAAACGGATCGAGCTTGATTCTCAGCGGCTTTATTTGCATAACCTCTCAGTTCTCGATAGATAGTTTTTATAGAGTATTGCAGTTCATCGAATTTGTTCTGCATTTCATGCTCGCTCTCCAACTCTGATCGATCAACTACCGACACGATGTCCAAATGCAATGAATCAAATAGATTGACCAACTCATTCAACGCCTCAAAACGAACCTCAAATCTATTCAACCTATCTAAATCCACTACTGCGTCTATTTTGACCTGTTGAGCCACGTGCAATATGGCTTCTACTCGTGTATAAACGCTTTCGCGCTTATTTTTTAGCTGAGTCAACTCCATTGTTCAACGCAAAAAAAATTCCTAAACGCGATTTAAACAATATGCAAACGTGATTTCAACAATATGCAATTCGAGTATGTACCTAGTTATATACAAGCAATAACGTCACCTTGAAATTAAATGACTCAACACGGCAATAAACAATTACAAATTTACTAGACTAAAGGAAACAAGTAAAATTACTTCAAAAAATGGACTGTATCAACTAATAACAAAACAAAACAACTATAAAAATCCGGCTCGAAGGACCAAATGTAAATACCACGTGTATTTATTTTATAATGAATAACAAAAAAAAACAGAACAAATCGGGCACTGACAATAAGCAAAGTTACCTACCTTTATTCTCCAATAATGCAGGAACATAAGCTTCGTTTTTCTGTATTCACACACAACACCTCTAGGGACCTCGTGTCTCCCAAAGGACTTACAAACACAATGGATATTTAGAGACCTCGTGTCTCTTCAAGGGGTTGAAAGCAATTCGCTTTCTCGAGACCTCTTGCCTCTTCAAGGACTCAAAAACAAGTGGCAGAGGGATGCAAGCTTCTCTCCCTTCTCTCATTCTTCTTCCCCCTCTCTGGTCTTCTGGCGGAAACCATTAGTAACACTTACTCTATGTCAGTGTAGCGCGCGACATTTGAATTTAAAAGTGACAGAACAACGAGCATGAACACAGGAGTTTGGCAAAATTTTCCAGGAAAGTGAGGTGAAAATGCTCCCTGGCGTCGGTTATTGGGCATAGTCACGGAAATAGACTGATGTTAAAAAAAGTTTGGACGCAGCAAGTGTGTTATGGTATTGCGTTTTTATAAAAATGTTTTTAATAGTAAAAATGTCTTTTTTTAATGAAAGCAGACATCCCATTTGGTTACCAGTATAGCCTAATATAGTGGAAACAATGTACCATATTTCCTCAAAATAACTTTATTGTTTGAAAAAGTACAAAAAATTTCCAAAAATTAATTTTAAATGTTCCCGAAGAAACTAGTCCGATTTTCCTGGCCGACAAACTTCAAGCTATTTACCAAGAGCTAATTATTCACACAAAGCTTTTCGACAAAACTTACAAAAACATTTTTTCATGAAAATTTGAAATTTTTTCAGGAAAATCCGAAAACATTTTTTTTACAATAAGTTACTAAACATTTATTATTAATCACCAACATGTCACCAACATTTTACAAACAATTATTTCTACGGAAACACAAAAAAATTGTATTCGGGATCTCAATTTTTTTTTCACGAATAATATGAGGAAAATGTCTCTGAAGGCGTCATGGGTTTTCATGGGACTCTGCTATATATTGATAAAAACGCTGTATCATAATTTTAGTAATGTGCCAAAAATGTGAAACAATTGAAATAACTCGAAAACGATGAACGCAATCAAATTTTTGTTCACAAACATCCATTATGCAAAAATGCCATAATATAAGAGGTGTGATTTAAAAAAAGAAAATTTGTTTCGCCAAAGACTTACGGGCCACCTTGTGATTTTCGAAATAATTTTGTAAGATGCAGCTCAAGGCACCCTATAATTAATGTATACAATCTTTTCTAGTAAGGCAATATTGAGCATTGCTGTAGAAATGCGTCACCCTGTATATATGTAAACAGATAAATCCAGTGGCGGCTTGACAATATGGTCAAATGGTCATTGACCTCCCAATCAAATAATCAAATCAATCATAAAACTTATTTAAAAATTAAAAAAAAAATCTATAAAAGTCAGAGTACTTTAACAACAAACCATCTAAAAATATCTAAAAAAGTGTCTGGAATCTTCAATTTTCATCCTTTCATTACTTACACAGTAAAAGTCACACACGTTATGTCTCGGTCAAAAATGAGATTTGCCAAATATGCCTGTCCGTTTAAATGTGTGTATATTTCTCTACTGCGGCTGGAGACTACCAGAGAGCGAGAAAGAATCATCATAAAATCAACGTGTTAAAACGAGCGAAAACGTCGGCGCTCAGGCAATGACCGAGAACCGAGACCACCCAATGTGTTAACTTGCGTCACCTCCCTCAGCAATTTAGATATGTTTGTTTACTTTTGCAGTCTTCCCGTTGAACTTGTTGTTATTGGTGTCATCGTCATCCAAGGTGTTGAGCATAGATTTCATAAATTAATAGTTACTAATTACAATTACTATATTAAACCAGTTATTAAACATTAAATTTTTAAAATGTCGGATCATTGTATTGCTTGTGAAATTGTGTTCTTGAAATAAAGCAATAGTTTATCATTCGAGAAACGCCTAGAATTTAAACAGCCTGGTCGGCCCCTACCTGAACTTACGTTAAAGCAAGTGACTCAAGACAAAAATAAAAGTGTAAATAGATATTTCAAAAAAACAATGTATAATTTCAGTGATTTTATATGTGGCTGCAAAGACAAGGACATGTTTTTTGCTTTCAGGGTTTGTTGTTTTCCCCTTTGTCCGATGTTTCGAGTAAAACAGGTGTAAATGATTTAAAACATTTGAAAGAGAAAATTAAGAAACATACTTTAGCTGCAGAATATATCAAGTCCATGGTGAGTTTTTCAGCCCTTGGCAGAGTGGACATTAGACTTCACCTTGATAGTGCCTACAAAAAATCTGTGCAAGCTTTTAACAAAACTGTAACTCAAAAGCGATACATTTTAAATAAAATATTTAACTGTATTAAATTCTGCGGAGCCTTTGAATTCACTTTGAGAGGTCACGATGAGACTCAGGCTTCAAAAAATCCAGGGATTTTTCGTGGACTTGTAAATTTTATGGCAGAGTTGGACTCAATTTTTAAAGACCATTTGGAAAATAGTAAATCATTTAAAGGAATTTCAAAAACTATCCAAAATGATTTGCTGGATTCGATATTGTTTGTCTCACATGAATGTATCAAAAAAGAAGTGAAAAATGACCCATTTTTGGGAATTCAAGTAGATGAATCCACAGATAGTTCCAATAAAACACATGGTTTGAATAATTCGCTATGTTCTGAAAGGAATAATTTTTGAAAGGTTCTGGAAATTCATAAAACCGGAGGGAAAAACGGCTGACGATTTGGCAAAAGTAATTTTTCAAGATTTGGAAAATTTGGGGGTCGGATCAGAAAAATTAATTGCTCAGTGTTACGATGGCGCTTCAGTAATGAGTGGAACATTTGGAGGGGTTCAAAACAAGATGAAAGAAAAATATCCAAATGCTCATTTTGTTCATTGTTATGCTCATCAGCTGAACTTAATATTACAAAAAGCCACAAGTAAAGAAAAATGCATTAAGATATTTTTTGCTAATTTGCAACACAAAGAAAATATTAAACTTTGCTTAGAGAAAATTAGAAGACAAAAGCAGTACTTTGCAACAAGCTACAGGATTATTAAACTATTTAAATAACAGCGACTTCTTATATTGGCTTGATATTTTTCATTTAATTTTACCATGGACTGCAGAAAAGAAAATTAGTTGCCACCGATGTATATAGACTGATACTTAAATTTAAATAGGCCATTCAAAAAATTCGAGAGAAACTTTCAAACGATGAAAAAATGCATGAAACGGAAAATCCCAATAAACAACAAAAAACAGGACAAGAATCGAAGAAAAGAATATCTTTAGAAATATGTGATATTATTGTAGTAGAAATTGAAAAGCGATTTCAATTCTGTGATCATCTTGTCCTAGAACAACTATTTCGTAAAGAAAATTATATTGAATTCCAGACAATACTTTTAAGGTAATTAAAAACGCATATGTTAATATAGATTCTTTTAAACTAAAAACCCATTTGAGCACAATTTATGACGGAAATAACTTTCGTGAAAACGAAGGCGCAGCAACTCTTCTAATGATTTTTTACAACCTGAATTTAACGACTACTTTTTCAGAAACAGTTAAAATTTTGAATATCTTATGCACTGTACCAATGACGACAGTGGAAAGTGAGCGAAGTTTTTCCACTTTAAAAAGGGTTAAAAGTTTGTTGAGGAACACCATGGCACAAGACAGATTATACGCTCTGGCAATGTTAAGTATGGAAAAATCTTTTATAAAAAACATTCCTAATTTTAACGAACTAGTTATAGATCATTTCGCAAAATCTAAAGACAGAAAAATTGACCTAATATTTAAAAAACTGTAGATAGGTATGAAATTCGGTATGAAAGTGAAAGTACTAAAAAAAATTTTAAAACGATATAAATGTTGTTAGTCTTAGTCTTAGTGTTCCTTATGTTTAATGTTTGTTTGAACACATAAAAAGCCTTAGGGTAAGTTTTTTCGTTTTTTTTTAAAATAATATTAACGTATCAACAAGTTCCTTGCATTTTCTGCTTATTTTTCCAATTTAAAAAGCAGGAAATTTGCGTCGCAAATTTCATAGGCATATCCAAGAGGGGAGTCGGCAAAAGAATTCTTTTTCAGAAAACCACTTTTTGTAAATACAGTTGACCTCCCTATCAAATTAACTTCGAGCCGCCACTGATAAAATCTGAAACTAACACCGCATATGTATTAAACTCTACTAGTGGACCTGTGCAGTGGTCGAAATGAGACTGTAATTCATTAAATTTTTAAGTTTAATCTATTTGTAACACATATGGTACATATAATGTATCTTTCTGCACTCCTTTTACATATGAACTTTAACTATGCCACTATCACACACATCTGTGCGCACAATTTGCATAATAAGGAGTACAAAGTTCTCCCTTCACTATAAGTAAAACTACTGACAAAGCATCAGAGAAAAGGTCTATTTGAAATGAATTTTTTGGAAATATTTTAGTAAAATGAAGTACAATGACGGTTGAAGCTGAAACTTAAGGGTGTGTAAAACACACTTCTTGCGATATGTTCTCTACATAACCTGTATTTGTTGCAGGTTCTGTCCCTAAAAGTTGCCAATTTTGACGTTTCAAATCTAGACTTTGACGTTTTAAGAGTAAAAACTATAAAATTTTCAAAGTAATTTTTCTGGCATTTCTTGGTCTTTTTGCACCAAAGAAACGTAATCTTCGCCTGTAATATACAATAGATTTTGTTATCCATACAGAATATTTTGTTTTTGTGCGTTTCTCTGGTTATCAGTGGCAGCCAAATTTTTTTTTTTAAATGCCTATAACTTTTTGTCTTTAACTTATAGATCTAAATTTTGGTACCTAATTCACTTTTTATGACGCAAATCTGCCTACCAAATTTGGTTCCCATAACTTTGTTATTTTCGGGAATATAAAAATTTTCCGGGAAAAACTAGGCCGATTTTCCTGGCTAACGAACATCTAAGCCATTTGCAAAAGGACGGTACTCACCAAATTTGATCGAAATCGGCCTATTATTTTTTGAGTTATTGGTGTGATACATCCATACATACATACATACATACATACATACATATATACATATATATATATATATATATATATATATATATATATATATATATATATATATATATATATATATATATATATATATAAACATATAAAAATTGAAACTGACCCCGGATATGAGTATAGGGGTCCTAATTTGGCTCATTTGAAGAAAATTTTTTTAAATTCAAAAGTGCAATCTCCTCATTAGTGATTTTTTTTAAAAGAAAATTTACTAAATGACAAATAAAACTGCCATACACCGACTTCTTGACACTATGCAAGTCTGTGTAGAAAATCTTCTTGTACATTTTAAACTATTTCCGGCCTAACTCTACAGATTTATTCTGTATTCCGATTTTGAAGTACACTTACAGTTTGTGGTTTGTTGACAATGGATTTTAAATAACCCCAAAAGTAATGCAGTGGTGTCCTCGCCTTCTTCGTAAGAAAGCAATTCTCCAGAAAATCTTAAACAGTGCCTGCATAGTGCGGGGGTGCGCTGTCTTTCTGCAACCCTATAGTATTCTCTCGTTGGTAAAGATCATTATTGTTTGGAGAAATATCTGCACACGCTGAAACAAGATCATCTTGCTAAAAGTCTAAGTATCTTTCTCCAGTTAGAGTTCCTTCAAATAAGAAAGGCCCTGATATTCTTCTATCAACTATTCCAGCCCCCACATTTAATTTCTGCAGGTGTTGAGCATGTGCCTTCACCATCCAATGAGGATTTCCTTGACTCCAATACCTGCAATTTTGAAGCTTCACTGTGCCATTCAGACAAAACATGACTTCATCTGAAAAAAGTATCTGCCATTGCAAACATCGATTTGCTTGGCACAAATCCATCGAAGTTTCACAAAACTGTAGTTGAGTTCCTGTAAGAGTTGAATTTTGTAGGGATGCTATTTTTCCTTCCTCATGACAAACAGCACTGTTGTCTGACTAAATTTATTTTCTAAAGCAACCAATTGACACATAAGAGGATTCGCTTCCAGGCTTCACAAAATGTCCAGCTTCACCAAATTTTGACGTCCATGTTTTGGAATCTCCTTAACACCACCAGTTTCTCTAAATTTAGACTCAATCTTACTGACTGTGAATTGTCTAATAGGACAATCTAGATATTCTGCATTAAATAAATCACACACCTGCTGAATTCTAGTCTTATCCCTGCATCTGATGAAAATTAAAATTGCAATCCTTGGTGTGACACTTAAATGTTTTAATTTATTTATCACTTTATTGCCCAATTGGCTTACACCTGATTAAAGGAGAAAGAAATTTACAAATACTATGCATTAGTACAACCACCAATTAGCAGTTATTTCATATTTAAAGGACTACGAACAGAATCATCGTATAGTCATAGATAAAACTGAAAGGACTATAAACGAAACTCTGGACGCAGCAAGTGCGTTATGGTAGTGAATTTTCATAAAACTATTTTTTAATAGCAATAATGTGTTTTTTTAAGAAAGCAGGCATCAAATTTGGTTACCAGTATAATCCATATAGTCAAAGCAATGTGCCATGTTTCATCAAAATAACTTTATTGTTTGAAAATGTACAAAAATTTCCGAAAGTAAACTTAAGTGTTCCCGAAAAAACTCGTTTCTTGGTCAACCTCTAGGTTAATAGCAAATTGAGCTATTCAAATATTAAGCATTTGATCAAAATTCGCTACCATAACGCACTTACTGCGTCCAGAATTTTTTTTCTTACAAACATGCATTATATTTCGATGGAAAATGCAAAAATGCAATTTTTTTAAGATGTAGCTTAAGACACGCTATAATTAATATACCTATACAATTTTTTTTATATCTTGTATAATAACAGATATATTGAGCTTTATTGATTTTTTTTACGAAAATTCTACAAAAATTATATACCATTAACGATAAACTCTATAGCTAAGACTACTGCCAAGCGTCAGAGAAAGGGTCTATTTGAAATGAATTTTCTGGAAACATTTTAGTAAAATGAAGGACAATGACGGTTGAAACTAAGACTTCAGGGTTTGTAAAACATTCTTCTTGAGACATTTTATTTCCATAGCCCGTATTAGATTCAAGTTCTTTTCCTAAATGTTGCCAATTTTGACGTTTAAATCGCAAATTTGACGTTTTGTGAAAAACCCCAATTTATTTTTGTTTAAATGCCTATAACTTTTTTTGTCTTTTGACCTACAGAGCTAAATTTTGGTAGGTAACTTGCCTATAATGATATAAACCTGCGTATAAAATTTGGTTGCCCTTAGTTTGTTAATTTTGGAGATATACATTTTTTTCGAAAGAAAACACAAAATTTTCCGGGAAAACCTCGGCGGATTTTTCTGGCTAACGAACTTATCCAATCCACTTGCGAAAGGAAGGTACTCACCAAGTTTTATCAAAATCGGTCCATTATTTTTTAAGTTATAGGTGTGACACATAAATAAATAAATAAATAAATATATATATATATATATATATATATATATATATATATATATATATATATATATATATATATATATAAACATATAAAGTCTGAAACTGACCTCAGATTTGGGTTCCGGGGGTCCTAAATAGCGCTCATTTGAAGAAATTTTTTCAAAATTCAAAAGTCGGGATCTCCTCATTAGTGAATTTTTTTTAAAGAAAATTCACTAAAAACTAGTATGTGCATCTCTAATGACCTCATTTATACTTAAGTAATTAATGTCATACATGTTACTTATGGAGTTATAATTGCTAACAGTGGCATGAATAGGCGATCTTATAAGCAGATTTGTTCTGCTAGTTAGAAGGCAGAAAGTGTCACAACTTCTAGCATTTATTCTAAATACAAGAAATTTAATCTGTCCAAGCAGTTTTGACCGATCTAGCAAATTATCTAAATGATCAAATCCACGAGGAGGATATTTCCCTACAACTTTATAACTGACAAATTTCAGAACCCTCCTCTAGACTGACTCAAGGCAACACTTTTGAGAAGTATAATATGGAGAAGCAATTAGTGCTTCATATTCGGCCTGGTACGTAAAGGTGAAAAATAAAGAATTTTCAGTGCCATTTTATTATGGAACTTGCTACAGTATTCTAATTATGAAGCGAAGCATACGCAGGGCTGAACGTACTACTTCCTCTATGTATAAGTCAAAAGATAATTTATTGTCAAAGGTAATGCCTAGATCTTTTGTGCTGTTACATCTAGGGATCAATGAGGCATCGATATTGTAATGATGTTCGGTGCAAGATATTCTCTTTAAATATTAGACCACCTTACACTTTGACAAATTCAGATATAGTCTATTAACAACACACCCCGCATCAATTCTGACTATTGCACATTAAAGCTCTACACAATCATTAACTTCACTTATAGAAGAATAAATTTTAAGATCTTCAGCCAAAAGAAGGTGATTGGACAGCCAAACAAAGCTCAGGTCATTAATGAAAAGCAAGAAGAGTAAACGGCCAAGGTTGGATCCCTGAGGGACACCTGAAGTTATGTAATAACAAATGGAATAAAAACCACCATAGGAGACAAAATTTAGCCTGCTATCTGAAAGAGAGGAGGGGGTGGGGGTGGGGGGTGGTCGTGACACTGGCAGATTAAGGTTTCAAATGCCGTGGCCAAGACCATATAAAGCACTATATAATATTTAAAATAGAATAAAATATTTGTACCGATAATACATTAAAAGTCGGTATTAAAGTGACACTTTGTAATGATTTGTACTTACGTGATCTATAGAAAATTCAGTCACTTCGAAAATCTAAGTATAATACCGTTTTTGATGAGCAACGGAGTTTTTGATTTATTTTAACTGACATACGGTTTCTCACATTCAATTGTGATTTACTCTCAAAATTTCTCATGTAATATGGCAACATTTTTATTCTGTCAATGCGACGATGAAAAGATAATATTTGCAAGCACTTCAGAAACACCATACCTTTTCCACAATACGAAGTGGAATGTTCCTGGTTCAAATCCCAATCATTTGCAAGAAAAGAAGCTGAACTTTTGAGTTCTCCGCTAGGGTATTTTTTAAGTCCAATTATTGACAAACCATGTACTTTACAATCTATTCCATTGTTTCTACATTTGACTATGTTAATTTCAATTAATGGATAAAACTAAAACATAAATTAAAATTTTACTACATCAGTTTTATAATTTTATATTTTCTTAGATATTTGAGAATTTAATTTTACTTAATTTACCTTATCCAAATTGGCTAAAAGTAGAACTGATGTGTCGTGACTTTTAACATTTACAATACTAAGTTCAGTCATATTATTTACACTCGTTCCACCATTTATTACAACTACAGAAGGCATGTAGCTGTTATCAGCTGGGTCAACGCCCATTTTTAAGCTTTTTACTACTATGTCTGGATACATTTCTAATCTTATCCAGTGCTGAAAGAATTGAAATGTATCACATGATCTTGGATTAAAAAGAAGAGTACATATTTAGCTTCATGTTGACTTGATACTAACTTTGCCTTGTGCCCCACAACTCTGCCACAGGGAACCTGGTATATCAAACCTTGTGGCGTATTTTGAAGACACAGTAACGTTTTTCACACATCGGCCCCATTCATTTATAAGCTCTCCATCACCATCCATTGTGTCTTGCCTGTAGTAACGTCCTGGTTTGCCTGCATATACTTCCATGGAACCTAAAATGACATAAATGAAATAAACAACTTGTACAGAGTTTCATTAACATAAAAAGTATCCTAGAACATTTACGTAGCCTCCCAAATGCAGGTAGACTATGTAAAAATAACATGACAAATTTATACAAGTTGTTTCATTAAGAATGGGACACATCATAACTGTGGAACATGTTAATAAATGACTAATGCTAACTGGCTATTTCAAAACATTTTTTGGATGATTTGTCTAAATTAAAAAAAGTGGTTTCCTGGTCATTTCGAGTAACATTACCAGCTCTTTGAGTTTCTCTCATTGGTTTGCCTTGTGTATTAGGTACACTATAAACTGGTGACATTCTGTCACCCCAAAAGTAAAAATCCATAGGATTAAGGACCGGATTGTCAGATGGCAATGAAAATTTCATCTTGACCAATCCAAAACTGTGTGGAGATGCTTATTTAGGTAGATACTAATGTCACTTCTCAAGTGGGCTCGTACAATTTCTAGATACATTTTTCCAGAGATTCCGTGGTACATCATTTTACAATTCCCCACAAACTATTTTGTATGAAGTTTATACACATCTCGCCTTTAACCCAGGAACTCCCGAATTAATCTCTTTCCTAAAAGAAAATGTCTTTCATCGTTTTGTGATTGATACGTGTTTACTAAATATTTTCTTATAAGAAATTCTGTTTGCAATGTCAACAGTTTGTGAGGTACAGCCCGCCCTTTATAAAGGACAATGGTATGAGAAGTTATAATGAAAATAGTTAGGATAATTTGAAATGAATTTATTCCGATATAAACTCAACAATAAAAAACACATTTCACAAGCATAACATAAAAGGAAATAATGATAAAAAAGAAAATAATAATAATAAACTTGAATTCTAAAAAAATAAATCATTTGGTATGGTACTCCAGGAAGCAAGTCTTTGGATACAAACCTACATCACACTTATTGCACAGAAACTGCACTTTTTTGTGGGATAAGCGACATCTGATCTGAGTTACCTATAGATGATTAAAATATTTTTTCCGTCAAATTGAGGATATTCAGTTGGTGGACCACTTAGACGTCCCCGTTTCGTTGTTCTTTTATGATTTTCCAAAATACTTTTAGCAAGGAGCTTGCGGAAGGTGTATTGATCTAGCTTTCCACCATGATGGCGGTTACCATGCGTTATGAATAGCCATGTCTAGGCAATGACAAATTATAGGAAAGTACCACGTTTTGCCTCTAATACCGACTCTATAGAGGCTAATATTCTGATCGGCCCCGTCGACACCTCCCATGTTTTTATTGTACTTCTCTATTATATTAGGTTGAGGTACTGAAACAATTTTTTTTCTTTCTGAGAAAATCGAGGCATATTAGACGTTGAAATTATGATATCTGAATTCGAGGCTATAGTAACTATGTTATTCTCATTGCAGTGGCAAACTACGATATTTTGATTATTTTCCACAGCATACTCGAATCTGCCCCTCCTTTCTTTCTTCAGTTCTTTGCAAGTTTTTATTGCAGATAATTGTATCATGTTTCCCTCAAAGTACCAGTTGCCTTTATATTTCAGTCTCTGAGTATCAGAAACAAATCCCAAGAGACATGAAAAAAGTGTCAAGATATAAATTATATGAATAAAGGCCTTTCTCTTGGACAATTTTGTCAGGTCAGGTCACTACACTTGCACCCAATCCCAGATCCTTGTATCGTTCTGATAAGTCTTGTGCTGGAACCCTGATATGGTTCAAACCATTCTATGTAACCTGATCTACTAACAGCCATCCAGAACTTATAACCCCATCTAATAGGTTTACCTCTGATGAATTGCTTGGACCCATGCCTACTGAAGTAAGGCACCTTAAATCTATGCTATGATGTTCTTAGAGAGGGACAATCGACAGAAACGTATTGTTCAAAATATCTAATAATAGGCTAACTTTTCCAAATTTGTTGGTTACATTCAAATTTTCATTGTCGCTACAATGCAGGTTTTACATTATGTAATTGAAATGATTTTTTGAAATTTCCTCATACTATTTTATGATTAGCATCAGAACTAGTTTCCCAGTACAGGGATCTTCTTGATACAGTAGCATGACCACTATAAACAAGTACAACAAATATTTTATTTCATCTATACTTATGTGTACAGTCCTATTATGCTGTGATGCATAAAGATTAGTATAGGAAGTTATCATTTGCCATACTGAATCATCGAAAAATAGATGAAAAAGTTCTAAAGCTTGGAGATTGTTGTTTGGTGAATATGGCTTTTGCCAGTTTGGCAGCTTACTTACAATATCTCTCTGAATCCACTCACAATTCCTTGATCTCTTCTTATATTGTATAAAATATAATAAGGGAAGTGCATCTTCGCTCTCGTCACTGTTACTATCAATGTTGTTGTTGAAAATGGGTTCAGCTTGAGAATCCAATATATACACACATCGGAAAGGTCTAGGGATATTTTTAAAAATGCACACATTTTTTTCTTGATATGATTTAAGAAGAAAACAAAAAATGTATGGTTTATAAAGTGTTTAATATTACATAAAATCAAAATCTAAATAAAGGTGGAGTGCTCAGCCCCTTAATATTCATAATGGTTATGGACGATGTCATCAAGGAAGTAAGGTCAGAAAAAAAAACAACTGCAGATAGGATACCGAAATTTACAGGCAGTGGATATATTACAGAGAGCACGTTTGCCGACGTTCTAGTGATCTATGCGAAAAGTGTAAACGATCTCCAAAAAAATTTGGAGGTATGGAAGAAGGCTTAAGAGGAATATGAAGATCTACACAAACTAAGGTCATGGTGAAGAATTACTCCACATATGGGTAACATCAACAATGCGTTTACATTCCAGGAGCTTCTGACTGCAGAGTGGGCACGTTTACCACAAGGAGACCTTGATAATCTCATTTTGTCTATGAGCAATAGATGTAGAGCTGTAATTACTCAACGTGGAGGTCCTTTGTATTAAACTTTTTTCTTACATGCTCGGATTAAGAATTTTTCAAAAACTTCCGAGCATGTAAGAAAAAAGTTTAATACCAAGTACCTCCACGTCAAAGTCAAAAATCAGATAATCTAATTAAAAAAAGTCCAGAACAATTAAAAAACATCAGAACAACAATTAAAGGTAATGTTACGCGTTTTAAAACTTTTCTTTCCAAAATTAATTTTGCCAAATTAGACGATCAAGTCGTAATGCAAATTCAATTAAGAACGACAAAAATTGAGCCACTATGGCAAAAATTCGAATCAGTTCAAGATATTTTAGATGAAATCGATCCAACTGAATCAGATGCTCAACGTGACGGTTTTGAAGAAAACTATTTCTCAACATTAGCTCAAGCTAAATCTATTCTTTCCGAGTATTATAAAATTAAAGATGCTTTTGTATCAAATGAAAATGAGATTGATGCAACTTCTAATCATGAAATTAAAAGTACGCATGAAATAAATGAATATTCGTCTAACATTAATCAGGTAAAATTACCAACAATAAAAATGCCCACCTTTTCAGGTAAATATGAACAGTGGATGGGGTTTAAAGATAGTTTTAAAGCATAAGTAGAGGATAATAAGCTTTTGTCAGACATTCAAAAAAATTTTTACCTGCAGACATCTCTCGAAGGAGATGCAGCAGAAATTTTAGTCCCTGGAAATTTCCGCCATAAATTATCAAGTGGCCTGGCAATTACTTACTCACAGATATGAGAATAAAAAATTAATAATACAAAATCACATTAAGGGTATTTTTGAATTAAACTTCATGACGCGCGAGTCACACACGGAACTTAGGACAATTATATGACAATACCTTAAAACTCTTCATTGATTGTTGTTGCCCTTACTTGGTGAAACTTGTCCATACTACATACAGACTTGGAGACTACTACTCTGGTTTCACTGTTGGTATGTAATACCTTAAAACATTTAAGAGATTTAAAGGTATTAGGGGAATCAACAGATCATTGGGACCGTATTATTATTCATATATTGACACAAAAGTTCGATCTTACAACTCGCAGGGACTGGGAATCATTTAATTGCGAATCAGAATTGCCAACAATGAAAGATTTACAAAATTTTCTTAATAATAAATGTGAAATTTTAGAAAATTTAAGTTATGCATATAAAGACAAAAACAATAAAACATTTGGGGTTCACCATAATAAGACATGGAACAAACAATCGTTAAACTCTCTTGCATCAACAAATAATGCTCACAAATTTAAAAGGTTGTCATTTATTAAATGTTTTTTCTGTAAAGGTGAACATTGTCTTTATCAATGTAGTGAATTTTTAAAATTACCACTTGTTCAGCGGTTTGCAGAGGTCAGGCGATTAAGACTGCGAAAATTGTTTACGTAACAATCATACGGTATCAGACTGCCAGGCAGGTAAATGTAAATATTGTCAAAACCTTCATAACACAATTCTTTGTAACAATGAACCGATAACCCACAAGCAGGTACCGGGCAACTACTATAACCAACAATCTTCAACGGCCGAACAAATAACAAGGCGAAACATTTATTGCTACCACATTGATGGCAAAACCATTTCAAAATTCACAAGAACATTATCAAAGAGATGTACCGGCATCGGCTTTAGGTGGGTGGACCCAGCCATTGTCCCATGCACACAATAGCGTTCAGGGTAATCCACCTTATCTACCTGTTTACGTTCTCTTCTCAACTGTCATTGTAAATATTAGAAATAAATACGGAAAGATATATCAGTGTCGGGCTTTATTGTACAATGCAAGTCAAAGTAATTTTATTACAAAGGATTTATGTACAAAGCTTCAAATAGAAACAAATAAAACCGAATTTGCCATTAAGGGTATAGGTGAAAGATTATCAAATCTTAATGAACAAACGAATATACATATCGAACCTAGATTTAATAATTATTCAGCAGAGGTAAATTGTTTAGTTTTATCCACAATTACAAGCAAACTCCCAATTAGTTCATTTAACATTAATACATTAAATATTCCTTCCAACATCTTAAGTAACATGGCTGATCCTACATTTAACAGATCAGGCAATATTGATATGCTTTTAGGCGCAGATACGTTTTGGTCTATAATATGTCAAGATCAATATAAATTAGGTCCTTCTTTACCAGTTCTACAATCTACGTTATTTGGA
This sequence comes from Tillus elongatus, assembly GCA_964006375.1. Taxonomy (NCBI): domain Eukaryota; kingdom Metazoa; phylum Arthropoda; class Insecta; order Coleoptera; family Cleridae; genus Tillus; species Tillus elongatus. Next base: position 216,282,691 of record OZ023262.1, read on the forward strand.
TGGATCATTGCAGGCAAATTGCCAATGACAATCTGTAATAATTCAGTAACCTGTTTAAGTACAAATACAGAACAAATAATGGACTTACCCGATTAAAAGTTCAACTTACAATCGTTATCACCATTTTTACATAGTGAGAGCAATAATGATTTAGTTAATTACCGTAATAAGGAAAATATCATCTGGCATTTTATACCGGCTAGATCGCCTACATTTGGTGGCCTTTGGGAAGCAAGTATTAAATCCACTAAACACCATTTAGTCAGGGTTCTGGGGAACATCAATTTAAAGTTTGAACAATTTTATACTGTACTGGCCCAAATCGAGGCTATATTAAATTCCCGAGTACTTTCTCCCATGTCTTCCGATCCCAACGACGACAATGCACTCACTCCTGGCCTCTTTCTGATTGGACGACCATTAACGGCCATACCCGAGGAAGACGTATCCTCACTGCCCACGAATCTTTTATCTAAATACCAGCATTTACAAGCCATTTGCCAGCAGTTTTGGAAACGCTGGCAAAGAGAATATATAACCGAATTACATAAAAGAACAAAATAAAAGAAACATTGCCAAGAACAACAGAAGATTGGTACTTTGGTCCTTTTAAAAGAAGACGACGTTCAACCACTGTCCTGGCCAACGGGCAGAATCACACGGCTACATCCAGGTCAAGACGATGTCATTAGGGTGGTCAGCATTAGACTCCGATCCCCCGAGGTTAAGTGACCCACTGCAAGTATATGTGCCCTTCCCATACACTCAGAAGAACCAGAAGAACACTTTGAAAGCATCATCTTTCAAGGCCGGCGGGATGTTAACGCTCGAGACGCCAGCCGACGGCAGAGTTAACCAAGAGCAAAAGGGGTACCTCAGGGAGAAGGGACCTCTAGTATGAGAGTCGGCAGAGTATTCTTTTTCTAGTACACATTCAACGATCAGAATCAAAAAGAGCAACACGTCTAGGTGTAGAACAGTTATATCATAGTATTAAGTGTATCATTTATAAATTATTAGTTCAATATATTATATCAAACAACAAGAAATACAGTCCACTAATTTCAACGAACCAGCAATTCTTTCATCCTCAGCTATGGCAAGTCCAGATAATATCAAGTTTCTTCTTTTGTTTTCTTTCTCAAAAGTTTTCACTTTCTTGTTTAAAACTTCTATGTCTTTCTTCATAACTGCATTTTCTTGTTTAACTTGTTTTAGTTCTTCGTTGTATTATTTCTGTTCAATTCTAATTTGTTTTATTTCCTTCATCATTTCTGTGTTTTTGTTGATGAGCTCTCTCATCATTACCATCATCTCATTCTCTGTATCCCCATTCTATATCTGCTAGATTTCAATGGAGATCTCTTTTGTAAATTTACTTCTTCCAAAATATTCTTCGCTGTGAGACGGTTCTAAACCTCACTTTGCTTTTTTAACTTTGAAAGGTCAAAAACATAGCTAATGGGCATAATACTCACTTGGGAACACTGTCACTATTATTGTACATAAATTAAATAAACAGATTGTTTATCATGAACACCTGTAAAACCTCATTGTTTTGAATTATACTTCCACAATTCTTGTATAGGAATTTTTACTAAAAATCAACAACAACTTTTGTAAATCCATTGGTAAAACTTAACCCAATTCCAATTTAGTAAACAATTCAATTTGAGCTTTTGTTTACATTAATAGTTTTCTTCTCACTCAAATAAGAGCTTAAAATCTTGTATCGAAATATTTCCAATTGCCTGTTCTTATCAGCCTTATGTTATCCACATGTTTCTTATATGCTGATTTGCATTCACCAGTCTGACATCTTGCAACAACTTCGATTGTTTAGATTTTTATCTACGATTTATTTAAATAGCATAGCAGTACAGATAACGTCATCTGTCTTTGTCCAACATTGTAGATATTGCATTACAGAATCTGAAGTGATGTCGAGGATTATTTTTTATTAATTTCGAATAACTTTATTTTCCTTTGATCAAACGACTTGAAAATTGGTACACAACCACGCCTGTCTATGTTCTTTTAAGTTGTAAATTTTCGTTTCAATCACTTAGACAATTTGAGATATATTGCGTTTTAAAAATTATTTTTAAATTTTTTATTAAGAAAAATTGGCCGTTAAGATTTGATGAATGAACTCATCCAAGCCATTATCAAAATAAGGTTAATTCCCAAATTTGGTCCAAATCAGTGAAGTATTTTTTGAGTTTTCGGTTGGATACACACACACACACACACACAAATATATATATATATATATATATATATATATATATATATATATATATATATAAACATTTTAACTGACCATGGAAATGGGTTCCAGAGGACCTAATTCGCGTTCGTTTGAAGAAATTTTCCGAAAGTCTCACCATCGATACCTCTCTATTAGTGAATTTTCTTAATGAAAATTCACTAAAATGAACATCCACAAATTAAAGAGAATTTACCTAATTCGAAAGATATTTTTGTTGTATCGAGCACCAGCTGTTCCATATTTATTCTGTGCATATAAACATTCATTCTGAGGTTTAAACTAATGCATATTTTTTTAAATAATATTTTTTTTTCAACGCCTATATTTTTGATAAAAACCTGGATATAAATGTAACTAAATATATTTGTAATTTCTACATGTATGATGTAAGCAAAGTATTAAAATTAAAAAAAAAGTACAGTAATCAGGTAACATAAACAATATTCCTGTAAATGTAACAGCAGTACTGCATATAAAATTCTCGGCAGCAATCGCACATGGCCTGTAACAGCAGTACTGCATATAAAATTCTCGGCAGCAATCGCACATCGCCGTTGCAAGTTGTTTTACATGTATAGGTATTCATAATATCAAATATGAAATAGGAAAAACGTTAAGTATATATACCGATATCAGCAGATATCCGAGTATGTCTACTACTATACTAGAATTGTACGCTGAGTATAGATGCTGGATGCCTGTACACAAGTGGATACTAAGTAACGATTACTTTTCTAAATGAGTATTTGTTATTTCAGAACGGTTTCACCAATTAAAGGCAACAGCAATTAATGTTATTATTAGTAAAACAAAAAAAAAACAGTATCAACCCAAAAACCACAAAAATAATAACACAGAGTTATGCGCTGATACGTATTTCGACAATGAAGTTGTCTTCATTAGTAGCTGTCGCTAAACTGTACTTATTAGTGTTTGACATAGGGCCAAACAATTTTACCTTGTTAATGAAATAATGATATAGGAGGAAATTATCATTAATGTGGGATACTTTTATTAACATATTTTATCAAAACGTCAGGGGCCTCAGGACACGAACTAATGACGTTTACTCTTTTGTTTGCTCGCAGGCATACCCTCTTGACTGTTTTGCTTTTACTGAGACTTGGCTGGATAGTGATATTTATAGTAGCGAACTGTTTGATGATCAATATATAGTCTACAGATCAGATAGGGATTTTTCCTCCTCTTGCAAGACTAGGGAAGGTGGTGTTCTGCTTGCTGTGCACGCTCGCTTTGCTACTCGTCGCCTTGATATTCGGAGGGACTGTGGCAGATTTGATGCTCTTCCTGGTGTTGACATTGTGGGAGTCAGAGTCTCGGATCATCAGGCCTCGTTTAATGTTTTTGTTGTTTACATACCCAATACTCCAATTAATGACTACTGCCTCTTGTTTGAAGCTCTTGAGTCCCTGTGCATAAAATATGGTCGTCAGACACTCTTAGCTGGTGACTTTAACATGCCTGAATATGCTTCTTGTCTTCAGAACAGCCCCTCCGCTCGTGTGTCTGCTTTTCAAAATTTCTGTAATCTACTACTCCTTGGACAGTTTAATCATGTTGAGAATATTAACAACAGGATTCTTGACATGGTTTTGTTTACAGACACTTGCTTGTTGGGGGAGGCTTTTGATTCGCCCGTGATTCCTGATGGTCATCATCCCCCTTAATCATAGAGTATCCGGTCAGGGGTTCAATGGTCACTTCCCCTGTTGGTAACGCTAGGCAGAGATCATATAATTTTCGAAAATGTGATTTTGTCAGGTTGTATGCGGGCGGAGCTTGGCGGCTTGTGCTGGGATGGCATGGATGGGTTTCAGGATGTTGATTCTATGCTAGACTTTTTCTATTCCAGAATTTACGACTTGCTTGGTCTGTATGTTACCATGACTGCTCCAAGAGCATGTAATAGGTATCCCCGTGGTTTTCTAAATAAATTAAGGTTAGTATCAAATATAAATATTCATTATAGTGTAAGTTTAAGAAGTCTGGAAATGTGGATTTTCTGGATAGATTTAGGCAACCGAGACAAAAACTTAAGAGAGACATTTATCTTTCTCGAGTAAACTACTTTCAGAGCGTTGAAAAAGAGGTTACGTTTAATCCTAAAAAATGCTGAAACTGCTCTTCTTGGCGCCGTCAAAACTTTTCTATTGGGAATTCATCTAACCAGCAACAGGCAGTTGACAGTTTTGCTTCTTATTTTGCAGGATGTTCTGGTTCCGCCTACACCTCATCATCTCGAGCCGCCAGCCTGGCTTCGGGTGACATCGCAGTGTTTTTCGTTGATGACTTTACAGATGATGAAATTTTTACAGCTGCTAAGAGAATTAAGGCTAACATGTCCTGTGGACCTGATCTAGTTCCTGGCTTATTGGTGCGCGACTGCTTATATGCTTTCTTGACTCCACTTAAGAAAATTTTAAATTGATTCTTAGATCTGGAACATTCCCCGCGATTTGGAAGCTGTCACGAGTTCTCCCTGTCTTCAAGGCGGGGAATAGTGGAGATCCACCAAACTATTGACCAATAGCCATACTATGTGTCTTTTGTAAGATTTTCGAGGCCTGCCTCTTTCGGCGAATACTGTTTTACATCAAAAACATGCTCTCTATTTCTCAGCACGGTTTCATTCCAGGGAGATCGACTGTAACGAATTTTGTTGATGTTACACAGTTCATTGCATCCGCTCTCGACCGCTCTTCACAGGTTGATGTTGTGTATACTGATCTATCTAAGGCATTTGATTGTCTAAATCATTCTGTTCTAATTGACAGGATGAGGGCTATCGGATTCTCTGAGGGCTTGCTTGGCTTGTTCAGATCTTACCTGGATGGAAGAAGGCAATTTGTTGAGGTTGGGGGCTTCAAGTCTGACACCTATCACATAGCTTCGGGAGTGCCGCAGGGTTCCATACTTGGTCCGTTACTGTTTAATATATTTATTGACCCAGTTAAACAGGTTGTGCATGTTCCTTTTTTAATGTATGCAGATGATATTAAGATTTTCGCAAATATTTCGAGTGTTGAGGACTGTTTGCAGCTCCAGAACTGTCTACAGATTCTTGATGAATGGTGTTGTCGGAGTGGTTTCTCTATGAATGTTTCCAAGTGTTGTGTGATGCCCTTTACTCGAAATAAACACGCAATTACTTTCGTGTACAATATAAGAGGGCTTCCACTTGATCGCCCCGGGACAGTTAGGGACATTGGAATTGTTTTTGATGGTACTCTATCTTATAAACCACACTACGAGCTGACTGTCAGTTCTGCTTACAAAACTCTTGGGTTTCTGATAAGAAACAGCAAACATTTCTCACAGACTGACACCCTCCTCCTGCTCTTTCATTGTTTGGTTAGATCCCGACTTGAATATGGCTCAGTTGTGTGGGCCCCCACTTATGAGATACATGTGGCAAGTCTAGAATCAGTGCAAAGGAAATTTCTAAAATTTCTTAGCTTTCATGAGGATGGTCGATATCCTTCTATTGATTTTCCTCAAGAAGGTTTACTTCTACGCTTTGGTCTGCAGAGTCTGTCAATGTGCAGGCAGTGCAGTTTCGTTACATTTTTATACAAACTGGTTAATTCTCTGTTCGATTTCCCTAATCTGCTTTAGCAACTTAATTTCAATGTGCCTCATATTGCAGCACGTTTTCCAGGCACAGTCTATCTCCCGACCGCTCGTACGCGATTGCTGCGATCGTCTCCAATTTACCAGATGTGCAATGATTATTCTGTATTGCAGGGCAGCCTAGATATATTCTCATGTAATATATCAGAGATAAAAATGTTTTTCAAAGCGATCTAATTTGTGACTCTCTTTTGTGTAGTTTGTTTGATTATTGTTTGTTATTATGTTTTGTGTATCGGCCCATTCTTAGTTTGGCTTTAAGCTGTTGGATGGTGTATGAATAAATAAATAAAATAAATAAATAAATTCAATTAAAAAAATATATTTTTACCTGGTTCATTTATTCTGATGAAGGCATGTCTGTGATTCCGTTTTGTATAAAAACAATTCTCACAGTAGTCAAAATTATCACAGGATTTGCATTTGAACCTGGGCCCCCTTATTGGTGTAATACAACAACTGTTACAAGATATTCCTTCATGGCAAGAAGGGACAACCTCCATTTCCTGTATCAGGCCTGTCCAATTCTGTTGCTTTGAAAAATCTACTGTCAAGTCATGTCCATTTGGTGAAATTGCTGAAAATATTTAGATCGTTTACGTGACCTGAATAGGCCATATGTTGTTAATATGATTTGATTCCAACAAAAACTTACCAGTAACAACACCTATGCTATCATGTGTAACATATCCCCATTTATATCGAGGTGTGGATACTGTAGGCTTGACCCTCACTTTATCACCAACCTTTATTGTGGATGGTACTGGGGTAGATGGTGGAAATCCTAATAATTCCACATGCAGAAATCTAACCCAGTATGTGCTTACACGATTTTGCCAGTTGACCTACAAAAATTAAATTATTTAAAAAAATCATTAACATTATTATCGGATGCCAACATGTTTAATTTGTTTTTGTTCATAATATGTTATGTGAATAGTAGTTTTGATTTTTTCGTAAATTTCCGTTCAAAAATGACAAAAAAATCGCCCCCTGATTGGAGTGGTAGGTGTCCAGTGTATTACATATTTTAGCTATATAATGAAAAGAAACTAACTTATTGATGTAAACCATTTTTATTTTCATATTTGTATCACAAATAACAAACACAATAATGGTAATAAGGTACATATATCTACACAAAACAAGAAAACATATACACAAATTGAATAAGGCAGTGAAATAAACACAACATATTACGTCTATCTACGACATAAAATAAACAACTAGTAAGCACAACATTTTCTTTGCTGGTAAGCTTTGAATTGATTCATTGTCATTGCTATTACGTTGTAAAACCGTTTCATACTAAATACAGATGTAGACTTTTTCTCTGGTTTCGCAATTGCTTGTTTTCCTCTGTAATCAGTTTCGCCATTTTATGGCACCATCAGGTCAACAGCTTCAAGTCTGTGAGGGGGAACCTACAGCAGAAGTATCATTCCCTGCTTTGATACCCCTTTGTGGATGACCTGCTGGCTCTCCTGTGGCTGTGGGAGGTTGTGGTTCAGTTGTATGCTGGTTCGAGGTAAATCCGAAGAGGAACTTTCAAATACTCTTCAAGAAACTCTAAACATAGTGAATCATTGGTGCCAGAGTGATCAGATGTCTGTGGACCCTCAGGAAACTACCATTGTCCCATTCACCAGAAGGAGAAGGTTGAATAAATTAAAAGAACCTACTCTTGTAGATGAGACACCACCATTTGTGGAACTGGAGAAATATCTGGGGGTTACTCTCACACAGGATTGTCCCTGTGGTAACGCCAAAGGATCTGTGGGAACCACTGAAGAACAAACCCACAGCAAATGTATTGGCTCTATGTAGTGGTAATCAGACTAATGATAACGTATAGAGCTATAGTTTGGTGACCTAAGGCACTTATTGTGATACCGCAACGACTAAACCCAGCTACAGATAAGCGTGTCTGATGATACCGCGTGCACTGAGCACCACACCATCAGCCACTCTAAAAGTCCTCCTAAATATCCCACCTTTTCACATACAGCTAGAGAGGGAGGCTAGGTGGGCAACATACAAACTTAAACAAACAGCTGACAGCGAAAGTCACGAGATACTGGAAACGGTGTCAAATCTGATTCCTCCAAACACCTGCAGATACTTTGTCATTCAAGACTGTCCTCACAGACAGGGACGATTGGGATATAAATAAAACGTCCCTATTGAGGGAACATTTCTGCTGGTACACAGACTGTTCCAAAACCAAGCCAGGGGTAGGAGTTGGTGCATGTGGGAGCAGCTCCGACACAAGAATATCATCTAGCCTCGGTAAGTATGCAACCATATACTAGGCAGAAGTATGCCACTGATATGTGTGCAAGGGAGGTTAAACAAAAGCGTTGCACAATCAAAATGATATAAATATTTCCTGATAGCCAAGCTGCTACAAAAGCACTTTGCACCTACGGTCACAATTCAAAAACATTATGGAGTTGCAAGACTGTCCTTAACAAATTGGGAATTAACAATGAGGTGTCACTGGTCTAGATACTGGGGCACTCTGACCGTGATGGCAATGTAGCGGCTAAAGCTCTAGGTGCAAGAGTTGCGCCGAGGCGGACTATATCTGGGTATATCCTTATGCACAACAAAATGCACCTTGAAGACCTGGATGGATACAAACACATTTCAACAATGGCAAAATCTGCCAAGATTAGACCACTCTAAGGCCTTCACAAAGGGCCTCTCAAAGTCAAGCGCTAAAAAACGCCTATGTATTAGTAAGGAACAGGTGCAGGTATATAATCGATTAAATCAAAAATGACTTTCACCAATCAATAAGGGACCAAGTAATAATGTCTAAACAATACCAGATATTTCTGGTCTATGGCAAAAAAAATTAGATATAAATTTCACCATCAGTTACTTTTCTCCACTGGTTGAATCAAAGCTTGAGCCACAGGTAAAGGGCTTACCAACGATTCCAGCTGTGAAGTCAAAAATAAGATAAATATTGTTCAGACATCATACTGTTAAGCACATATTGGAAAATTTAGACATCAAAAAGGTATCCGGGCCTGACGTGGGTATTCCACAACTTTTTTGGCGTATAAATGACCAACAATCCGATCTACGCTTTGCTCATGACAGCACTCTTCACAGCACATTCTCATCGATTCGCCCAATATTTACTTCTAGCTCCGAGAGAGAAGAAGAGCCGAAGTAATATATTTCCTAAATAAGGACCTGTCTAAGATTATGGGGCCTGGAAATCTGGTTATGTTTAATGCTTCAAAAACAAATAATTGCATTGTCGCCAGAAAGAATGTCCTACACGGCACACACGTTTTAATGGCTGGCAAAATACTGCCCAAAATATCATCACTCTCTACATTGTGTATAACTATTGAAGATGATCTTTGCTGCCATTTACATTTTTCCAATATTGCACAAGCAGCAAGGAAGAAGTCTGGGTTTCTGTTTAGCTTTAAAGTTTGTTTTTATCACAGCAGCTTCTGACACTGTATAAAGCACAAATATATCCATAATTGGAATATTGTTCTTGCAATTGAGATTCAGCAGATAATCAGAAAGGAACCTGAAGTGCTACAAAGTTACTATAGCAAACAAATGCAAGACCTACAAGTCAGCATGAAATACATGTCCGACCACTTTGAAGAGCAACGTCTGCATTATTCGGAACTAGTGAAAGGGAATAAAGAACTAGTGAAGATGAATAACGAACTGCAAATAAGAGTGGAAGCATTGGAGACCAGAATTAATCATATGGAGCAGAATGGAAAAGCAAACAATATTTTGATTTCGGGGATATCACCACGAACAGGAACAATAAGGGAAATAATTGGGCAGCTGTTTACTGCAATAAATTTGGACATAAAATAAAATGAAATAACAAGCTGCTATAGGATAAAAACAGGTAAATTCAGTGAACCAATTGTTGTTAAGTATGTATCACAAGAATAAAAGAAAAAAACTTGGCAGAAAATATCAATGAATTACGAAACAGAATCATGAAAGCTATGAATCATATTAACCAAAATACCCGCACCAGAGTTTGCAGGCATGTTTCAAAAAGGTGCATTGAACAAAACGGTGGCCATATTGAATAATTTTCTATTTAGTGTATTTTTAAGTTTCTATTTTATTATTTGTCGAGTTCCTTTTCTAATTGTGTTGTTTTGTGGAGTTTAAGTTTCTATTTGTTATTGCCAGGTTTCGTTATTAAACTGTTTCACATAATCTTACCTAGCATTATTACCTAATTAAGTATTGTAAATTAAATCACAATATTTTTTTATCGTGAATCATTACGGAAAATTACGTTAAAAGTATAAGCCTATTGTTTGAGTCCATGGCCTACTGCTTTTTGAACACTTTTTGTTTGTCATTTATTTTCTGGTATTGGATTTCATAGCCTACTATCCTCAAAACGGTTTTTCTCAAAATTGTCAGTACAATTACAAGATTTCTTAAGCATGTTGTACATCATTGGAAAGCTCTTTTCACAGGCTATCACATGAGCAAAAAATCAAATATGGCTGCCATAATAAAAATAAACCTTGATACCTGTAGCTCAAAAAAAAGACAATCCAAAGTTGAAGATAGCATAAAAAGATTACTCTGTAAAAAGTGTCCTGAAAATGTGCAAGTCTTAGACATGTCAGATCAACACCTACTTAAATATTTAAGAAAAAATAAATCGACAAATTTTGGTTTTCTCATAATAACTCGAAAACGAAAAGAGGCAGGGCAAAATACAAATCATATTTGGAACGAGCATGAAATTCTACAAAACATTGCTAATTTAATCGTCTCCCTTTTTGCCTCAGACAAATATGCATTTAAATAGAGGTGATTTATGACCAGAGATATTCCAATTTGTGGCTAATGGACCTGGCTTCCGAGGCCATATAGTAATCATCACACACATGACCAGAGATCACCATCAAAGAATTACCTAATACCGACAACCAAAACTTGTTGGTAACGTTTTTATAAACAAGTTTTTATTACTTCTGATTAGAGCACAATGGTTGAAGCCAGCGACTTGACTGGCTATATGCGTGCTCTTTTCAATACCAGAGACGCTTTGCGTTTTAGAGGAATGCTGTTAAGTAAAACCATGCCATAAAATTTGAAAACGGTCGAATCCACTATTAGTTAACAAATTTGTAAGATACGGTTAAGTATCTGTAAAACTAGTGCTGGAGCACTCGTAAAGAAGGGTTTTCCAGAATAGCTGACTATCTGAACTATTAATTCTCGGAAGTGTCTAAATTTTGGGTGACTAGCTTAAAATTTCCAGAGTAGCAGGCTTCTTCTGTAATTATCTGAGTCCCCGAAACTGTGGCGAAGTTTACCGCTGGCGTATGTGTTCTTTCAAAGAGCAACAACTTCCCCTTTTTTTTTTGCCTTTATCAAGGCTTTCGTGTTGATACCGACCACTACGTTCAACTAAAGTACCTATCATCTGTATACAGGATGAGCATTGTTGGGCATACAGAGCTCAGCCTTTTACAGGGCCTGTTTGAGGGCCTTTCTCCAAAAAGTTGCCGTGGGTTCTTGCAGCTTCTAAGTATGTATTAACGAAACTTTCATATTTGTGAATTGTTAACTGAACTTTGATTAACGTTTGATATCTTTTATTGATTTCAGCATTAAGATGTAATGTACTTTGTATTTTGAATTGATTTAGGTCTCACGATCACATTACCAGTAATAACTGTATTTGAATCGTTGACCGCAGAACTTTCAATAGCTATCGAGATTGCTTTAAACAAAAAAGATATAGACCTATGTAGGTAATATCTCGATAGATATATTTTATGTAGTTCACTTCAGTTAAGACTGGAATCTATTTGTCAATTAAACATTATTAATACTAACCGGTGCATATCACTGTATATCTAAACTGTGAGTTTGTTAATTCAGGCATACTTACATTATTACAGTCTGTATTAGATTTTGAAGTCTGACAACTGATCTATGTTTATATATATATATATATATATATATATATATATATATATATATATATATATATATATATATATATATATATAAAATAACAACTCTAAATTGGGCGTGTTTTACTGTCATCCACTTATATCAATTTTTTTAGGCTTTAAATGGAAGCCAAATAAACCTTGTTAAATTGTTTCTGTGGTGCATTATTGTGTCTTATACCTCTACCAGATTTTTTTTTTCAGTGCTTCAAGACGTATTATCATCTTACAGGAACACTAAAATATCAAGTACCAGCTCTGGCACTTTGTATAAACGCTAAAATAAAAAACACAGAGCCTGGCATCCTATTATGTAGATCATGATAACTAGATTCCATTCAGTTAAGTAATTGACTTTGCCTAAATTGTCTTAAATGTCCCAGTATTGTGCAGAGCTGTCGCTAAACAGTTTATCGACAGCTACTGATGAAGACAAATTCGTTGTCGAAATACATATCTAGCATATAAACTCTCTATTATTATTTTTATGGTTTTTGGGGTGATTTTTCTTTTTGTGTTCAGCCTTACTCTTTTATAAATCTACTGAGCTACCTGAATTTGAGCTGCTTCTTGATAAATCGTCGAATGTTGTGTCTGAGCCACTTTCGTCTACTGATTCTGAATGTTCATAAATGTGACTGTCCATGATATACTAATATTATGTACTAGCGATTTCTCGAAATTACTTTGGGCAGAAATACACACACAACTTTTGCATGTAGGGAAGCATCGTAACAAACTCTATCAATTTGTAAAACCTACTGAATTGAATGTAATGTATAATGCACTGCACCCGCTGCTCACTGATTTCAGCTCCAAGTCAACAATGAGCAATTATAAAAAGCCAATTGGACTCAACGTGACTAAGTGAAACATGTGGGAAGACGTAGTGTCGATCCTACGAGATAATTCGGGTCCAGGAGCCTAAAATGTTCGAAGCCCGAGTTAAGTCGGGCATGGAAAAATAGAAATGACCATTTCCAAATTATCTCAGGCAAGGTCGTTAAGCGGATAAATCCAGCTACGTTAAAACCATTAACGAATTAACAGATGGAAATATCAACGAACAACCACTAGTAAACTCAAAAACATCAACTGTTTTTAATAAGTTTAGTTTTAACTATCTCTAAAGCTAGTTGCTGCAATTAAATCAGAGGAGTTTCCTGTAACATAGCAGCTTATAATTTATGCAGTTAAATTGCTAGCGTAATTCAACCTAATCCAGATATGATGAAGTTGCTAAAATAACAGTATTACCACAACGTCCCAAGCGGACAAATTTCATAATCTGTCTAACCCAAATCGAATTGTATTCAATTATGTGTGGCAAGAGTGTGAAAATTCACAAAAGCAGTGAAGTGTGAATTGTGACTCCATGTTGATATGTTCAGGTCTAACCGCCTTTATTTGCAGTATATTCATTCAGTTAACAAATTCAACTGATATATGCGCTATACCTCTTGGTTTGCACTCAAATTGCTTTTCTTTTTCCTTTTTTTCTAGCGGCCAGAATTTTGTTTGTAATGTTATATTTGCTCTCATATTGGACCTGGCAAATGTTGTTGGATAAAAAGATGACAAACATAAACAATGAAAGTAAATTGTTTCGAGAAAAATAAATACTAGTAGGTGTATGGATTGTGAATCGAAAATTCATTTTGGCTAAAAAATAAGTTGACTGTTGTTTGTAAAACAAAATGTTGCTTTATAAAATGAAAATGTAATACAGTTATGCTTTATTTGCATAACTGAGTAAACCGTGATTCTGAGCTCATTTTATAAGGGTTTGCGAACAAATTTACGGCCAAATAAATTATCTGCTCTGATGAAATTATACAATTTTGTTTGTGAATATTGTATTAACTAAAACAAAGGTTTGTCAATGATAATATTTTCACCAGCAATTACAACAGTTTGTTTACATTTTTTTTTTTTAAACATTTTTTACACACAGATAGATGCCGTAGTTATCACTACAGTGATTGTATAAAGACAGTGTGGTCATATGTTTTGATTGGTCAGTGATCACATGGGATCAGCAATGCCATGTTTCATCATTGTTTGTTTAGAGCCTTATGGAAGAAACAGGGAAATTTAACAATTTAAATCCAGCTACACATACCCTGGAGCAGATAGATATATTTTATCGTGGGACTGTCTACAAATTTGTTCCAAAAATAGTACTGGATGATGTTCTTTCACATCCTTGGATAGACCTGTACAAACTGGTACAGGGTATCCACATTTTCATCTTAAATAAGTTATTATTTGATGTCCCGCTGTCAACCTTTCATGTCATCACCACAGGAAATTATTACCAGAAGCCTCTGTTAACTAGTTTATTACACATTTTTTTGCATGGGATCATCGGAGCTTTTAGAGTAAAATGCTACTTGCTCTATCATGGCAGTACAAAACCAACACAAGGTGTACTGGGCGGACTGTCCAGGGCTCAGACATGGGAAGTCAATAATTGACGGACCCAGTTCAAAGAGAGCTGTGGAGCTGCTAAACCTTAGCAGAGGACAGCTCAGAAACACAACAGGTCTCTTGACGGGACACATGGCCGTCAAGAAACACCTGCATAAAATGGGGCGGTTCGAAGGGGACCTCGCATGCAGACTCTGCGGCGAGGGGGAGGAATCAGCCCAGCACATCTTGTGTGAGTGTATAGCTCTGGACCGGAAAAGACAACTTAACTACGGTCACTCTAGACCGGAGACAGAGCAATATAAAACTTCACCCTACCAATCGCTGTGCAGACTAGTTCAAGGCACAGTGATCTTGGAATGGGTGGAGTAAGACTAAGGGTATGCACAATCAACCAAAGGTTGCGGTGCTATCGGGGCGGCAAGGCCGCGGACGAGCCCTGAGGGAAAAAAATAAAATAAAATGGCAGTACAACATTCCACAAAGTACTTGGCTAGCTGTTAAATTTTTGAAACAAAATAATTCAAGGCTTTCAGAACTTAGCACCTGATTTAACATGTGATTTCTGACTTTTCTTTAACCTGAAAAAATATTTCTACTCACATTGTTTTTCTTCAGAATATATTCATGTCACCAAATGTGACTTTGTCAGCATTTCAGAAAATGAATGCCAATTCGAAGATATATTAAAGAAGAATGCTACTTTTAATATATTATCCTGAATATTGAATTTAGTGGTTTTTTATAACTCGAACTTACTAGAAATATGACTGTACTGGTTTTATTCTCAAATATAACATACTCACCTGCAGATTTAAATCATAAAGTCCTTCATGGTCAATTGCAATTACTTTTCCTATATCACCAAGTTTTACTTCTTCATACTCTCTACAACATCGAACTAGCATGCCCACCTCTACGTTATCACGAACATACATAGAGTATTCGTCAGTTGATAAAAACTGTGATCTTCTGCAGTAAACTTGTGGCCTATTCTCTGGATCATCAGCCTAGAAGAACAGAATGACATTAGAATACTGCAGAAACTAACAGTGGCCAACTAAATTAAACTTACAAAACTGGAGCTCACTTGGCCACCCACTGGACCTCCATTTATAAGATTACTACACGAAATAGAATCAGTATCAGATTCATAAACAGAGCTCATAGATTCTGTATCAGACGCTGCTACTTCTGGATGCTCTAGAAGCCAACTGACAATGGTTTCTGGAGTCAGAATAGCATCACGACCAATGGCTGCAAAAATTACAAGAAGCAAATTTAGATTTGATTTTATTCACTTATCATCAAAAATTTTCAAATCATAGAAGGTGGGAATAAAATAGATACAATGGGCATTTACTCAGGCGTAAGCTGCACTTTCAAGTTTTAAGGCGTTTTCATTGGTCACAAGACAATTCTTTCAGAAAACAGACCAGAAAACCATGATCGCTGCTTACGTTCATCTATTTTAATAGAATTCTACAGGGTGTTTTAAAAAAGTCTGCAGAATTTCTGAGACGTATAGTACACCAAAAAATAAGTGTAGTTTACTCTATAAAACTATTTCTCAAAATGCACTGCTAAAGAGCTACAGTCTCTAGAAGGAGACTCTCAAAAATGGTTGTTTTGGTATTTTCTTCAAAACTGCTACAGGTAACTTAATGAAATTTGACACATGGGTGTAGTTTTTTATGAGAAATATTACTAACTTGTTAGAATCTTCCTATTTCATTTAGTAGCGTAACTTATAAGAGGGTTGGAATGGTTCAATTTCCATATATTTTGTGTGTGTAGTTTTATCTAATACATTTATCGAAAATCTCAAAGCTTTACTTATTTTACATAAGAAAAGTATTCTTGTTAAAATGTTTTAAACTTGACCGTTTTCAAGTAATTTGCAGTTGAATGTTGACGGGTTACTCAAGCTTTTGAAATCACTTGTCCAAAATGCCTTTGAAAATCTCTTAAGTAGGCCATGCTATGAATTAAGCAAATGAGCAGGGTGTCAGCTTGACATTGCTTGACGTATTTTTAGAACTAGTTTAAAATAAAAAAAAACTGCATAAGAAGGAAACATAAAATGAAGTGTGATAATCAAATGTAATATTTAGACAACATGAAATGAAACAACTTTAGGATTATTTATAAACTCAAAAAAACCTTAATAACACTCGTGAACCACAACAAAATTAATAAATCACAACAGGTCCTCAAAATGTACCTGTTCTCTTGAATATATAAATTTAATCTTTCGTTTAAATTATTTGTTAGATTATTTAACACTTCACGATTATTTTGAGGAAGTATAGATTCATTAATTATTTTGTTTCTTAATTACTTGACCATGTTAATTTCTTTTTCATTTTTGCTTCCAGATATCCAAAATTTTGAAGTCAAGTGGATTCATATCGGGACACCTGGCTGGCCAGTGAATTCGTCTGCACCACGCCTGATCAATTTGTTTAGAACATTAATATTTAATCACTGTCGCACTATTTACTAAAATGTTGGGGCACACCATCATGCATAAAAAACATGTCCCTTCTAAGATGTAAGGGTCCATTCTCCAATATTTGGAATAGATCATTTTCTGAAAAAATGGAATACATATCTTCATTTAAGGTCGCAGAAAACTGGTGAAACCCTACGAATTCATTTCCTAAAGTAGCTGCTCAAACATATCTTTTAGAACCATGTTGACAGTGAGACACTCTAGTTACTCTAGGATTTTCTTCGGCCCAGAAATGTGACCTATAATATTTTAAAACGCTCGCCCTTGTAAACGTTGCTTTGTCCATAAATAAGATTTTATTTAAAAAAATTAGATCCACAGCTTTCCGTTTAAACAGTAACTCACAAAATCCGACTCTTGATGGCCCATCCTCTAGTAGTAAATGTTGCACTTGGTTAAAATGGTAAGGATGCAGTTGCTGTTCTTTCAAAGTTCTAAATGCACTTGCATGGAAAATATTAGTTCTTAATGCTAATCTGCGTGAACTAATTGTAGTCTCAGGAAAAACAGCTTTCAAAACTTGTTCCTCAACTTCTATCGTTCGTGCACTTCTAAAACGTCCTCCATCTGCGTTTTTTATTTTAAGCGAACAATTTTCTCGTAATCTTTGCTCTATTGCCAAAAAGGTTTTTCGATTCGGTACATTTCTAGTAGAAAATTCTTCTACATATCTTCTCACAGCTGCACTCGAATTTTCCAAACACTGACCCAAGGTTAAAATCATATCAACTTGTTCAGCATACGTATAGTTTCAAATATTTTTTTTTTTTATAAATAAATGTTAGGTTTTAGTTTCGGGGATTGGTTTTATTTCACTCACTTTTCCTTTTATTAAAGGTTTTTATTAAAAAGGAAATCAATACGACACAGCTTCTACAAAACATCAACGATTACCAGCACATTATTACACGCTTTATCTGCTTGTCAAACTGAAAACGAACTAACTATAGACAAAATTAACTACTAATGAAAGTAACTACTTCATAGACATGTGTGGGTAACTTGCCATTGCCTACATAGATGGCGTTTGTCATATATTCAACAATAAATAATAGAAATAATACTGTGACATTTGCAATCCGCGAAACAATGTCAAGCTGACATCCTGCTCATTTGCTAAATTTTTATCATGGCCTACTTAAAAGAGTTTCGAAAGCGTTTTGGGCAAGTGAGTTCAAAAGCTTGAAAAACATGTCAAGATTCAACTGCAAATAACTCTAAAACGATCAACTTTAAAACATTTTAACAAGAATACCTTTTTTATGTAAAATAAATAAAGCTTTGAGATTTTCGATAAATGTATTAGGTAAAACCGCACACAAAAAAGATATGGAAATTGGACCATTTCAGTCCCCTTTTAAGTTACGCCTCTCAATAAAATATGGAGATTATAACAATACAGTAACATTTCTCACAAAAAGCTATGCTCCTGTGTCCAATTTCATTAAGTTACCTGTAATAGTTTCGAAGAACATGCCAAAAACTTCTTTTGAGAGTCTTCTACAGGCTCTAGCTCCTTAGGGCTGCATTTTCAGAAATAGCTTGATAGGATAAACTACATTTATTTTTTGGTATACTGTACATCCTATGAATTTTGGCAGACATTTTTAAAATTATTAATTCATGTTTTATTTTAGAAAATTGTAGCACACTTAGTCCTGAATCTAAACTGAAACTGGCGAATCTTATATCCGATGAATTTTATTTCTAATTATTTTTTTCAGCCATTTCATAATTGCTGTTATTTCAGTTGGTGATTTTTCTCATTGAAATATGCAAGTTTCATGATACATATAATTTGTTTAGGTCTGTACAATTTTTACTTAGATATTTAACAATAAAATAAGTCACTACATGTAGGACATTAGGCATATATAATACTTTTATATTTCCAGAGGCTTCACGATGTGTAATTAATGTTGGAAGTTGATGAAAAAAATGCAGAATATTTAATATTACTGCCACCAACAAATGCACGTGGAGATGTCACTGCTGAGGATTCGGCTGGCCAGGATAATGTTGACTAAAACAATTTACATAGTTCACAAATGCAGAGTCAAGTAGAACTAAATTATGCTCAAGATACTGATGACTGGTCATCTGGTGATGATTTATCTCTTACAACCTTTCAGAGCGAGGTAATAAAAAAAGAAAAGAATATCATTATGAGAAAGAAGACTTGACCGCATCTCCACATACTTTCGAAACTCAGGAAAATTTTAACCTCGAAAACAACACTCCTTATAACTATTGTGTGAGATTTGTCGGTAATGAATTTTTGAAAAAAATCATAGAAGAAACGAATAGATATGCATCAGAAAAAACAAAAACACCACTATAGAGTTATCCAAGGTGAAATGTTTCCTAGGTGTTTTAGCTACGACCAATATTAGTACCAAGTATAAAGATCTTGGCATGGGAACAGCTGTTATTTTAGAATATGCTGATCGATTGAGAGAAAAATATTCCAAAATTTAATTCCAGCTGTATTTTGAGAACTTTTTCTCGTCCATATTGTTGTTGGAGAATTTGACAAAAATAAAAATGTATGGCACCAGAACCATTAGACAAAACCACATACCCAGCAGTAAACTCATAAATTCTAAAGAGCTCAAGAAAAAAGGATGTTATCACTATATAAAAATAGAAGGGAGTCTAATATTGTTTTCATAAAATAGAATGATAATAATAGTTACTTTCTGCTCCAATTCAAAAAGTGGGTATCCTTTGAATCTGGTAAAAGACATTCACAAGGGGAAAGGAGCTTGTGCAAGTGGAGCAACCAAATGTTGTAAAATTCTAGAATAAAGGGATGGGTGGTGTAGACCGGCCGGATCAGAACATTACTCTTTATCGTACCTACGTTCATGGTAAAAATGGTATTTACCATTAGCCTCTCATTTCGTTGACATGTGGGTTCACAATGTTTAGCAACTATACAAACACAAGGGAGGAAGCTTGGATCACCTAGGTTTTAGGATGAACATTGGCACTGTACAGGCTGTCCCATTTTGGTTGCAATTGCCTAGTATCTCGGTTATTAGTAAAGGTAGAACCTTGCAGTTTACACGAACCTAAGCTACTTTTTTTGTGAAACGAAAGATGCCACAAACACAATTGTCATAGCCCTCTTAGTTTCCGAGCTATAGGGCGAGATTGAAAATATTACATTTTCAGGTACCCCTTGTATTTCAGTTGTCTGACAACTTATCAATAAGACAAAAAAGAACCCTTTTAGAACTTTTTACGCGGAATCTGGTGGCGTAGTTAGTTTTTTTCTAAATATTATTGTTTTTGAAATATTGCCCAATGTTTCGTTTTTTTAAATGGCACATTTTGCATTTTCACAAGCTTCTCAAAAATATATAACATTATGGGTCTCTTTTAATAAACGACGAAAGAAATCCTAATTTTCATAATTCGCATTCAAAATTTTGCAGTATGCTATGCAAACAATACTGCTGATTATCGTTTACTTGGAAGCAAGTGATAGTTCCCAAAATGTGTTCTACGTCATGTCACTGCTTGTCTTAATTACATGAATTTTGTTTCATTTACAAATTTGTCCGTTTTGTTTGTATTTTTTTTATTGTGTGAAGGTATATTTGTGACTGTGGCAGTAAACCAAACTTTCGAACATTTTGAGAAATATAATATGTTAGCTTGTTTAATATTAAGCAATAAAATTCTTGAAGCGGCAGCTGGGATGTTAACTGGTAAACAGTCGGTTTTCAGTTATATTTAAATACTATTGGTTCATTTTTATTCAGATATCCAGATAAGAGGCAACCCATTACATCCACTTTTTATCGAATAAAAAAGAATTTACTTGGTCACGGATCATTTAACAAACCTAGTTCAAAAACATATATAAAAGAAAATCGAGAGGTTGAGGAAGTCACAGTTTTGACTAATGTAGAAGCTTACCCCACAAACTCCTGTAGAGCGATTGAAAGGAGCGTAGGTATTCCAAAAGTTAAAGTTAAAAAAATTCTAAGAAAACACAAATACCACCCATACAAATTTAGGCTTGTCCAGCACCTACCCCTGGGGACGCTCAACATCGGGTAGTCTTCTGCAATTGGTATCGGGAAAGAGGTGATATTGTTGGAGACTTTGCAATGAAGGTTATATGGTCAGATCCAGCTCATTTTAGTATACTTAATTCATTCTGGTATACTATACTATACAATAGCAGATTCTGGTCCCAGGAAAACCAACACCAAATATTTCACAGAAGACAACAGGGCAGGTTTGGTCTAAATGTGTCGCCTCATATTAGGAACACAGATAAAATTTTATATATTTGAGAGAAACCTAACAGCCAATTGCTACGTTGAAATTTTAGAGACAGCTATACATGAATTGCTCGATGATGTTCCTTTAGGACATGTAAACAAAATTAATTTTCAACACGACGGGGCTCCTGCACACAATTCTCAAATGCCAAGGTTATTTCTGGAGAATAATTTTCCAAATCAATGGATCGAAACAATGCCCCCCTAGGTCTCCAGACTTGTCTATATTGGATTTCTTTCTATGGGGATATCTGGAGAATAAAATAAAATAAAGTTCATCATGATAATATTCAAGATTTAGGAAACGCAAAGAGAGACCACCCTTCGCTACTCACAAAATCATTCCGTTTTGCTTAATTCCTTAAAACGAATAGAAAAAGTAGGCAAAGCTTGCATACAACAAAATGGAAGTCATTTGGACAGTTCTTTTGATTTACTAGATTACTTTAGTGCTCTTGTTACGATTTTCAAAGTTGGTGTGTGCTGATAAAGACTTCTTGGATAATAATTATTTATTAATGTTATTTCCTTTTGTGGAAAATTAGTAACAAAAATATTGATGAACAGCTGTTATTAAATAATTTTCTCGATTTATTGTTAGCATATATAAATAAAATAAAACTTCTGGACGCAGCAAGTGCGTTATAGTAGTGAATTTTCATAAAAATGTTTTTAATAGCAAACATGTTTTTTTTAAGAAAGCAGGCATCAATCTATATAGTAGAAACAATGTGCCAAGTTTCATCAAAATAACTTTATTGTTTGAAAATATACAAAAAATTCCGAAAGTAAACTTAAATTGTTCCCGGAAAAAACTGGTTTCCTGGTCAACCTTATAGGTTAATAGAAAATTGAGCTATTCAAATTTGAAGCATTTAATGAAAATTCGCTACCATAACGCACTTGCTGCGTCCCGAATTTCTTTTCTTACAAAGATGTATTATATTTAGATGGAAAATGCAAAAATGCAATAACATAGGGCGTGTTCGATTAAAAAAAAAAAAAAAATAAAATAAAATAAAAAAATAAATTGAATCATCAAGGACCTATGGGCCACCTGTAATTGTGGAAATATTTTTTAAGATCTAGCTCAAGACACCCTATAACTAATGTATACCATTTTTTTTTCTCGTAACTTGATAGTAACAGATATATTGAGCTTTAATGATTTTTTTACGAAAATTTGACAAAAATGATATACCATTAAACGATAAACTCTTTAGCCAACACTACTGCCAAAGCATCAGAGAAAGGGTCTATTTTAAATGAATTTTCTGGGAATATTTTAGTAAAATGAAGGACAATGACGATTGAAACTAAGAGTTCAGGCTTTGTAAAGCATTCTTCTCGAGACATTTTCTTTCCATAGCTCATATTAATTTCAGGTTCATTGCCTAAATATTACCAATTTTGACATTCTAAATCGCGACTTTGACGTTTTGAGGAAAACCCAAATTTATTTTTCTTTAAATGCCTGTAACTTTTTTGTCCTTTAACGTACAGGTAGCTTACCTATGATGATATGAACCCGCGTACCAAATTTGGTTGACATTACTTTTTTAATTCCGGAGATATAAATTTTCTTCGAATGAAAACTCAAAATTTTCCCGGAAAACCTCGTCCGATTTTCTTGACTAACGAACTTATCCAAGCCATTTACAAAAGGAAGGTATGTGCCAAATTTTATCAAAATCGGCCCATTACTTTTTTGAGTTATCGGTGTGATACATACATACATACATACATACATACATACATACATATATATATATATATATATATATATATATATATATATATATATATATATATATATATATATATATATATATATATATATATATATATATATATATATATATATATATAAACATATAAAAATTGAAACTGACCCCGGATATGGGTTTTAGGGATCCTAGTTCGGGGTCATTTGCAAAAGTCGGGATCTCCTCATTAGTGAATTTTTTCTATGGAAATTCACTAATAAAGAGCAGCATTTTTTTGCAGGGCCTACTGCAAAATAATTTTGAATGTCAATTATGAAAATTAGGATTTTTTTCACTGATTATTAAAATAGACCCAGAACGTTATATATTTTTTTGAGAAGCTTGTGAAAGTGCAAATTAATTTCCTGACAAACATACAGGTGTCCCATTTAAAGAAACCCAAAAAATGCTCAATACTTCAAGAACAGTAATATTTAGGGAAAAAAAACTAACAAGGTGGCTAGATTCTATGTAAAAAGTTCTAAAAGGATTCATCTTTACATTTTTGATAAGTTGTCAGACAACTGAAATACAACGGGACCTAAAAATGCAATATTTTCAATATCACCCTGTAGGGTTAGGTTTGTATGTGAGTGGGCCATATCGGCCCTCCACCCTGTAGCTCGGAAACTAAGAGGGCTAAAACAATTTTGTGTGCGGCATCTTTTGTTTCACAAAAAAGTAGCTCAGGTTCGCAAAAACTGCAAGGCTCTACCATTACCAATAACCAAGCTACCCAGCAATTGCAAGCAAAAGGGGACACCTGTATTGTTGACTCAAAACAAAAATATATATACCTCTCAGAGAGGAAACATCAGAAAATCAAAACCTTACTCTTCGCTACGATCAATTTGATCACATGGTCATTCACCAGGAAAAACAAACCCAGTGGGCCAACTGTCATAAAAAACACAAGTAGGTGTGAAAAATTCAATTACGGACTGCATGTTAAGTGTTTTAAGAAGTGTTTTAAGAAGTACCACATTAAGTAGCTTGTACTTTCTAAAAAATATAGCATAGACACCCTTTTACCTGATGTCCTAAATGTAGTACGCAAAAAAAATATTTCTAAATAAAGAAATACCAAAACTCTTGTTGACTCGTCAATTATTTACGAAATTAAATTACAAAATGAAATAACATTTATTCAGTAAATATGAAGTGTCCATGTAATACGGCGTATCTGGGTTAAGTTGAGATTTGGACTGAGGTAAGTTTGGCTCAACCGTAATATTTTAATGCCAAGAATCTACCACGGCTCTATGTATAATTATTTTTGGACCACCTATATACTAATATACATGAGAAGAACATGAACTTACCTAAGGCCTTGATAGCACTCTCCACTGCTCTCTTAGTGAATCCCATTTCAACTATTGGTCCCACTAATGGGTTTGATGGTATATCCTCTTCAAGTTCTCTCCGCTTATTAGTCTTCTCACTGACCACACTTTTAACTGAACATTCACTATTCGGAGTGGCCAGTTCACTGTTTGTATTTTTTGTTATTTTCGGGGGCTGCCTCTCGTTCGTTATAGTCGAAGGTGCTTCAAAGTTACCCTCAGCTGCAAGATACTGGCTCAAGTTCAGCGCCGCCAACTGCATATCTTGAACTGCGAAGCCTGGTTTCAGAGGACTAGGTTGTGTCGCTTTAGTTAGCAACTTTTGGATTAGTAAAACCGGCTGTTGATTCAGTTCTTCCTCAATTGATTGCTGATCTTGAGACTGATCCATGCCATTCACAGGGTGCTTAAGGATTCTTCTTAATTTATATTGGCTGTTTCTTAAAACACGAGTTGCGTTAAGGGCACTGATGGTATTCTGTTGAATTCTGAAGAATGTAGCACTCACTTTTCCTACAAATAAGATATTGACATTAATAGAGGATAGCATAGCTTACTGCCACAAAATCACACACAATTGGCCAATAAAGATTTAAAAAAATACATCGAACACATGCAAAGGTAAAATTATTAAATGTACAAACGATCACTTGGCTGGTGAAAAACTCAGCTGCTATACTAAATCAAAATATTCCCCAATTTTGTATAGACAGGGCTCTATTAAAAATATTTAGTAATTGCTATAAATCTGTTGATAGGTTCAGTCCTCAACTACAGTGGCAGTGCATTGAAAAAGTCTACCCCTAACAGTTCTACTTTTACCTAGTCAATGCCAAGGTTGGATTGAATTATCTGTGCTTGGTGTTATAATTTTGCACCTCAGGGTGCACATCAAAATTGTTATTGTTCTTTCTCACCACCAACAATTAATTGTCTGTGGACCATCAGTGAGCATAGTGACATTATGTTAAGTTCCTAGCCCTAACCCAACTAGCACAATTATAGCAATGACTGGGTAACTTATAAGAAAAAACGAAATCACGTTGTAGCAACGATTTGGCAGCAGAAAGTAAACCCTTTTTATGAATTAGTAGATGAAAGTAAACATGATCTGAAACAAATGCAACCATGAAACCAATAATTTCAGAAAAGGCAGAATCTTGTTATAAAGAAATAGAATTTTTAATAATAATCAAAAAGTAATAGCTAATAAAAACGTGGGGACTAAGACCTAGTATGGACCACTGGCTGTACACAAGGGTGGTCAGACCATCGTTAACATACACGGCACTGGTCTGGTGGCCTAAGGTGACACAATCCAGTGCCAAACAAAAACTAGACCAGATCTAAAGGAGGGCTTGCCTAGGCATCACAGGGGCCATGTCTTTAACCCCAACAGCCGCCATGGAGGTGTTGCTGGATCTCCCCCCCCCCCACACTTAGTTATTATGGGGGAGGCCAGGCTAGGACTAGCCTGCAATGGTAGACTGAAGATCAACCCAGGCTTCAGGGGCCACTGCAAAATTCAGGAGATCGTGAAGGAGCCCATGCTTGAAATAAGGTCAGATTTCGCGAGCCCGCAAATCTACAGGGAAAACAACTTTACAGTGGAACACCTGGCGCGAGGCATGGCGGGAGGAGACGTCGGACATACCACAGGACGCGCTCGTCTGGTTCACGGACGGATCCGGCGGGGAGCGTGGGACGGGGCAGGTGTTTATTCGGAAGGACTGAGGGTAAGTCATAGTATTTCCCTCCGAGCCCATGCAACAGTCTTTCAGACCAAAATGTACACCATCCTGCACTGTGTGCGAGAGAATAAGAGGAGGGGCTACACCAACAAGCGGATCCTCATAGCCACAGACAGCCCTTAAGGCCCTAAGTAGCCCACGGGTAAATTCCTGACTGGTGAGTGAGTGCCGAGAAGAGACGAGCGACCTGGCTGGGCAGAATGAGGTTACCCTCATCCGGGTGCCGGGTAACTCGGGGGTCAAAGGCAATGAAGAAGCTGACAGTCTCGCGAAGAGAGGGTCAGCAGAACCATTTATGGGACCAGAACCGGCTCTGGGCGTGACAAAGAGCACTGCCAGGGGAGCAATTAAGTCCTGGGTCAGAAACCAACAAAAGGTGTACTGAGCAGGCTGTCCAGTGCTCAGACATGGGAAGTCAATAATTGACGAACCTAGTTCAAAGAGAGCTGTGGAGCTGCTAAATCTTAGCAGAGGACAGCTCAGAAACATAACAGGTCTCTTGACGGGACACATGGCCGCCAAGAAACACCTGCATAAAATGGGGCGGTTCGAGGGGGATCTCGCATGCAGACTCTGCATCGAGGTGGAGGAATCAGCCCAGCATATCTTGTGCGAGTGTAAAGCTCTGGACCACAAAAGACAACTGATCTACCGTCAGTCTAGACCGGAGACAGAGCAATATAAAACTTCACCCTACCAATCGCTATGCAGACTTGTTCAAGAAACAGTGATTTTAGAATGGGAGGAGTAAGACTAACGGCATGCACAATCAACCAAAGGTTGCAGTGCTATCGGGGTGGCAAGGCCGCGAACGAGCCCTGAGGGGAAAAAAGCTAATAAATTCAATCATTTATTTGTAGGCACTATTAGAATCATAGTAAATAGTATTCCGGATGTAGATATGAGTGATTATGCTTTGGAGTTTAGGTTAACTGAAAAATTTGATGCATTTAAGTTGATAGATAAGGAAGAGTTGAGAGATGTTATCTTTTCACTTCATAATAAATCTAGTCTAAACGTCACAATTTATCTACTTAAAATAACATTTGATGAGGTATATGGCCTTTTAGTAAATATAATAAGTTCCTCGCTTAAAACAGGGTGTGTACCTAGAAAATGGAAAATATGTACAATAATACCAGTAAGAAAAGCGACTAACACAATAAAAGCACCGGAATTTAGAGTTGTTGATACATGTATATCAGAAGCTAAGATAACAAAATCGTTTTAAACAGTTTTCAGATCATGTTGAAAATAATAATATTTTGATGAAATATCAGTCTGGCTTTCGGAGAAACTATAGTTGTGAGACTGCTTTTCAGTGTGTATTGAATGAATGGAAGAATAGTATGGATGAAAAGCGTGTAACAGTTGCTGTGTTTTTAGACTTAAAGAGGGTTTTTGAAACTATTGATAGAGGGAGACTGCTAATGAAATTGAGGATGTATGGGGTGGAGGAAGTTGTATATAAATGGTTTGCGAGTTACCTAAGTCAGAGTATACAGAATGTTAAGTGTGAAGCTGAGGTATCAGAAATAAAGAAAACCCATGGGGCATCCTCAAGGTAGCGTACTGGGTCCTCTTTCATTAGTGTTATATATAAATGACATTGAAAACTGCTTAACACACACTAAATGTCATTTATTTGCAGATGATGCGGTAGTTTATATAACAGGAGATGATTATAATGAAATAATTGGAAAGTTATAACAGATCTAGAAAATCTAGTAAATGGTTGATAATAAATAGATTAAAATTAAATCTTGATAAAACAAAAATGATGGTTTTTTAAAATGTTTCAAAGTTGGGAATGCAGATCAATAATGGACTACAAATAGATAAACAAAGTATTGAAATAGTGGATTCCATAAAGTATTTAGGTATAATCGTGGATAGCGATTTGAAGTTTAGTAAGCATGTAATTATTTGTGTAATTTTTTTTTTTAAGTTCGATGTTTTAAAAAAATCCGGTCCTTACTTATTCATGTGGGTCAAGAAAACTATTTATAATATGATAGTCCTGTCACATTTTCATTATGCCTCCTCAGTTTTGTATTTAGCAAATAAAGAAGCTGTAAATAGATTACAATTGCTTCAGAATAGAGGAATGAGAATAATATTAGGTTGCAGTAAATATGAGAAAATCGTAAACATGTTGGGGGTGCTAGAATGGTTGATTGTTGAGAGACTGTTAAGATTGAATGTACTTGTTTTTTTTTACATAAAATAAAAAAGGAATTATGCCAGTCTATCTTAAAGAATGTCTAACATACTTCAATGAGGTGCACAATTATGGGACAAGAGGTAAGAGTGACTTCTTTCTAGAACATAAGAACGCAAGGATGGCTGAAAATTCAGTTTTTTTTCAAGGGTGCTAAGAAATATAACTCACTTCCCAGTGATATTAAAAACATAGAAAGTGTTAAGTTGTTTAAAAATAAAGTTAAGGAGTACCTAACTAAAATACAGATAATTTTAGCTTTAAATTGTAACCATTAATTTTGTGCAATCAGTTATGTTTGATAGAATTTTTATGGTGAAAGTCTATTAGTAAGAAGTGTTTTAAGACATGAATTTTATATTAGTAATATGTGTTTTAAGATGTGAGTTTTATATTAGTAATAAGATTGTAGTTTTGCATTTATTTTTATTGTAATTTTTATGTACACCATTTTT
Organism: Tillus elongatus; assembly: GCA_964006375.1. Classification (NCBI taxonomy): domain Eukaryota; kingdom Metazoa; phylum Arthropoda; class Insecta; order Coleoptera; family Cleridae; genus Tillus; species Tillus elongatus. The sequence goes on from OZ023262.1 coordinate 216,311,380, forward strand.
TGCTAAATAAACATTAGTATTATTATTACTAAGACTTATTAGGGTCGCAGCATTGAGAGGTAAAAGGCCTATACGACTCGTTAAACAATCTACAATGTTAATTTCCTAAAAAATTTGGCTTACAGTGGGCACAGCAACCCTCTTGACAATACCTCTGACGCACAAAGAGTCCACTCAAATGTGTACTCGTTGCATTCCCCAAGTTAGCAAACCATAATTCAGATCGGAATAAAATAACCCATAACAGGTTATCAAAGCTGCCTCTGGTCCAAAAACTTTATGCGCAGCATATACTGATGAGGCAAGCCTATTAGCCAATTGATCTATGTGGCACCCTCATGAAAGAGTAGTGTGGATATTGAGACGCAGAAGATATCCTGGTATGAAAACGGATTAAACCTGTCTTATCGCTATTGAAGAACACTTTGTTAACAATAAAGCAAGAGCCTGCCTCATGAAAAATTATGTCTATATATGTTATTACCATAAAGAAGCCTGGATAATAGAGCCTCGGTAGTTCAGGACATGTTTCTCTGTCCCCGATGGGTACCAGGTTCGATTCCCAGGGTTTCCCTTTGACTTTTTCAGTACTGTACAATTAACATCAACCAAAGTTGTGGCATCGTATTTGAGCAAGTTGAATGTCTACACCTTCCGCACTTCGGAGGGGTAGTAAAACCTGTGTCTATGCGATGTTGGGCATGTTAAAGATCCCTACCCTCCTTACAGAAAGGCAGGGGCTCAGCAAAATTTCCGGGGTAGTGAGGTGAAACTGCTCTCTGGCGTCGGTGAGTGATCATAGTCGCGGAAATAGACCAACATTAAAAAAAAAGCCTGGATGATGCTCACTGAAAATTTTGTATGGTCTACTCTTTATACATTAACATTCATCATGTATGTAGAGTAGATTTGAAATTATGTAGTTTGGATGGTCTTCCATGATAAAATACTAATATTACAGTAACTTAGATAAACTTCTTAAGTACAACAATGCGTTATCATTTGTTAATGAAGTGTCAAATTAGGGAAACATGATATAATTTCTAAACATCAACACGTCTGGGTTTGACACGATTAAAAGGAACAAGGCTTTTTTCTAGCAGACAATGTTTTTATTTTTAAAAACCCTACGCAATTAGGTTCATCTGAACCATCTTCACGGGTTAAAAACTATCTCTATTTGTAATGTGCAGAAAATTGTCAAAGTTTAACAATTTTCCATCTTCTCCATCATTTTTAAAATAAAAAACCCTATGCGTTTTGGTTCATCTGAACCATCTTCACGGGTTAAAAACTACGTCTGTTTGTTTTACAGAAAATGTGCTGTATGGAAAATTGACAAACTCTGACAATTTTCTGTAATACAAATAGAGATAGTTTTTAACCCTTGAAGATGGTTTCGATGAACCAAAACGCGAAGGTTCTTTAAAAAGAAAAAAATTCGGGATGCAGCAAGTGCGTTAAAGTAGTGAATTTTCATAAGAATTTGAGGTGAATTTTTTAAGAAGTTAGAAAAATAAAATTGGGCATATCTAGGTACTCTGAAAAGGAAATTATCGGTCAAACTATAAATGTAGCAGGTATTTTTCCTTATTAATCTTAGACCCAAAGGTGACAAAGTAATCCAGGCGTTTTCAAGGAAATATATATATATATATATATATATATATATATATATATATATATATATATATATATATATATATATATATATATATATATATATATATATATATATATATATATAGGGTGAAGCGCATTGAATACGAAACAGACCGATTTGCGGCCAGAGAATTTTTTTTTTAAGAAATGCTGAAACACGTCAATTTTAATATTGAGGGGGACATGTTTTAACATAAAACTCAACTTTGTCACATCAAACCCTTAAGGGTGGTGATAACAACTCTTATATTTTAAATAGGGAACATGGGTCGAGTGTTACATCATTTGAAAGCTCATTCTTTTCTGAATTCAGCGCACAAATTTTTTCGGAAGTTTAATCAACTCGTTTAAAAATTATTCACAGTTGGAGTTGCAAGAAGGTATTTCATTCATTCCGATAAGAAATGTGCTGATAGTCAATGTTTTGTTGGTTTGTAAACCAAAATTGACTATCAGAACATTTCTTATCGGAATGAGAGAAATGCGGTTTATTATTTCAGTTTATTAGTCGGTTTCATACTTGATAGTACTACCGAAAATTAATTTCACAATGGTGTATTCTGTAGAAGAAAGAGTTGAAATAATTACTCTTTTTTTAAAAAACGATGACTGTGCCAACCGTACCGCAAATTTGTTTAATGAACGACATCCGAACAGACATGTTAACAGAAAATACATTTTGGAGTTAGTTGCAAAGTTTCGACAAAGTGGTTCAGTAGCCAACAAAAAACGGAATCCTGAACGTGAATTTCCGGTTAGAAATGAGACTACTGAGATTGAAGTTTTAGGATAAATTGCTGCAGACCCAACTTTGAGCACGAGAAAATTGGACACTGTTTCAAACATCACAAGATCAAACAATATTCAGCGAATATTGAAGCATCATAAATTTCACCCCTATAAAATTCATCTTGTACAACAACTGAATGAAAATGATTTTGATCGGCGGCTGGAGTTTTGTGAAGTTATGACTGCACGAATAGCTGATAACGGGAACTTTCTGTTCAATATCTGTTTTTCAGACAAGTGTACGTTTTTATTAAACTCTACAGTCAATCGTCATAATTGTCGTTATTGGGCAGATAATAATCCAAGAAATTTTCACTAAGTCCACACTCAAACTCCACAGAAATTGAATGCCTGGACTGGCATTTTTGGAGACAGTTTAATCGGACCAATTTTTCTTGATGGCAATTTGAGTGGCGAAACGTATTGGGAGTTACTAGAAGATATCGTTTACCCTCTACTAATTGACATTGTTGAAAATGATGATCGCTATCAAGAAAATCAATTAGTGTTTCAACAAGATGGAGCTCCTCTGGATTTTTCACATGTTAGGGAGTTTTTGAACAGAGAGTTTCCAGAGCAATGGATTGGGCGTAGAGGTTCTATTGAGTGGCCCCCTAGATCACCGGATTTAACTCCTTTAGACTTATTTCTATGGGGCCATTTAAAGAGTAGAATTTATGCAACAGAACCGGAGTCTCTGGAAGAATTATGACGACGCATTGTTGAAGAATGCTGTCTAATAACTCCACAAATGCTTCAGAATGTCAGAGCTCGTTTTGAACAAAATTTGTACTTTTGTATGGAAGCTGGTGGTCAACAATTTGAACACTTAACTGAATAAACATTTTTTAACGTTTGGTTTTGTTTTTTAGTTTTTTTTTTAACGAAAAATTGACTAATTAGTGCATTTCTTATTACAATGAATGAAATACGTTCTGGCAACTCCAACTGTGAATAATTTTTAAACGAGTTGATAAAACTTCCAAAAAAATTTGTGCGCTGAATTCAGAAAAGAAAGAGCTTTCAAATGATGTAACACTCGACCCATGTTCCTTATTTAAAATATAAGGGTTGATATCACCACTTTTAATGGGTTGATGTGACAAAGTTGAGTTTTATGTCAAAACATGTCCCCCTCAATATTAAAATTGACGTGTTTCAGCGTTTCTTAAAAAAATATATTTTCTGGACGCAAATCGGTCTGTTTCGTTTTCAATGCGCCACCCTGTATAATAAAAACATATAAAAATTCAAACCGACCTTGGCTATGGGTTCTAGGAGTCCTAATTCGCGCACTCGAAATTTAATGAAAATTCACTAAAACATTGTCTGGTAGAAAAAAGCCTTTGATTCTTTTTCCTTTTAATCAAACATTATGATGGTGAATAATTCACCTTCACCTAATAAATAAAAATATATACTTGACAGTGACTATTACTAAGTGAATTTGAAGACAAAAATGCAGTGAGTGTCAAGAAAATTGATAAAAGTATAAGAAATAAAATAAATCTAAGTGTGAATGCAGAAAAAACTAAAGAATGTCAATTGCGTAGAATGCAAGCAGACATACTCACCCCTGTATGACTTCCTTTCGTGACTATTCAAAGCATTAATCTGCTTGTTTAGCAATAAACCAGCCCATGATTTGATGTGGTTCTCGCCCAACGGCATCTTATCAAAACTGAACTCAATTTCGGAAACTAATTTCAAGTTTGTAAGTGAAACCTTTTTATATTCTCCAGTTTCGTGCATCTGTATACACAATTTCCCCTTTGGAGTCACTCTAATGATGGTTCCTTCAGCGTTATCAATGTTGGCCACAGCTCCTATCCTGGGCCTCACATCCCAAGCCCCTATCAAGTTCAAACATGCAGTTACCATGTAATGCTGTTGGTCTGAAGTTGGTCCATCATTGATAATCGAGAAGATTGAAGTGTCACTAAGCAAGTATGCTGCCAAACTGAGTTTTTGCCCCAAAATTACATTTAGAACCTGATTCCAACCAACTAGGGTATATAGTGATCTCAGCAAATGTATAATTTCATGTGCCACAGCACTACTGTGCGGTTGTGTTAAGAGAACCAGAGACTTTGTTGTGCAAAGAGGTTTATTACCAGTATCATATGAACAAGTGAATAGAATCTTTCCTAGGGTGTTTAAAAGCTTTTCAAGTAAGGCAGGTATTTCAGGATTATCCATATCCCATGACTGAAGGACAATATGCAATAACCGTACTGATAAAATCTGCAAATGGGAAAATTATTAGCACCATTATCTCCTTGAAATATAGGTTTCTAAAATTTAATTTTAATTGGTAGATCCAGTTTACTTTGTTACAGGTGTTTATAAAATGGTGCATACTGAATGCATCACAGTATTCAGCATTTATATCCTTATTTGAGTTTTCATCTTTGCTATTTTGATGGCTTTTTTAATACAGGGCTTGGCATATTGTATGGAACAATGTAAATATCTTGGACACCAGGGGTGACCTTTACCTAGAATTTTCCATCAGGAAGGGGTTAAATTAAATTTGAAATATAGTAAGACAACACTCTACAGTGTGCCCCAAATTGGTAATGTATCTTAGGGATCTCAGAAACTATAAGAGATAGAGAAACGGTTAAATGGGGGAAGTTGTAGGCAATTCTATTACCAATCCAAAGCTGCTTATCCGACTCCCCTAACTTTTTTGGCTTTCAAAAATGGCGCATTTCTTCAGTGCTATAACTTTTTTATTTATGAAAATTTTTGAATTCTGTAAAAACATCTTCACAGCAACTTTTGTTGCAGAACTCAATTATATAGTCATATTTTATGTTTATTGTTAAATAATCGCTAGGCGATTGTCAACTTTCTTTATCTTATGGACGCCATATTGGATTTTAACAGTCTAAAAAACGGTTAGAAATTTAAAAAAACGAGATTTTAAGATTTATTAATACATACACATGGCAATGTCGCAATCCATAAAGTAAAAAACATACAGCGCTTAATATGATTTCTTTATTATGACCAAGAAAAATAGTAAGACATTTTAAACTCTGCAAGTAACATTATTTTTAATATTTTTATGCCACTTATATGGACTAGAATATTCCTGACATCTCAAGATATCCGTGATTTGCAATTATTCCAGTTGCTTAGCAACTTGTGTTAATTGTTGTGACATTTGTGTAACAACTATTAAATGTTTGTATGTTTGACATTGTTTAAATTCTAGTCGTCTTATTCAGTTGTTTTTTTTTTGCAAAATTTTAATTGAGTTTTCAAGTGTTCAAATCTAAGTATTTCAATTAAAAATTAAGTTTGTTTATCACAAAAATTTAGAAATAGCAGCATGCAGAATTATTCTAATGTAGAAAAATTTAACATGCTTGTCTGTTACCTATCATCTCACAGAAACGCTAATCTAGCATTACGAAACTACGCTAACAATTTTACAGAAAGACGTCAGCCTAATGCTCGATATTTTGCCAAGCTGGTAACAAATTTATTAAATTTTGGAAGCTTTCAAAGTCCTCGAACTCGAAATTGCGTCCGTAATGAAAATCGCGATCATGCAATCTATCAGTTGTTGGAAGAAAATCAGCAGCTGAAACAGCATTGGATGTACCAAAATCAACCATTCAAAGAACTTAAAAAAAAGCAAATACCATCCTTATAAACCAACGATTGTACGAGGATTTCGAGAAGGTGATTATGAACGTAGATTAAGGTTTTCTAATTGGTTTATTTATAAATGCCGTGAAAATCGAGACTTTCCTAAGCAAGTAATTTGGACTGATGAGTCGTTTCACAAATTCGGGAGTGTTCAATTGTCACAACCATTATTACTGGGCAACTGAGAATCCAGAATTACTAAATCCCCGTAGATTTCAAACGTGCTTTGGAATGGTAGGCATGTAGTATAACGTAGTAGTGTAACGAGGACCTAAATGTGTAGTCTTAATTTCTTAAATTGTAAGTTGCAATTCTATCCTTTTATTTTTCAGGAATCCAGTTAATTGGGCCATTTTTTAACGCTGATACACTTAATAGCCGGCGTTATTTTGATATGTTACAAACCTAAATAATCCCTGCAATCAGACAAGAGGTGCCAGAGATTCAATTTGCAAATGTTTGGTTTCAGCATGATGGCTGTCTTGCTCATAATTCTAGAGAGGTACAGACTACTCAGTAACACATTCAGGGAAAGAATAATTTCAAATAGCTGTCCAGTATTATGGCCAGCTAGGAGTCCAGATCTTACGCCTCTGGATTTTTACTTGTGGGGACATGTAAAAAATGAAATGTATGATTTCGATCCACCTGAAGAAATAGGCATGTTAATTCAAAGGGCAAGGGAGCAATTTGCTGGAATTAATAGACATACTTTAGAAAGGGGTTACCAATTCAGTAATAAAAAAATATCAGAAATGTATTGAGAAAAATGGCGGACATTTTGAACTTTAAAAGTGATACTTTTTATTTTTATTTGCTTTTCTAAAGACGCCAACTTTATGTGTTGATTTTTAATTTATTGTTGTGTTTAACGTTTATTTATCTCTTTTATAATGCTATTCGATGTTCGATGTGTTGTTGCTTCTATTGTTTGTATTTATAATTAATATTCTGTTCAGTCTTCGTTAAATAGCTAGAGCGCAATGTTTTAAAGTTCACGTTATTACGTTTTTTTACTTTACAGATTGCAACATTGCCATATGTATGTATTAATAAATCTTAAAATCTCGTTTTTTAAATTTCTAACCGTTCTTTTTTAATGTGTGATACATCATTGAAAAGCAAAAATTATGGTCTTCTTTAGACTGTCAAAATATCCAATATGGCGTCCATAAGAAAAAAGAAGTTGACAATCGCCTAGCGATTATTTAACAATAAACATGAAATCTGACTATATAATTGAATTCTACATCAAAAGTTGCTGTGAAGATGTTTTTACAGAATTCAAAAATTTTCATAAATAAAAAAGTTATAGCACTTTGAAGAAATGTGCATTTTTCTTATTTTCAAAAAATCCCAAAAACCAAAAAAGTTAGGGGAGTCGGATAAGCAGCTTTCGATTGGTAATAAAATTGCCTACAACTTCCCCCATTTAACCGTTTCTCTATCTCTTATAGTTTCTGAGATACCTATACATGCATCACCAATTTCGGGCACACTATATAAAACACATTCTGGCTTAAGGGTGGCATTTAGCTATCACTTTAGTATAGGAAAACGCGGCCTCCTTAAATTGTAATTATCTCAAGAAATAGTAGGTCTACAGGAACAAAAAGCTGCATAGTCTAGACAAACCACAAATGGTGATGAATGTTCGCAAATTTCAAAAAATGTTTTGTATTATTAGTTATAATTAATTGAAATTCACTTAAATATTCTAATCATTTAGTTAATATTATCTATAAGAACATGCTCCAAAAGAGGTGACTTTGACTATTCATTACCTGCAGGAACATGTAAAGATTTGATTGAAATAAAATCTAAGTATGTAACCCTTCCAGTTTTTTTTTAAATTATGTTTTTATTAAATGTGCACACAATACGTTTTCTACAATTGCCTCAGGCAAATTCGGTGCAAGTGCAGCTGTATTGTCACTGCATTGAGAGACGACAAGTTTGGCAATTATATAACAGAAGGGGTCAGCATCGGATCCACTGACTGACTACCTCCGACATAATCAGTGTTGTCAGTGTTATAAACAATATATGTACTAATTTTGCACTACGGTAAAGAGATTGGATATGACTGCAAATGTATGTGTTGTATGTTTCACTTTTTTTATTTTTACAAAATAATTATATATATATATTAGAGGTGTGCGAAGCTTCGCAATTTCGAACCGAACCCGAACTCGAACCGAACCTTCGGTTCGAAAATATGTTCGCACTAGCGATGTTGAAGTAGTTCGAAGTTCGAAATATGCCATTCTTCAAAATAGTTCGAACTTCGTTGGTCAAAAATACTTTTAAATTTAACTTTACAGCCATTGAATGTTGCCAAAGGTAGCGAATTTGCGGCCCCTTTAACTCGGTAGCGACGCTTTAACTCGTTATCGGTCTCATCGAGTCGATAGCGTAATTTCAGGAGATTTCATTCGTGCATATTTTTGATAGTAGGTGGGACACATTTAGACACAAGGGAGCCATTTAGCAATCACAGAAATATTTTTCTTATATATCCTAGCCTCCAAACACCTTTTTCAGTAACAACATTATAATAGCAGTGTTCAAAGGCAATCGGTAACGTAAATTTTCAGAATTTGTGGATAATTGCAGATTGTCTTTGGAAAACACTGGTTTCAACATGCTTTATTTCACAGTGAGCCAAAACAGTTACATATTCACAATCAGCAGACAGTTCAAACTTGTAAGTGGTTGTTTTTAACTGACTTCAAAAAAGGAGGAGGTTCTCAATTCGACTGCATTTTTTTTAAATCTGTCTTACCTCAGAACTTTTTTTTTAGGTAAACCGATTGTGATGATTCTATTTTTATTTGAAAGCTGGTGCTTCTCATGTGGCACTATATAAATTTGATGAAGAACTGACCAGTAGTTTTTGAGTTATTCTTAATGAAGTCCGTTTCCAATTTTTTTAAATTTTTATTGTTATATACCTATCATGCTCACTTTGAACCCTCTTAATCTGTTTGCTAAAACTGCCTAGTCAATACCAAACAACATATTTATAAGTGAGCAGCTTATCTATAGATCTAGAAATCTAAAAAAGTTTAAAATATTTTTTGTTTTTGTGGTTTTGATTTAACATTTATTTAACATCTCCACAACGATCAGCACAGGAAGGCATTTTCACCCAATCAACCTGCAAATTTGTGGAACCCTTCCTTTTTGTAAAAAGAGTGGGAATCTTTTACATATAAAATATTGTATGTTACAATATTCCTAAATTTTGTATTTAAGGAAATGATATATGAACACTGAAGAATTTTGGGTAGTTCGATGTTCGAGTTTGAATTTCTAATAAGTTCGAAGTTCGACTGTGAACCTTAGACATACTATTTCAGAGGTTCGAAGTTCGAGGCAACATGTATGCTCGAGTTCGTTCATAGTTCGGTTCGAACAAAACATGGGTTCGCACACCTCTAATATATATATATATATATATATATATATATATATATATATATATATATATATATATATATATATATATATATATATATATATATATATATATATATATATATATTGCTATAAATAGCAAATATAGCTTAAAAATAGGAACCTTTTGTGGAGAAAAACGAGTCATGTATATAAAATTTATGCATCCTGACATTCAAATGCACTGTATAGTTAAAAGAGTATTGGATATTTTGGTGAAATAATAAATATTATTGGAATCTAAAGAATAGAGAACAATGCATTGGGTTTACTTATAATAAAATTGTTTTGGTTAAGGAAAATATTTTTCATATGATCGAATTGAATAGATGTAATGTATTTACAGACACATTGTATTTAGGAGATAAGGTTAAAGGTAAAAATTATTGTGATTAAATTCAAAAAGCCTGGATGCAGCAAGTGCGTTATGGTAGTGAATTTTCATAGAAATGATCTGGCATAAAATATTTTATTATAACTTTTTTTTTGTCACATAGAAATCTGAGTTTTGGTGTATAGTTTAATTTTTATATCGTAAACCTACCTACCAAATTTGGTTATCATAGCTCTTTTAGTTTTTGAGATAAAAATTTTTTTCGAATGGAAACTCAACATTTTCCAGGAAAACCTCGTCCGATTTTCCTGACTAACGAACTTATCCAAGCCATTTACAAAAGGATGCCATATTTTATCAAAATGGGCGCATGATTTTTTGAGTTATCGGTGTGATACATACATACATACATACATACATACCTACATATATATATATATATATATATATATATATATATATATATATATATATATATATATATATATATATATATATATATATATATATATATATATATATATATATATATATATATATATATATATATATATATATATATATATATAAACATATAAAAATTGAAACTGACCTCGGATATGGGTTCTAGGCGTCCTAGTTGGCGCTCATTTGCAAAAAATTTTCATAATTCAAAAGTCGGGATCTCCCCATTAGTGAATTTTTTCTACGAAAATTCACTTAAAGGCACACAATGTTATCAGTGAAACAATGATACGGTTTTTTGTCTGATAGCAGTTTGCACGATAGCGAGGTAGCGTGCTAGTGAGCTCTGTCACACAACCTGTGTTAAAAAGGGAGAGACGTTTTCAGTTTTATAGAAGCGAAGATTTTTAAAGTAGAAAGTGGGGGATTATTCGGGGGCATTCGAGATGGAACCGCCAGAATGTAAGGTAACAGTGTAATTGGGATTCGAGATTTGACTGTGAGAAGGACAGGAAGTAGTGTAAATTAATAAATCCCTGTTGGACTGCCAAAAATGAGTAAAGTGATGATTTTCAAAAAGAAAATTAGCCATTCTATTGCTAGAATGTAAATGTGATTATTATGTTTTGAACTGCGATAGTGTAAAGGCAAAAGTTTTGGGAAAGAACTTTTAATTAAGAAAAGATGGTTTGTTCAGTATGATTTGCACGCGAATAAAATTATTAGAAATAATAGTAAAGATCAGCAGTATATGGATATTAACAAGATAATGGTAACCAAGATAGAAGATAATTTTTAGTACAAAAGGGTCATTCAAAATAAGCTCTATAATAATTACTTACCACTATGTAATGGTAGCAATAATAAAATTCTATATAGACGGTACTAGCGAATAACCCAAATCTCTAATGAAGAAGCAATGAGAGACATTTTAAGCAGTAAGTCAATTTTGTAAATATTGCAACGATAAATGTGCAGATTTCTAGATTGCATATTTAGTTTCAAGGATTTTTTTTACATTGATGATTTTTGTGTATATTTATAATATTAATAGGGATATCCTAATAAAGGCCGAATTAATGACAAAGTCATAGATCATAGGTTGATTCATTTGTTACAACAAGATTTTAATTTGTTTGATTTATTAACAGCGATCAATATTGTTTTATGTAACTATGTTTTGAAAAGAATTTAAATTATCAGAAATAAAACATTATAGATTTTATTTATATAGCTTGATTAATTTGACCTACAAAAATATCACTAAATAAGCCTATATTTAAATAATTATAAATTAAAAGAACAAAAATTAATAAAAACTCAATTGAAAATGTTTTCACGAAATTTCTAACACTCTGGATTAATATAAATATGACAAAAATACAAACAAGTTACATCAAAACAAAAATGCTAGCCCAACATTAGAACTCTATTCGTGAGAAAAGAGAAAAATTTTGAGATACAACAGTAAGTAAAGAGATATTAGCAATCATTTTATTTTATCAATGTTAATACTTTAAATGGGCAATAAAAATAAGTACTTTATAAAAATCATAATAATTAAAAATTCTCATGCTCAACAATTAAAATTGCGTACCATAGCAATATATATATATATATATATATATATATATATATATATATATATATATATATATATATATATATATATATATATATATATATATATATATATATATATAAAACTACAAAACAATTACAATTTTTTATGAAATTTGACACGTGTCCTCATATAATATTATATTTTCCACGAGATTGTTAGCCAGCCCAAGCGCAACACTATTTCAGTGAAAAATTCAAGTCTCTTTTCGGAAAATGTATCCCCGAAAATAGTAAAGTTATTGAAATAAAACTTGGTAAGCAAATTTCATTGACATAGACTATAATACTATTCACCAAATTCTAAGTTTTTAGCTGAACGAAATATTTTCCCCCAGGAGGCCAAATGAGTATACAAGGACTCAAACTTTGTGACCTGAAAATACAAGGGGTACCTGAAAATGCAATATTTTCAATATCGTGCTGTAGCTCGGAAACTAATAGGGCTATGACAATTTTGTTTGCAGCATCTTTCGTTTCACAAAAAAAGTAGCTCAGGTTCGCAAAAACAGCAAGGCTCTTATCTTTACTAATAACCGAGATACGCAGCAATTGCAACCAAAATGGAGCACCTGTACATGCACGTAGCAATTAGCATATATATACATACATACATATATATATATATATATATATATATATATATATATATATATATATATATATATATATATATATATATATATATATATGTATGACAATATGTGGAGGAACTCTTATTCTGAATTGAGAGAGAATATTACAGCTGTCTATATTGTCCATTGAGAATTTTGTAAACGAAACATAGGTCGAAGAAAATATGCCTAGTATGAAGGGAATGGAGACCAAAATAAGAAAGCAAGAAACGGTGACTATAATTATAAAAGCACACGAAATTTCTACAACACAAACTTTTGACATATCTTCTCTGAACATTTTCAATTCTATTAACATGCACAGCGTAGTGAGGTGACCCAATCACTGGACAATAACCAAATAAAGACCATACAATCATCGATAAGTAGAGGATGGTCAATTTATGGACACTGCTAAAAAGATTAGTGATTATAGTTATCAAACCCAACATTCCCGCAGTTCTTGAGTAACAGCATCAATGTGAAGTGACATCCTAAGCTGTGAATCCAATGTGACAACCAGATCTCGAACAGTATCAAACCACCTCAATGAGATGTCATCTCGGAGATAATCAGAATCTGCAGTGCTAAACTGAGAGGTAGCTCTGCGGAGAAAACTCGATCATAAAACACTTACTTAAATGAAGATCATTTGTATGGCACAATGAAGACAAGCACTCCAAATCATGGGCCAGGGTCGACATTTCAGCAGCTGTATAGACAAAAGTGAAAATTTTTAAATCATCTGCAAACATTAAATAAGGTGACTTGAAGAACATTTTAATATCATTGAGTAAAATGTTGAATAGAAGTGGCCCAAGGCGTAAACCTTGTGGAAAGCCAGAAGTAACATATATGATAGCAGAGTAACGCCCACTAACTTTTAACTCTGGTGGTTGTGCCTTCACGATACGAATGGAGCCATGCCAGCAGCGGATCTCTAATGCTACACACATATAATTTCTGAATTAACAGAGAATAGTTTACAGCCTCAAAGTTCTGCTAAAATCAGTATAGGCAGACTGTACTTCGTCACCACTTTCTAATGATTAAATTATATAATTAGTAAAATAAAACAGGTTTGTTGCAGTTGACCTACCCATAGAAAAGCCATGCTGTTGTTCAACGACATATTTGAAGGAAATTTTGAGAATCAGCACCACAGTCATCTCGAACACTATTGGTAACACAGAACTCTTACCTACATGCTATGACATGAGACCGATTACCTGACTGAAAGAAAGGAATAACATCAGATATCTTAAAGGACTCCGGATAAATGCCAGAATAAAGTGAAATATTGAAAATGAGACTGACAGGTCTCGCAAGAGTATAAGAACATTCTCTAATGATAACAGGAGGTAGCCGATCTGGACCAGCACATTTATTAACCTGTTAAATAGGGAGGATGCCGCATGACATAAACAGATAGTGAGCGCTACAGTGGGGAGGATGTCATACGACATCTTTCCATCTGACATCCATTTATTGAGTTATTTTTCTACCTAGACCAATTTATTAGTTCACATCCCAATTCCATCACCTAGTGTGCGAAGAAGAAACCATCAAAATTGATTTTTCTGTGGTAAATAAGTGAAACTATGATTGCCTTTACAGTGGCACACATAATAAAATGGTTGGCAGCTGAAATAGCTGACTGCAAAAGAAGGGAACTTTAATAGATTTACAATGTTTTCAGATATTCCATCATATAGAACAATAAAAAGATCTTGCAAAACTATAAACTCAATAGAAAAATAAGTATTATTCGAAGGCAATTGTTTATTTGTAGAACTATAAGATGAACCGACTTTTAATGCCACGCCACCAACCTCAAACATTAAAGGACCTCCAAACAACAGCAAAAATTATATCTAGGCTTCTTGTTATATATTTAGTGTGAGACTGGTAAAAAACATTACATATTTAGAAAAAAAAATTGCCACACTGCCTGTAAAAACTATTTAAATCTGCTTCCCACTTAATGGACTGACACTGAAGTTTACTAACACAGACAGAATTGTCTCCTCAGAGAGAATGATGCATAAGATACAAACCAAAGGCAGGAAACATTAAATATAGAGGTGTGCGAAGCTTCGAAATTCCGAACCGAACCCGAACTCGAACCGAACCTTCGGTTCGAAAATATGTTCGCACAAGCGATGTTGAAGTAGTTCGAAGTTCGAAATATATAATTTTTCAAAATAGTTCGAAGTTCGTTGGTCACAAATACTTCGAAATTTCACTTTACAGGCATTGAATGTTGCCAAAGGTAGCGAAGTTGCGGCCTCTTTAACTCGGTAGCGGCGCTTTAAACTCGTTATCAGTGTCATTGAGTCGATAGCGTAATTTCAGAAAATTTCACTCATGCATATTTTTGAGTAGATGGGACACATTGAGACACGACGCAGTCATTTCGCAATCACAGAATTATTTTTCTTGTATATCCTAGCCTTCCAACACCTATTTCAGTAACAACATGATGATGGTGGTGTTCGAAGGCGATCGGTAACGTAAATTTTCAGAATTTGAGGATAATTGTAGATTATCTTTGGAAAACACTGGTTTCAACATGCTTTATTTCACAGTGAGCCAAAACAGTTAAATATTCACAATCAGGAGACAGTTCAAACTTGTAAGTGGTTATTTTATATTTATCATGCTCACTTTGAACTCTCTCAGTCTGCTAAAACTGCCTAGCGAATACCAAACAACATATTTATAATTGAGCTTATCTATAGATCTAGAAATCTAAAAAATTTTAAAATATTTTTTGTTTTTGTGTTTTTGATTTAACATTGACCCATCTCCAATCAGCACCGGAAGGCATTTTCACCCAATCAACTTGCAAATTTGTCGAACCCTTTTTTTTGTAAATATTCCTAAATTTTGTATTTAAGGAAATGATATATGAACACTGAAAAATTTTGGGTAGTTCGATGTTCGATTTTGAATTTCTAAGAAGTTCGAAGTTCGACTGTGAACCTTAGACATACTATTTCAGAGGTTCGAAGTTCGAGGCAACATATTTGCTTGGGTTCGTTCATAGTTCGGTTCGAACAAAACATGGGTTCGCACACCT
The DNA here is from genome assembly GCA_964006375.1 of Tillus elongatus. Classification (NCBI taxonomy): domain Eukaryota; kingdom Metazoa; phylum Arthropoda; class Insecta; order Coleoptera; family Cleridae; genus Tillus; species Tillus elongatus. The sequence continues at coordinate 216,327,047 of OZ023262.1, forward strand.
CTAATTAAATACAGATTTAGAGACCTCTCCTCTGACTTAACAAGTGCTTGTTTTATTCTCTGTAACCGGTCTCTCCTTTTATGGCATCATGGGATAGAAGAAAACTAATATTCTCCTATCTAATGATGCCATAAAAAGAGAAAGTGGTTACAGAGAATAAAAGTAACACTTGTGAAGTCAGAGAAGAAGTCTCTAATTCTGTATTTAATATGGAACAGTTTTACCAAGTAAGGGCGAAACAATGAACGAAGAAAATATTAGTTTTGATTACAATTTACACTAAGACCCCGTTACACTTTTTTCCTGATTTATTTGATACATACCTGCTTTGGAAGATTAATCTCGTTTCCATTCATGTTTGTAGGTGTAACAAGAAAACTTAACAACACATTGATCCACTGTTTTGTACTAAATGCTTGTCTTAGTTGTTGAGATTGTGTTATGCACTTGATTAATGTAAGATTGCACCATTCAGAATGGCTATTCAGTGCTGTGCAAAATAAACTGCTTAGTCCGTGCTCAACAGTAGGATGAACTGGTCCAGTTGTCAATCCAGCACTTATTGCAACATTCCTTAAGAAGTTTATGCAAGCATCATGTATAAGTTTAATTAACTGGTTATCACGGACCAAATGTGAACCTAAAATCAATAGAACATTCATAATAATAATCACTACCACTCATTTAAGAACTATGAAAAAAGCAGATATTCTTGGGGCATTGTATAGTTAAGAAATTCATATATATATATATATATATATATATATATATATATATATATATATATATATATATATATATATATATATATATATATATATATATATATATATATATATATATATATATATATATATGGTGTCAGGAAGTTGACAATTATAGACAGATTATTCAACTTAGTAATCAATTAGAAGTTGCAATTACCCCGTTTATAGTAAACTAGATCATCATAAATATTTATTAAGTTATATACTTTATATTTATTACGATGCGAATGGTGGGAAGCGAATAATAATGCTGGCCAACGTGCCGGTCACTGGTGTAAGGCCATGGGCATGGGAAGGGAGCTCTCGCCCCTGACGGGCAGGTCAGGTAAGGTACAGATACTCGACGCCACCACCGAAGGTGCAGCAGCCGATGAATTGCCTGGGAGTCTTGTTTGGTTAGGCTTGCTGCGGTATATGGAGCTGGGGGCGTAGCCGTTCACCTCTGCCAGTGTTCACGGGTTGACCTGGGGAACCGAGGGGTTGCATTCCAGAGTTCCGATTCCCCCGGGACCATTAGGGTAAGGAGCAAAGCAGAACAGCTGTGTGTCGATTATCGTCGTGGCGATCGCGCCATCGATAATCTGCCAAAAGCCGCCTTCCGTGTAGCCGCCTCTGCGTGACTGGTAAGGCGTCGGAGTGAGGATATTCCTTGGCTCTGGTAATGTTACACAGTAGCGAATTGGCTAGTGTAGATTGAAGCAGCCAGGGGACACCTGGTCCCCAGGCCTGTACGGGGACTCTGCCTGGAGGAGTCCTGACGTCACCCGTTTCCGTTGGGGGAAAGTTTCATCGAGGGGTGGACGCCTTATACATAGGGTAAGGTCCCCCGAGTGCCTAAATTCAGTGTATGAATGCTGGGCCGTTGATAACTTGTATTACCATTGGGGGAAAGTTTCATCGAGAAGTGGACGCCTTCTACATAGGGTAAGGTCCCCCAGGTACTTGAATGCAGTGTATGAATGCTGGACCGTTGATACCCTGTATTAATAATATATTTTAGAATGCAGTTAGCTTAGCTTGATGTTGTATCCGTTGGATTTTATATGCTGCATGCCCGCTTAGATTACCCTGATCAATGATTAACCAGAAGCAGAGGTGGCCAAATAAATGGATTAGTTAAATTATTCGCGGAATACTAATAGTAGTATTGTCACTTTTAACTCTGTATCAGCCACATTGAGTCGGTAGCGTAATTTGAGGAGGTTTTACTAATGCAGATTTTTGACAGTTGGTGGGATACATTGAGACCTCACAGAGCCATTTAACAATCACAGATTAATTTTTTATATATATCCTAGCATCCCAACGCCTTCTTTGGTTACAACATTACGATTGAAATGTTCAAAAGCAATTGGTAATGCAATTTTTCAGAATTTATGTCGATAATTGCAGATTGCTTTCCGGAAATACTAGCTTCCTTTATTTCACAATGAGCCAAAGCAAAATTTAATATTAAATACTTTTAAAAACTTGCTACGTAACCCAAAAGATAAGGATAGCATGGCCAAAATGTCAGGAATTTGCGAAATAAGTTGTAAAGATTGTGATCTTAAATATGCCGGACAAACAAAAAGATCTATTGGAATTAGATTCAAATAACATTTGGCACAATTAAGGTATGGTACTATAGATAGATCTTCCATCGCCGACATATTTGGGATAATAATCACCACGTTAATGAGAATCTAAAATTAATAAAAAATGTTAGACAACCAGGACAGCTAAATGCCTCCGAAAGTATATATATATATATATATATATATATATATATATATATATATATATATATATATATATATATATATATATATATATATATATATATATATATATATATAGTAATAATAAGAAGTGTATGAATCTCGCACCGCTACCCATGGGTAGTCTCCTGATAGATTTCTTTACAAATAAATACTGGCATAAGCACGTCCGATAGATGATAAAAGAATACAGATATTTCCGCCAAACAAAATATGTTAATTTTTGATGTCGTTGAACCTCCCTAAATCGTTGGTGACCCACTACCTGTAGAAGAATATACATAGAGTTGTGGATATAAGATAATTAGAATTATTCATCCTCTGATGACGCTAACTTGGTTACAGAAATCATCGTCAGGTTTTTTAAAATGTGTTCTGGTGATTTGGGTTCTCCCAGTGTGTTTATCAGTGCTCATCACAGGTTCGAATCTTAACTTAGTGATCACATCCACATATTATAATACAAATTATCAGACTATATTTTGCATCATATTTGAAATGAGTAAGGCAGATTGTCACTCTCAGGCAAGTGATAAGACACATGGTGTTTGCACATAGGACTTGAATTTAAAATCCAGGTTCTTGGGAATAAGTTTTGCCTAACTAAACCAATCGTATTTGTTGCAGGAAGTTAGTTTTGTCAATAAGTTGGTCAAATCTAAGAATATGACTTTTTTTGTGCAAATATGGACTTTTATGGACTAACCCTAAAAATATTGATTTGTCATAAAATAATGACCGGCTCCGAGCCCTGATACTTATGCAACAGAAAACTGTGGGTAGGAAGTTGTCTCAATTTTTTTGGGTTACTGTGTATTTTGACTTACTTCTACTACTTGGTTCTTCAGTTTCTGATTCTGATGAAACAGGAGATGGTGGTGAAGCCAAGTTCAAATCATATTTGCCTTCAATTCCCATCCTATAGCTGTTGGTTGTTCCATTTGCCCACTCTACACGTACCCAACCATCCTCTCCAAGTTCACCTATAACTCTACCTTCACCAGGAGGATTACCATCCTAAAACAGACACAAACTTCGTTATTTTATGTATTAATTGAATACAATAAACTAAGAGAAGAAATATTTTCTTGAAAGAGATGACATTAAATAAGATTTATATGGATTTGTGTAATTACTTAGACCAAATATTTATATATTAGATTAATGGTAGGTAATGTAGATTCAAGTTAAGTAGCAGGGTGATTGTGAGCGAAATGTTCGTAGGGTAACCATATGTACAGTACACAGGTGATCATAAAATAATGGAAATTTGGTGTCTTATGGCCCTCGTTACGTAGATACAGTGTGTTCAGTTCACTTCTGTGAAACTATTGTTTTGACATAACTTTTGAACCACTCTGTCTATTAACTTTAGAATTTGTGGTTATTTTACTGGCATCATACTTCCAACTTAATTGTTTTTTTTTATAAATTAAAAGACATTTAATCAGTTTTGTTCAGGGTAATTTTCAATACGTAACATAGACATTTTTATTTTATTTTTAAACAACTTTTTGATAAAGATACCCAAACGAAGCAACAACGTTTTATTTATATTTGTCATGGGTGTACAAATAAATTCAATTTTCTCCTGCCTGATGATGCAGTAAAAGGTGAAACCAGCTGCAGTGAATAAAACAACCATTTGGAAGGCCAGAGAAAGAGCCTCTACATATGTTTTGGAATTGGTAATAATACAACAAATGTTGTAAAAGGTACTTTTGAATTAACTTTACCAATTATAACCAAATTAGTAAATAATGTATTACAGAGTGGAGAATGTCCAGAAGTCAGACAATAGTAACACAGATAAAGAAAGCATGAGATTACCACGATCCTGGGAATAAAATACCCATTTCGATAACAACGATTTATTCTAAAACTTTGGAGAAAGTGCTGAAGGCCAGACTTGTTGATTTTGTATCAAAGACCTTTATATTTTATTTTATTAAAGCAGCAAAATTAAGCTGCCTAAATAAAATAAAAAATTAGCGTCGTCGATATTCATCCTCTCACTGCTTCAAGTCTGGAGATGCTATTATTCTCTTCCTCAATGTTATTTTCGTTTGAAAACCTAAAGACAATAGATGAAATTAAACTTTGGCAATTTTCCACACAGCACATTTTTTGTACTATAAACAGATATAGTCTTTCCTGAAGATGGTTCAGATGAACTGAAACACGTAGGGTTTAAAAATAAAACAGTATCTGGTAGAAAAAAAGCATTTAATTCTCGTTTCTGTTAATCGTGTCAAACCCAGACGTGTTGATGTTTAGAAATAGTAGACTAAGTAACTCAGGACAATCCATTCTGCTTGGCAGCAAACTGGACCAAAAACAGAAGTCAATTATAACTCTTCTGTTTTGAAGAGACAGCAAATTCAGCTGACCCCTGTTACCCTTTGTTAGCTCATACAAACACAATATAACAACAGACGTTAGAAAGTAGGTTAAGGAAAAGAAAATCTCTGGGTGGCGTCACAAAAGATTCCGGCTGCTCAGCCTTGGGTAGGGTTCTTAACCTTATTAACCCAGAGATCTCAGCGCCACACTGTCGAAAGAAGTGAATGAAAATATGACTGGCGACAGTCAAGTAAAATAGAGTGAGAAGACCTTATCTAACTAAACTTGACAGTGAAAGGTTAACAAGACATCTAACAAAATTGCAACTTAACACAATAGGTTGAGAATAATACACACACATAAAATTTGAAACTTCACATTTATATATTATACAAAAGAGAAAAAAAGATTACAATAAGTATGTTTTAAAAGACAGAAAGTAAAACAGGTATATAACAAGCAGAATTAGCAAGAATCAATGCGTGGAATATAAATATAGGTATTCAAAAACAGCATGTAACTTTTACAAAATATTGTATAGCAATCCGTAAACCTTTTACAGAATGCGACAGATAAAAGATGATTAATACATTTTCAACAAACTTATACAGTACAGTTATTTTAATTCAAATGAAATTGGTGAACACGATTGTACTACAAATGGTAAATGGTTTATCTCAGATGAATACAACCAATCAAAATCGCTTGAGATTTACGAACCCTGTAAATTTGTACACTTCACTGCAACCGCCGCTTCAGTTGTAACATGTAACGAAAATGCTCCGTACGTTGGGAATTCCGCAACTTGCGCAAGCATAGGATCAACGTGTAGCTGGTGTATATGTATGCACCAAATATGCGGTGTTACGTCAATAGCGAGAAACTATTGCGATGTGGCGTTGGGATTGCGCCGAGTGCACTTACAAACTATATGGGTGTTTACATTAAAACTAAAGAATAGTAACCCAATGCAACCATGCATGTACACTTTAACCAGCGAGTTAAAAACAACAACAACAAAAATGTTAGACAAAAGATTCAGGTTGTTACTCTGTAAAAGAAAAAAAAATTGTTCAATACTGCTCCACTGAATCCATATATTTTCTCAAGGGAAAATGTACCCACACACCTGCATTGGAAATAAGGGTGCTCAATCATCGACAACATTTTGTATAATAATTATCAAAAGAAAATCAATAGTTAATAATTATCAAAAGAAATCCACTAGGAACTAATCTGTTTTTAATTAGTTTAAAGAAAGCTTAAAAGGTTTACTAGCTTTAAACAACTTAATTTAACTATATCCACGAAGTTATGTATTACTATAGGTATAATGTCCATGAACACTTGTGGCCCTTTAAAAATATTGTCAAATTAGTTTTAAGCAAATTACCTTACATGAAAATTCTCTACAAGTTACAATCTATAATTTACACCATACAAAAACACCAACTATAACATGAATATTTTAACAAATTTTAACTCATATGTACACTGTAAAATGAAGGAAGTTATAAGTCTGCCAACAATAACATACTAATTAAGTTGCTGCAAACTGCTGTTACTTTGAAAGACAGTAGAGGCAATCACTTATGATAAATAAATTCCATACAGCTCCCAATTAGCCCGGAATATAAATTCAATCAGCAAAAGGTAAAATGGAACACACTTACAGTTTTCTATTGATGGGAGAATGACTTCCAGTGTGTAGATTATACATTTACTCTCTGGAATCTAGTTTTGATACTAGGCGCCCTTCATAAATTGCATCAAACCTCCTTGTTTAATTCGGCATTTTTAGAACACAAGTGACAATCCATTTTTCCAATTAATTTCCACTAGCGGTTTTACCACAATGACACACAAAAAAGTCCTCACTAAAAATTTCATACGAAGAAAACCATGTTAATTCATCGGTGATTCCATACCTAATCAATCAATCAATTCACTGGCGTTTCTTATCTTCTTTTCTTTCTCAAATTATCAGCGTCCTACCATTAAATTATCTGTTGTATTGTATTTTGGGTTGCCTAGGGATGACCTCTACGAAACTAACCAGTGTTTGCACCGATATATTTAATATAATATAATTAATAAAATAAAAAAAATCAGAGAAAGTTGTTGCACAAATTTCAGGCCGTAACACCCCTCAACTCCCAATAGTTATATTCTGATCTAGCAATGTCAAGCTTAAATGCACACACAAAAATCTGTTTTGAACAGCCTCAATTAACATGATGTAAACTTCACAATACAACGACCTTAGCATCAAGCCGGATTCCAAAACAGGTCGAACCAGGGAACAATATAGTGTTCAAAGTGTGTCATGAGAAAAATCACTGGCAAATCTATGAATTAAGCCCAAAGTTCTGTATGCTTTAGATTAAACACTGACAACATGGGAATTCAATGTCAAGGCCTCATCAAAGACAACTTTGAGGTCTCTCAGCTCTGAAACCCCCTTAACTGGCTCAAAGTGAATAAAATAAGATGTCTGAATATTGTTGGTTAATTGCGAGAAGCAGAAATAAAAACACTTCTTTAAATTAAGATTGAGATCATTTGACTGCACCAATCAGTGAATCGATCGAAATCACTCTGAAGAAGCAACATGTCCTTGGAGCAGCTTATTGATTTAAAGATCGTAATGTCATCAGCAAGCATGAGAACGAAGCTATATTAAATGACATCGGGAATATCGTTAACAAATAAAACAAACAAAAATGGTCCAGCATGAGTAGCCTGTGGCACTCCAGCAGATACAAATATTACGCTGGAGATACAGTCAGCAACTTTAACATATTGCATTCTGCCAGACAAATAGCTCCCCACCCACCTAAGCAAACTCTCACCAAAATCCGATGCATCAAGTTTAGAGAGAAGTATTCTATGGTTGACTAGATCAAAAGCTTTAGAAAAATCTGTATAAACAGAATCAACTTGTATTCTGTTCTCAAATGCTGATGAAATGACATGGTGGTACAGCAAAAGATTCGTTGTCACGGATCTACCACCGATAAACCCATGTTGTTCCTTGGCAAATAGAGATTTACACTCCCATGCCAGAAACCTTGACACTAAATAATTAAGCAACTTGGGTATCTCACACTGAACGCAAACGCCCTGTATATCTTAGCATTAGATCTATCACCAGACTTGTGAATAAGCTTAATATTACTGCACTTCCAGTAATCAGGAAACACTCCAGATGGTAGAGACAGATTGAACAGAATCCTCAGCGGATTAGCCAAGGTGAAAACACAATTTTTCAAAAAATTTGTAGGTGCACCATCAGGACAAGTAAAGAACCTGGGTTAGGTTAGGTTAGGTTTGTATGTGAGTGGGCCATATCGGCCCTCCACCGCGACCTTAAGGTCTATTGTGGCTCACGCCTAAAGTCTATATTTCGCCCAACAAATCCAGCCTCCTGCAGAGGTCGATAATCTTTGTGGGCGAAAGTTGATCCAGGTCTTCTGGAGCAAGCTTTACCTTGCCAAAGAGCAGGTATCTAGTCCTGTCCGCTGCCGGACAGTAACACAGCACATGCTCTGCTGTTTCTTCATTCTCCATGCACAGCCGGCACTCGGTCTCCTGACCGACCCCAATAGGGTGCATGTGGTGCCGCAAGCGGCAGTGTCCTGTATACAGGCTGACTAGAGTTCTCAGTTGTTGTCTGTTCAACTCTAGAAGCTTTTTAGCCCTTGACTCAGACAGGCCATTTATGAAGGCCTTAGAGTGGGCTAATCCTGGAAGATTTTGCCAATATTGGATTGTCATTCTTTCTGTCCAGGTCTTTAAGGTGTGTTTTGCTGTGCAAGATGTTATCCCCAGCACCGGTTCTGGTCCAACAAAGTCACTCTGGGCCCCACTCTTGGCAAGCGCGTCAGCCGCAACATTGCCGTCATGGTCCGAGTGACCCGGTATCCAGACCAGCGACACCTCATTACAGCTGCCCAATTCGTTAAGGGCAGATTTACAACTCCATACCGTTTTTGAATTACACCGGTAGGAACCAAGAGCCTTTATTGCAGCTTGGCTATCTGCATATATCTTTATCGATTTGTTTGTGCACAGGTCTTTTAAACTTTCGCTTGCACACATCTCGATGGCATACACTTCTGCCTGGTGTATGGTTGCGTACTTGCCGAGGCTAGCTGAAAGTCTAGCATCGGTGCTGCCCCCATATGCGCCGGCTCCTACTCCCAAATTGGTTTTGGAGCCGTCAGAGTACCAGCAGAGGTCCGCTCTGAAGAACCTAGAAGGCAACCTGCAAATGCTATCAATAACTTCAACAACCGTAACTGAAAAGTTGTTGACATTTACTGTTCTCTCATAACAAAAAGATGGATTCTGGCTGTCGTTGTCCTGCCTGTACACTGTTAAAAAAAGGAGGCAAACAAATTGGATACATCTTGCACACCCTGTGTAATCTCATCACCAAAATACATGCTACTTGTCAACCCGGTAAGCCGCCTCTGATTATTCACAAACCTCCAAAAAATCCCTAGGATTATTATTAATGTTAGTCTCAAAATTTATAGCAGTTTTCACTCATCAGCTTACACTCATTACGTAATTGACAAAATGTCACTGCTTCTACTAAATAACTTATACTGTCTATGAATCTTTCTTTTCAGAATGATCTTTTTCTTTCGTTCACCAGAAAATCATACTGGAAAATTGGATTTTCTAAATACCTTAAATGGAATATAAAGGGCTATGCCATTATAGACTACACGATAAAAAATTCAAGAGCGTTGTCAACATCTAAATCAGATAGCAAGTGCCAATGTTGACTGGCCAGAAAATCATTTATACAGGGATCCCACTAGAAACAGCATATCACTTTCCCTGACTTTTCCCTGACATGCCAAAACCTATTTGCCTAACTTTGATCTTCTACAAACTACCCCCAAAATGTGTAACATACTACAGTAGAATACAGTAGAACAGAAAAACAGTTTTTTTTATAAACTTTTGAACACCCTATAAATAAAAAACAAATCGACAACAGACCTATCTTTATGTAAACTTTTTTTTGTTAAAATGTTTAATAGATTAACCCCATGAATTATCGACACCAATTATGGAAATAAACAATGTTTATTTGCAAACAAGAAAGCAGTTCCAATATTGGCGATTTTAAATTTTGTTTGAAGTCGATGTCAAAAATGGCAAAGAAATAATGAACTCATAACCAGGGGCGTGCGGTGACATTTTAAATAAGGGAAGCAATTCTCAGAAATTTACATATTTGTAATGTAACTCAATTCTTCTTTCGTTTTTGGCAAATTCGTTAATAATGTCGTCATTCTGGGACATTTCCTCGATGAGGTTATTTTCAATTGACAAAATTGAAATTTGGGAAACTCTTTCCTGTCCTGTTGAATTCCTAACAAAACTCTTGATACGTTTCAATGTAGAAAAATTCCGTTCTACAGATGCACTAGTAGCAGGAATTGTTAATACTAATTCACGTAATTTGAACACTTCAGAACATGCATTTTCCAATTTTGTGTGTTTTAATAAAGTTAAAAGTTCACTCGCGTTAGTTTTTGTGTCAATAACATCGGTTTCATAAATGACTGTATGTTCTGATCGTAATAAGGCTTTGTCAAAATAATGTCCATAGTGGTGGAATAACGATTTGAATGAATCTTCTGGGAAAGGTATCCCTTTAAATCCTCCAAAATCACACAATTCAAGAAATTTCAGGTCACTGAGATGATCAAATCTACATTTAATTTTCTGCTGAATTTGATCTATGATTTCGTAGAAAAGGTGGCGGTAAGAAGTTTTAAGGGCTCCCACATTATCAGTGTGCAGACGCTTTCTTAGTGGCTCCACTTCTCCTAATTCAATTGTTTTTTCCCAGAACTTATCAAATTCATTCCTTTTTTGTATTATAATGGATTTAAATTCACAAATTTTTTCAGGCAAAAACCAATGTCATTTGTTTTACATTGCAATATGTTAAATATATTAAGTAAAAAATTAAAATTAAAGTCTCTTTTCAAACCATCCAAAAATCCTCTAGAACTATTTATTGTTTCTGCGTCCCAATTTTTGCTATTTTCCATTATGTTTTCAAAAAGTTCAATTAACGATTCACAGTGTTCAAATAAAGTTAAGTCTGTCGTTGTAGTTCCATCGGGTTGCAGCTACTTTGGGTAAACGTTTTTTAACAATTGAGTCTAAGGCTTGTGTGTGTTTCGTAGATTTGGAAAAAAAGCAGCCATTCCACTTAGGGTAGCAAAAAACACTTTACATTCCTTAATATGGTTTATAGATTGGGATAAAATTAAATTAAATTTATGAGCACAACAGTGTACAAATAGAGCACTTGAGAACACGAGTCTGTTTAATTTCAGATTTAATTCGGTTCAAAATAATAGTGGCAGCAGCCGAAATTAACTCATTCTGAATGCGATTTGATGTCCCGTGAAAAACGTTAGACTGTTCCAAGTGATTTTTTTTAACAAATGTCGCATTTAGCTATTAAAGAAACCAGGTCTTGAAAGTTTCCTGTATTTTCAGATGTAGTTGTTTCGTCGTGACCCCTGAAGCCCAATTCATGCTGACCAAGAAAACACACAACATCAATAAGTCTTTTTAATGTTTCTGTTTTTATCAACCAGTTCATTGTGTTGGCGATGACTAATTTCTATCTGCTTGTCAACGGCGTGTTCAACTCGCGTTTTTCCAAAGACACTCAATTTTAAAATGGTCTGTAAATGCGCTTTAGACATAACATGTCTTTTTACCACTTTATGTAGAATATTCAAGTCGGATAACCCGCTTTTATTCCACACCCCCTTTTCAGCCACAAATAGACTACAAGGCCAACAAAACAGTTTATTCCTGTTTTCACAACCCGTTAACCATTCATATTGTTTATAAGTTTTTTCCGTGTTGAAATGTCGAATACATGTTTTAATTCTTGTATTTAAGTTTTTTAGAGTACGTTTCGGCCTACCTTTATTAATAATAGTAAGTTTTTCAGCAAACGGTAAAGCTGAAAATCCCTTGGTTATCAAAAAACACACAACACAATCACAGTTATTATTACCATTTGTTTGTAAAGTTTGTAAATCCCCACCACCACCGTCGCCGCTGTTAAAAGCTGATCTACTTGCAGCCATATTAATAATCATAAAATGCCAATGTATTTAAATTAGTCAACTGCTTATATCTAAGAAAAAATCAGCGACATTCACTTTGTACATGCACCGGGTCTTCCTAGTGTAACACGTTCTAAAAATACACGTACATCGCTCCGAGCCAGGGTTTCTGCAGCAGTGGTCTGCTGACTACGTGTATTTAACTGAAGTCATTGCATCCACTAGTAGTATCAGGTTCATGCTGTTCGTTGGCGCCCTTGTTAAGAGCGCATATACAAGTTCAGTATGATGCATAAGCAATAATTAAATAAAATGCGAATTATGTAATAATTAAATTAGTTTCAGAATTTGAAATTTAATATTTAAAATACAAAAGGGATTTTAAATAATGCGGTTTAATATAAATTATTTTAAGTAGGTATGTAGTCGTGATTTCAAGGGAAGCAATGCTTCCCTTGCTTTCAAGGACTGCACGCCACTACTCATAACCATATATCAAACTTACATTCTACAACGCGTGACAATATACGCTTCTTGTTATGACAACTGTGGAAGAGCGAGATAGTCATATCAGAAGTAGAATAAATAAGAGAAAAAAGACTGGAGAACTTGCACAAATTGGTTTAGATGAGATTGCTGCAATGCCAGATTCAACAAAATTGCGTTAGATTCGAAGAAAATTACTACAGAATGTTACTAAATAATTGCGTTTATGAACAAACACATTTTTCCTTACAAATAAATGAAAACGCTACTTTATACAAATATGCACATATCATTGTGTTTCAATTATTTATCATTAAACGGAAACAAATAATTTTTCCCTGACAGCAACAAAAATTTCCTGACTCTTGGTTAATTTTCATAGTTTATCCAAATTTTTCCCTGATTTCCCTGACAAAATTTTTTCTTCTACAAATTCCCTGACTTTTCTGGTTTTCCAGACGAGTGGGCACCCTGTTATAGCAAAGTAATCAGCATAGTTAAAATCATACGCAAACTCTACAAGATCAGCACCTGGAACGCCATCAACAGGAAACAAAACCGAATATCAACAGGAGTGTGATTGATGCTAGCTGGAAAAATAGTCAGCACAGTCAGTCACATACAAAATTTTCATAGTTCGAAAAACAAAACCCAACACTTTATTCCTTTGGTTTGTAGCATATTTCTTCTGAAGTAGCACTAAAAAACGAAAGCCACGAACCAGGATGTTCCCAGGGAAGCCTGCTGCACGTGACACTGTAACACCATCATTGCCATTGATACACTCAGCTGAAGGAATATTATAGTTATATCGATATTATTTCAATAAGTGTTATTATTTACTTCTTAATATTTTAATATTTTCGTACATAATACCGTTATTTCTAACTAAGAAAATTAAATATAGCCGAGAAAATAATTAGTTCATTTATACCATTATAATCTGTATCCTTATTGCTACAAATAACCTGGCACCAGCGAGTTATTGTACAGGGCCACAGCGTTTCCACGTTAAATATCGTAAAACTATGTCCGCTGCTACAGACAGGATGAAAAATATTAGAAGATTAAGCGGACATCAGTGTCTGCCATGGCCACAGCGGCTATGAAGGATAGCGGACACTGGTGCCTGCCCTGGCGCTAAACCTGTTAAGTCACATTAATTACAGAAAATACTTTTTTATCTAATTATTTACACTCACCAAATACACAAGTTTTTTAATTTTCTAAAAGTTTTTTAAGATTCACCATTCAATTAAATAACCACATAATTATACAAAACTGTTTTAATTAACCCTTAAATCTTGTCTCATAAAAATATATTTTAATGACTCAAAAGAAAGTAATAATTTTAATAAGTACACTTGGAGAAACCCAAATCACCACAACACATATTTCAGAGACCTTACGATCGTTTCGTTGACAATGTCAACATCTTCAGAGGAAGAAATTTCTAAACTAAAAAACTAGCTCCCGTGTATTTATATCGCGTCAAAGTAAATAAACTAGTCCGAAGTAAAATTGTCGTCCAAGAACGATCGTTTGTTTATTGTGTAGTGAAACTACGAGGTTGAAGACCTGCTTTTAATCTTCTAGTCGACAAATTTATGAGCCCTTATCTAATATAGGTTTAAAGGGAACCGAGTTATTTAAGGAATCTGCACGTTCCCTTTCGATCTAGAAATTTACTATGTGGATATTGGATCATGCCGACAAAGACATCTGGTGAGATAAACAACATCAACTCAACTCATCTTTTTTAAATAGAAAACTTAACCCGGGTGTCTGTCTCACCATGTTAACTCTAACAAAGGCTAAATAATTCAACTAAAATACTACATAAAAACTATATTTATATTGATTTCAATTCTTCGTGAAAGTATTTATATTGGCTACATAGATACAAACAAACGAACGAGTCTTTAAGTCGAGACAAATGAAGAGATTAGTATATGTATAAACCGGCCAAGTTATTGACAGTAATTTATTATTCTACCAGACAAATTAGGAGCGTTTAAGCGGTCAAATGCAAAGTGAAAATAAAGGACTTGAAATTAAAGGTGCCGCACGATTAAATGAGGTTTTGTACTTAATAGACCTTAATATAAAAATACTTTCTAATGAATCAAGCATAGTTTGATGTCTAACATTTTTGACAAGTTTCAAATTGTCTTTGTCAATATGGTGATTATTATCCCATATATGTTGTGCCACACATGATTTATCCATTCCGTACCATATTGTAACTGTGTGAGATGTGCACGAAGTCTGGTGGCTATGTTTCTCCTAGTTTGGCCCACGTATTCAAGATCGCAATCTTTGCACCTAATCTCACAAATAGTGGACATTTGAGTGACTTTGTCATTGTCTTACGTATTACCCAACACATTTTTTAAATTACTTTTCGTCGAAAAAGTCAAATGTAAATCGGCTTTCTTAAAAATACTTTCCAAACCCTTTGTGATTGGTGGTTCATAAGGTAAACACACAAATTTTGTTTCTATTTTATCTTTCTTAAATGTCGTACATTCAGATATCATTTTCTTTGTTTATTTATTAAACCATCCGAGTAACCGTTATATCTCGCCACATTTTTTATGTATTTTAATTCTGTATTAAATCTATTTTTACTTAATGGAAATTTAATCAATCTATTTACCAAGAAATTTAAACTAGCCGTTTTTTGTGCAAACGTATGATGTGAGTCGTTAGGAATATAACTAATAGTAGCCGTTTCCTTCCTATAGACATCCATTATCTCCTTTTATTGCAGATTTGTTTATGAGTAGATTTGAGACGGATTTAAAAAATAAAAATGGGTATTTCCCTAGAGTTTGGTTTCGTTATGTCGACGATATTTTTGCAGTGTTTGACACAAATATATGTAAGATTGAAGAATTTACTGAAAAACTAAATAGTCAATTTGATTCAATAAAATTTACCCACGAAATAGAAATCAACAATATACTTTCTTTTCTAGATGTACTAGTTATTAAAAATAAAAATAATGGCTCACTTGAATTCGATGTCTATAGGAAGGAAACGGCTACTATTAGTTATATTCCTAACGATTCACATCAGACGTTTGCACAAAAAACGGCTAGTTTAAATTTCTTGGTAAACAGATTGATTAAGTTTCCGTTAAGTAAAAATAGATATAATACAGAATTAAAATACATAAAAAATGTGGCGAGATATAACGGTTACTCGGATGGTTTAATAAATAAACAAAGAAAATGATATCTGAATGTACGACATTTAAGAAAGATAAAATAGAAACAAAATTTGTGTGTCTACCTTATGAAGCACGAATCACAAAGGGTTTGGAAAGTATTTTTAAGAAAGCCGATTTACATTTGACTTTTTCGACGAAAAGTAATTTAAAAAATGTGTTGGGTAATACGAAAGACAATGACAAAGTCACTGAAATGTCCGGTATTTATGAGATTAGGTGCAAAGATTGCGATCTTAAATACGTGGGCCAAACTAGGAGAAACATAGCCACAAGACTTCGTGAACATCTCACACAGTTACGATATGGTACAGTGGATAAATCATGTGTGGCACAACATATATGGGATAATAATCACCACATTGACAAAGACAATTTGAAACTAGTCAAAAATGTTAGATATCAAACTATGCTTGATTCATTAGAAAGTATTTTTATATTAAGGTTTTTTAAGAACAAAACCTCATTGAATCGTGCAGCACCTTTAATTTCAAGTCCTTTATTTTCACTTTGCATTTGACCGCTTAAACACTCCTAATTTGTCTGGTAGAATAATAAATTACTGTCAATAACTTGGCCGGTTTATACATATACTAATCTCTTCATTTGTCTCGACTTAAAGACCCGTTCGTTTGTTTGTATCTACGTAGCCAATATAAATACTTTCACGAAGAATTAAAATCAATATAAATATAGTTTTTATGTAGTATTTTAGTTGAATTATTTAGCCTTTGTTAGAGTCAACATGGTGAGACAGACACCCGGGTTTAGTTTTCTATTTAAAAAAGATGAGTTGAGTTGATGTTGTTTATCTCACCAGATGTCTTTGTCGGCATGATCCAAGATCCACATAGTAAATTTCTAGATCGAAAAAGAACGTGCAGATTCCTTAGATAACTCGGTTCCTTTGAACCTATATTAGATAAGGGCTCATAAATTTGCTGACCAGAAGATTAAAAGCAGGGCGTCAACCTCGTAGTTTCACTACACAATAAACAAACGATCGTTCTTAGACAACCATTTTACTTCGGACTAGTTTGTTTACCTTGACGCGATATAAATACACGGGAGCTAGTTTTTTAGTTTAGAAATTTCTTCCTCTGAAGATGTTGACATTGTCAACGAAACGATCGTAAGGTCTCTGAAATATGTGTTGTGGTGATTTGGGTTTCTCCAAGTGTACTTATTAGAGCTCATCACAGGTTCCAGTTTTCACATAGTAATAATTTTTAGTTAGAAAACTCACCTGATCACCCCATTTCCAGTCAACGCCTCGCACAACCCTAGTTCCAAGTTTCATCAAACTGGCCAGTTCAGGTCCTGTTAAACATCCATTCTTTGGTTTATTATTGTCAATCATATCAGCATACAACACATAAAATTCAGACACTTTTCGGACAATACTCTGGTCACAACCTGCTTGTTTCAGCAGAGCAAGCACGGAACTAATCACCCCTCCATTTATTAGAGGGCTCAGCTCCAGCGAAGTATATTTACTTGAAGCGAGCACACCAAGAATGGCCAGCAGCATTCTTGCTCGCGGTATATCACGAAGTAAAGTGTATGTTCCTAGATTCAGGCTAACTTTGGCATTGGAACCTTTACCTTTGCTAGACCTGCTTGGGGTATCTCTCAGTATGTAATACCTCAAAGTTTCTATGCACCATTCAGTTATCGCTAACTGTGACAGTAAGATTTTGGTTTTAAGAAAAGGAGTAACCAGTTGAATGTTGTCAAGACAATGGCTCATGTTATCTTGTGATTTCTTGAGTCCCATGTAACCGTTTATAATGGCATATTTTACAGAATTTAAAAGATAATTTTCAGTCAATAAATACTTCATTATTTCCAGAGATTCCTTCCGGATTTTACATCTTCTTACCTAAAAAATCGAATAGTAGATTATTCAAAGCGAAAAAAATGCACTATTATAAAAGGTGCCATGCAATTAATATGACACAGCAGTAGCAGACTTTTTATGTCATATTATCAGGATTAAACCAAACTTAAGATGAGGTCTTGACAATTAAAAAATTTCGGGACGCAGCTAGTGCGTTATGGTAGCGAATTTTTATTAAATGTTTCAAATTTGTATAACTCATTTTTCTATAAAGCTGGAAAGTTCAATTTTGGTATGTAGTAAGGTATAAACGAGGGCAACATGACGACCAAATTTTATCAAAATAACTTTACTATTTTTTGAGATAAGAATTTTTTTCGGAAAAATCATTTTTTTCTTTTTAGAAAAACTGGTCCAGTAAGACTGGCTAACGAACTCGTTCAAGCTAATAATAAAAGAAAGATTCTTGCCGAGTTTCATGAAAATCGGTTAATTAATAACCTTTTGAATTTTCGGTTGGATACATATATAAACATATAAAAATTGAAACGGACCTTGGTTTCAGGTTCTAGGGGCCCAAATTCGCGCTCATTTGAAAAAATATTTGCAAAGTCTCACCATCGACACCACTCTATTAAAAATCCGGTAAAAAGATACAGGATGTAAAAACTAAAAATTGGTAAAATAGGCATTCATTTAGTGGCAAGCAGCAATTAGTTCTAGATTCCTAGGGGATGCTTTGCTTGTTATTTCTTATCACTTTGAATGACAAAATTGTTTTTTATTTCATTTTAAGAAATTAAAAATAACTTCATTTTTTGAACTTTTCGAATAAACATATGTCAGTTCAAAGAGAAACGAAAAACCATCACATAGTTAGAGCGGCGCTTGACAGCTATTTATTTTTTCAACAGGCATAAGCCCAGCTACAAAAATACTCAAATATAGGAGGTACAGGGGCGGCTCCTCAATAAGTGCGCCCGTAGGCGCGCACTGCCGCCTGCCGTGGAAAAAACAATATTTTTGCTATGCTATATTTTAATAAATTTTTATTTACTTTTTTACCTCCTGCATTCAACAAACAAAATTAGTATATCGAGGATCGCAGAGAGTCGGCAGCCATTAATACAGAATACGATACTTCAGTGCGAAATGATCGCCGAATCTTGATGATCTTCGTCGAAAATGACCGAATAAGCAATCTGTTGTGCGCTAAAAAATTACACACTTCCAGTTTGTACTGGACTTTCGGCAGAGCGTGTGTACCTATCACGTAGTAATTTTCGTCTTCGCATCGGATTGATTTTTAATTAGATCATTTCGTTGTTGTTTACATGTTCTAACAAGACAATTATTATTATTATTATGGTTACTACTTCGGGTTGCTTAATAAGTGGACCAAATAATTGTGATACTGTGATTAATTTAGTGGATATTTTAAATTTAAAGTTAAAGGATAACTTTTTAAGGGACTTTTTAACTACTATAACGTATAACTAACTAGAGGAAAACTTGGTAAGCAGTTAATAATTATTAAGTTTAGTAAGTAGGTTTCTTTATAATACATTTTCGGGGAAAAAATAGACAAGCCCTTCATTTTTGGTGAATTTTTATTTTTTTAAATTCACTAATAAAGAGGTATCGATGGAGACACTTTGCAAAAATTTTTTCAAATGAGCGCGAACTAGGACCCCTAGAACCCATATCCGGGGTCAGTTTCAATTGTTATATGTTTACATATATATATATATATATATATATACATATATATATATATATATATATATATATATATATATATATATATATATATATATATATATATATATATATATATATATACACGTTTAGCGGGCTGTAAATTCCTAATGTGTATTTATGTTTATTTGGTTAAATATTGCAAGAAATATAATGGTTTAATGCAAGTGATATTCATAAATGGTTTGTTTTTCGGCACAAAAGGAGGTAATGGCTTAAATTCGGGATGGAGTCGGTGAATAGAAAAATAACAATTAGTAAATAGGTACGTCAAAATTCACATTAATGTCACTATTGAGGTTTTGGTATCAATTTTTGAAGCTGTTCCGTCAAAATTACATCTTGGACAAGAACAAGTATAAAAATCATTTGTATGTATGTATATATATATATATATATATATATATATATATATATATATATATATATATATATATATATATATATATATATATATATATATATATATATATATATATATATATATATATATATATATATATATATATATATATGTAATTCAACTTTCTGCATTTTTAGAAAATTGAGTTATACAAATTTTCAGTTTTCTTTTGAAAAAAAATTTTTTTCTCCGAAAATTACAGTTATTTTGATGAAATTTTGTGGATATGTTGCCCTGGGTAAGACCCTACTATACACCAAAATTCAACTTTCTAAGTTCGTAGAAACTTGAGTTATTCAAATTTGAAGCATTTAATAAAAATTTACTACCATAACGCACTTGCTGCGTCCCGAATTTTTTTTCTTGCGCACCCCCAATGCATTAAGGCACGAGCCGCTACTGAGGAGGTAACCAAAAAATGAATATATGGAATAGTTACAACATTGAATAATCAAATGGCTCATTAAGATGTCTCAAGAAGGAAGCAACACAGCCATTAGGTATAAAAATATCCACACCAATTTTATTGCAAGCAAACACATAATATAAACAGGAAATTTCAGAAAGAATGATATTAGTTTTAGGAATGAGATGGGACAAAGTGTCACTGCATCGTGTATGACAAGATAATAGCGGTACACAAAAGGGCACCTGGGAGAGGTTCACTTCTCCATGACTAACCTTATAAGAATGATACTGTCATAATGGCCCCTTTTTTATCAAGGGATACAAAACTGAAGCGATTTAATAGCACATATTGTGGAATGCGCCGCTCGGGATAGTTTCTTTCTTGAAAATAAGCCAGGTATTTGAGAAACCTGCGCTGCACTGATTCCAACAGGAATATATCGTATCAGTAAAAGGGGAACCAACATGTACTGACAAATTCAAGTTTAGACCATATTCAGGCATTATAAAGAACAATTAAAGTATCCACGGATACAAAGTCTTTACAGCTTCTAATGGTAAATCCTAGCGATTTCATGGAGGTCATTTCTGCCACATGAAGATTAAAACAGAAGATATGATCATACAAAACTCTGACATCAGAAACAAACTCAATATGTACCATGTTCATATCGCCAATAACACCAATAACATAACCTTACATTTGTTAACATTAAGAGACAGTCGTAAGCAAGGTACTTGCTTAAGCCCTCTTGTTAACGTTAATTAATTAACCTTATTGTCTTATTATTGCCTCTGGGAGAATGAATTAGTAGGTTTCAATGTTTGATTAAATTTATGGTACACCAGTGTAATTTAGCTGCCTCTAAATATTCGAGTTAATATACTATAATATATAATATTTAACGGTCACACAAATTGTAACAAAGTTGAATGAAATACATAACCACTTGATATTAATTGTTGAAATTCCAGAACGTCGCCGGCAAGACCGTAATATGATAATCATGTTAACTTGAACGCAGCCAAAACTCCTGACTTCACAAAAGAGCACCTGGAACTTACGTTGCAGTTTGTTCAACCAAACTTAAAGAACGACAGCTTAGGGATTGTCGAGAGACTCTCATCTTAATAATGCTGACGACAGACTACCATTTCGGGTCTAGAAAAACTGATATGGTCAGCAGAAACCAAGTTGCAGTGAGTGTCAGTCGTTCACGCGAGAAATGAACGTAAGTTTTTCACGATGGGGCGGAGCTAAATAATGTAAAGACTGCAGTTTTTAACTGGAAGAATAAGTATCATGAGAAATAGGCGTGGATTGAAGCTTCTTGGGGTATTTTGGAATTATAGAAAGACAGTGGCCGTCGGGCCGCCGGCAAGAAGGTGGCAGACAGCACCAACAGTAGAAACCAGGTTGTCATGTATGATTAGGTTTTGATTACTTTTGGAGTAATTAAATTTTGAGTTGATAGTTTCGTGGGTGATAAAAGTGTCTCGAGAGTAGGAACTTAAAAGGGAAGGCGATTCAAATGAGGATTTTTCTGTAATCGCGTGAGGTAGTTGTAAACTACAGTGATAGTGAGTGTTTTTTAGCATATGTATTTTGGATTATATATTACTCTTCCAGGTAAGGTCTTAACGATATATATTTTAAAGAACCTTTCAAGTGATAGATGTTTTGAGGCTGAGAGAGATTTGTAAAATATAAAATCATTGATTGTTGTTGCCCTTACTTGGTGAAACTGGTTCATACTACATACAGACTTGGAGACTACTTCTCTGGCTTCACTGTTGGTTTTCGTTTTTGTATGTGAAGGACGTAACCAGCGCGTAAGCTAACTGGGGCAAGTGGCCCTTATGAATTCTGGATGTTCTTCAACGTTTCTGTGACTAGTATCGCTGCTTGACAGCATTCTCAGACAGATAAAAATTGAATTAGTACGAAATCATGACAACTACAAATAAAGATCTGTTGCTATGTTATATGATGTTTTGTCAAAAAAATTTATGAAATTGAAAATAAAATGAAATACAGATGACAGATGAGGCTTTCAAAATGTCTACGTGATGTATGTCAATATTTAACATAAAAATAGAACTAGCCTATAATAACTATGATTACAGTTACAACAATAAAATAACTAAACAATAACAGTTTAAAAGCAGTCTCTATACAACGAAATTATTGACATACATCAACTCATTATCTTATTACAACTTTTTTGAAAGAATAGTTAAATTTATTTTCTTTGACTTATTTAATTAGAAAGAAAAATATCCAAGAAAGGGGAATTCATCAAGTCAGTTTGCTCGTTTAAAACAAGGTAGCTATTGTCGTGTGTGCTTTTTGACTTCTAAAGCTTCAAAAAAGTCTAGTTTACGTTTGTCATTATAAAAATGTTGTGGTTGTATGCGGTTATTTACTGTAGGTCTATGTTCGATATCAATAATATGTTTTGCAAATGTAGATTTGTCAGCGTAGTTATTTCTAAATGCAGAAATATGTTCTTTGTATCAGGTCTTAACATTTCTAGAAGTTTGACCTATGTAGATTGCGTTACAATGTGTACAAGCTAATTTATAAACTCCAGCTTTTGCCAGGAAATAAGATTTTTATTTTGCGTTAAATAGTAAATCACGCGTGGTGTTGTAAGATTTAAAAGCTACCTGTGTATTTGTACAGGTATTTAAAATTTTTGAAATGTTTTCTGAAATGGTTCCAAAATAAGTTATAGAAACGTATCTGTTGTCTTCTTTGTCTCTAATATTTGGATAAATTAAATTAATTGCTAATTTGTATTCTTTTCTCTCGATCATTTCATCTATTATTTTAACAGAGTAGCCATTATCAAATGCTGTTTGCTTAATTATTGAAATTTCTTTTTCAAAATTGTTTTGTGACATAGGTATTGAAAATGCACGATGTATCATAGAATGTTAGGCTGACAGCTTTTGTGAAAAAATGGTGACATGAATCATATGGTATGGTTGTGTCAGTGTAAGTTGGTTTCCTATATACTGAAAAGTCAAATGAATTATTTTCTAACTTTCTACTGTATGACTACCTTAAAAACATGCTAAAATATAATCTACGTATCTGTACCAAAAGACAATATTATGCGAAAGTTCTGATGTTAAAATTTGGTTTTATAAGTTTTCCATAAATATGTTGGCTAATAAAAGTAACAACGGACTACCCATAGGTAGGCCTTCATTTTGCATATACATTTTATTATTAAATTTAAAATAGTTTTGTTTTATACATTCGTTAAAAAGATTCATTATTTATTGTTTTTTTATGACATTTACGTTTTTTTCTATTAAAACGTTTTCTAATAGAGGTAAACATTCCCTAGGGTGTATCTTAGAATACATGCTACAAACATCAAACGAGACTAATTTACTATTTGTGGGAATAATTAAGTTATTTAATTTTTGTGTAAGTTCATAAGAATTCTTAACTGAATATTTTGAAAAGTAATTGTATTATCTAATAAGTGAAACCAGTTTGCTCGCTATCTTATGATTAGGTGTATTAACATAGCTAACTACTGGCCTCATCGGTATATTTGCCTTATGAATTTTCAGGTAGTCATACATTTTTCGTGGTTGCAGGCTTTTATATAAAATATATTTCTTTTCTTGTTGACTAAACAGAGACACATTTTTAAGTTCATTTTTTAGAAATAACCATACTCACAAATCTACATTTGCAAAACATATTATTGATACCAAACATAGACCTACAGTAAATAACCGCATACAACCACTACATTTTTATAATGACAAACGTAGACTAGACTTTTTTGAAGCTTTAGAAGGCAAAAAGTACACACACGACAATAGCTACCTTGTTTTAAACGAGCAAACTGATTTAATGAATTTCCCCTTCTTGGATATTCTTCTTTCTAATTAAATAAGTCAAAGAACATAAATTTAACTATTCTTTCAAAAAAGTTGTTATAAGATAATGAGTTAATGTATGTCAATAATTTCGTTGTATAGAGACTGCTTTTATACTGATATTGTTTAGTTATTTTATTGTTGTAACTGTTATCATAGTTATTATAGGCTAGTTCTATTTCAATGTTAAATATTGACATACATCACGTAGACATTTTGAAAGCCTCATCTCTCATCTGTGTTTCATTTTATTTTCAATTTGATAAATTTTTTTGATCGAAACATCATATCATAACATAGCAACATATCTTTATTTGTAGTTGTCATGATTTCGTACTAATTCAATTTTTATCTGTCTAAGAATGCTGTCAAGCAGCGAAGCTAGTCACAGAAACGTTGAAGAACATCCAGAATTCATAAGGGCCACTTGCCCCAGTTAGCTTACGCGCTGGTTACGTCCTTCACATACAAAAACGAAAACCAACAGTGAAGCCAGATAAGTAGTCTCCAAGTCTGTATGTAGTAAAATATAAGTATATAAGTTTGAGTCACAAGGGCCTCTAGAAGAAGTTAATTGTATTAACGTTAGATAAACATACAGAGTGATAATTAAAATATGGTCAAGATAATCGTAATTACTATTGTTGGTGTTTATTGTGTCATTACTGTTTGTTTTAATTTATTTTGTTATCATTAAATTAGGTACATAGAATCAAACTATCTTGGTTTTATTAAGAAATTCCCAAACCACCCTTCTAAATATCAGATTTTAGGTAAGATTGTGATTTAGAGTCATCAGTATATGGTACAGTAGGTTTATGTATAAATTTGGGTTTGCTAAAGGCCAATGTTCGAGGGGAACCTCGCATGCACACGCTGCGGCGAGGGGGAGGAATCAGCCCAGCATATCTTGTGTGAGTGTAAAGCTCTGGACCGCAAAAGACAACTGATCTACGTGCAGTCTAGACCGGAGACTGAGCAATATAAAACTTCACCCTACAAATCGCTGTGCAGACTAGTTCAAGGCACAGTCATTATGGAATGGGTGGATTAAAAAGACTAAGGGCATACACAATAAGCTCAATAAGCCAAAGGCTGCAGTGCTTTCAGGGCGGCGAGGCCACGGACGAGCCCTGAGGGGAAAAAAAAACACCGCCTACCTCGTCTATCGTGAATAGATCATATCTCAAATGATGAAGTATTAATGGTAATAAAGAGGAATGAAGCAATTTTCACTATAAAAAGTGCAAAACCTCAATACTTTGATGATATTATAACAGAAATAAATACATGAGACACGTCTTAACCTGAGGAAACAGTGTGGCCAGGCTTTTATTCCTCTTTTTAGAAAGACCAGTGAGAAATAAGGATTGAAATATGTTCAATGTCCATTTGAATTTATTTTTGATAATTCCCAAGAGAATATACTTTATGAAAATTTAAAACAAACTTACCTGAGAGTACATTGCTTTTCTGAGCATTTCGACATCACAGGAATCTTGGAGAACAAAATCAACAATTGAAAACATCAACTGAGAATTCTCTCCACTAACTTTTTTCATTTGCTTCTCAGTCAATTTAGAAATAATACTGGACAGTACGATATCATCTTCCTTTTTCTTCTCTTTATCTGCATCTCCTTGGTCCATTCGGATGTCATGTTCTAATTTCTCATTGTCCCATTTTTCATCTATGTCATTTTTATTTTCTGGGCAGTTTCTCACAACTCTCTGCTCATTTCGTGAACAGTTGGAATTGTAAGAATCAGTCATAGCTTTAGCATCTACTATTACCTTCTGGTTACTGTTTTTTATTTCATTGTTTACACCATCCGTGTCACTTTTTAAATCAGCAATCTTGCCATCTGATGAAGTTTTCTTAACAGAAACTCTAGCAGTATCTTCATTTGATCTGTGCTTTTCGGCACACTGTGATTGAATTGTCGCATTGACAATGTCTTCTGTTTTTTGTATTTCTGAAGTATGCCTCCCACACTTCAGATCTTTAATGACTTTTTTAACTAGAGTTCTTACCCTTGGTTCCTTGTATAATACATTTACTTTTTTATAGGCCTCCATTTCTACACTGATTGCAGGTCTGACTTCATATAAAAGAAAACGGCATTTCTCTAGAAGAGGTATGCAAATTTCTTTGTAGCTCTTATTAGCCTCCTGTCTAAGTTTAATTAGATTCCATTTGGTGGTATAAACCAGTTTTATCATTTCTGTTATTGGTTTTGGTAGTTTAATGCTAGGCTGATTGGAATCTAAAATAACAGTAAAAGAAAACAATCACAGGCAGTAATGTAAATGTTATTAAATTGTGATAAATGAAAAAAGCAACTAAAATACCTTGAAGATTTATTATCTTTAGCTTTTACAGTTAAAATCAGATAACACAGACTTATGTAAATAAATATGTAAATATCAGTACCTTCCTTTTCCAAGTGGCTTGAATAACTTCATTAGACAGGCAAATCGGACCAGTTTTTCAGGAAAAACTTTGGGTTTCCTTTCGGATTTTTTTTTTACCAAAATTAAGATTTCTAGGTTACAACCAAAACAAGTTATAGACATTTAAATTTTAAAAAATTTGGGTTCCACAGGTATATATATATATATATATATATATATATATATATATATATATATATATATATATATATATATATATATATATATATATATATATATATATATATATATACATATATAGATATAGATGTGTGTTTTGTATCTCATTGACTTTTCACATACGCTAAAAATTGAGGACAATAAAATTATTTGCAGATGATAATACTGTAATTCAAGCAAGTCAGGATGACACACTCTCCTTAGGAAAAATAGATACTAATATAAGTAAAATGAAATACTATGAATAAGGAGATATGAGATTAAACGTTGAGAAGACACAGCTAATTAACTCTTTATTTCCCTTCAATAAATCAAACAGTGCACAAAGCGTAATGCTATATCGTAAGAGGATAAACTATCAAAAGTACTGTTAAATTTTTAGGTGTACATCTTGAGGAACAACTGGACTGGAAGAGTTGTGTAAACAGTCTTGCTGCAGGTCTTGATTCTTTTTTGTATGCTATAAGAGTGATTAATCAAAATATTGACATAAAAGGTGATATAACAGTGTACCATGCACATGTCTTCTAAACTGAGACATGGGATATTTTTTTGGGGCAACTCAGTTGAATCTGACAAGAGTTGTTTTATAAGACTGATATTTCACCAGAAACATAAATATTCTTGCAGAGAGATATGAATATTTATTCAGTTAAGTAAGTGTTCAAATTGTTGGCCACCAGCTTCCATACAAAAGTATAAATTTTGTTCAAAACGAGCTCTTACATTCTGGAGCATTTGTGGAGTTATTAGACGGCATTCTTCAACACTACGTCGTCGTAATTCTTCTAGGGACTCCGGTTCTGTTGCGTAAATTCTACTCTTTAAATGGCCCCATAGAAAGAAGTCTAAAGGAGTTAAATCCGGTGATCTAGGGGGCCACTCAATAGCACCTCTACGCCCAATCCAATGCTCTGGAAACTCTCTGTTCAAAAACTCCCTAACACGTTGTGAAAAATGCGGAGGAGCTCCATCTTGTTGAAACACTAATTGATTTTCTTGATAGCGATCATCATTTTGAACAATGTCTCCAAAAATGCCAGTCCAGACATTCAATTTCTGTGGAGTCTGAGTGTGGACTTAGTGAAAATTTCGTGCATTATTATCTGCCCAATAACGACAATTGACTGTAGGGTTTAATAAAAACGTACACTCGTCTGAAAAACAGATATTGAACAGAAAGTTCCCATTATCTGCTATTCGCACAGTTATAACTTCACAAAACTCCAGCCGCTGATCAAAATCATCTTCATTCAGTTGTACAAGATGAATTTTATACGGGTGAAATGTATTTTCTGTTAACATGTCTGCTCGAATGTCGTTCATTAAACAAATTTGCGGTACGGTTGGCACAGTCATCGTTTTTGAAAAAAAGAGTCATTATTTCAACTCTTTCTTCTACAGAATACACCATTGTGAAATTAATTTTCGGTAGTACTATCAAGTATCAAACCGACCGATAAACTGAAATAATAAACCGCATTTCTCTCATTCCGATAAGAAATGTTCTAATAGTCAATTTTTTGTTTACAAACCAACAAAACATTGACTATCAGCACATTTCTTATCGGAATGAGTGAAATGCGTTTTTTTGCATCTTCAACTGTGAATAATTTTTAAATGAGTTGATAAAACTTCCAAAAAAATTAGTGTGCTGAATTCAGAAAAGAAAGAGCTTTCAAATGATGTAACACTCAACCCATGTTCCCTATTTAAAATATAAGGGTTGTTATCACCACCCATAAGGGATTGATGTGACAAAGTTGAGTTTCATGTCAAAACATGTCCCCCTCAATATTAAAATTGACGTGTTTCAGCGTTTCTTAAAAAAAAAATTGCGTCTTCTTTTGAAAAAATTAATATCTCCGAAAACTAAAAGCTATGGTAACCAAATTTGGTACGCTGGTTTCTGTCATAAAGAGTATCCTTGGTGCCAAAATTCAGATCTCTAGGTAAAAGACAAAAAAATTACAAGCCTCTAATTAAAAAAAGTTGAAACGTCAAAATTTATAATTCTGGTAGTCGTATATTAGTACGCTTTGTGAGTTAAAAATACGGCTCGAAATGACTAACAAGCTCCTAGATCTGTGTCTCAGCAGTTGTTTTCCTTCATTTTGTTAAAATATGAGAAAACAATCAATTCTGTACAAAAATTGTATGGTGTAAATAATTAAGACGTTAGAAAATTAATATATACACACAACTGTCATGTTGGCAATGGCAGAGAGGTAGAGGAACCAGTGTGGATTTAATAATGGACTCTTATAACACACGTTCGAATCTCAGTTACCAAGTTCACCTTTTTTTTTTTTAATTTTTTTAGTCTTATTTCATTTTACCATTATCTGTTCGTGGAACTCCGATGAATGTTTTAGCGAGTTTTTATATGACAAATTCAATTAGGATGAGATGAAAACTTTTAAGATTCAATTCAATTTGAATAGCACATCAGGTTGTTTGTTATTGCCCTAACTTAGTGAAACTGTGACATACTTAATACAGCTGTAGACTTTTCCTGTGGCTTCACCAGTGCTTGTTCTTGTCTGCAACCGATTTCAATTTTTACTGGACGCAGTACGTGCGTTATGGTAGCGAATTTGTATTAAAGTTTCAAATTTCAATAGCTCAATTTGCTATTAACTTAACTATCGTTGGCCAGGAACCTGTTTTTCGGGAACATTTTTAGTTTATTTTCGGAAAATTGTTGTACATTTTTCAAACAATAAAGTCATTTTGATGAAATATGGTACATTGTTTCTACTATATAGGTTATACTGGTAACCAAATTTCATGCATGCTTTCTTTAAAAAAAAAAGGTATATTTGTTATTAAAAACATTTAAATGAAAATTCACTATCATAACGCACTTGCTGCGTCGACTTTATTTTCTTTAAACAGCTATTTCATAAAACGTGAGAGTAGTACATCGTCACATTAAAATTAAGCAAGCAATCTGCAAGTGAAATAATATATAAGGAGTTTCATTTAAAATAAAAATGTGCCATTAAATGTCATTTTAAAATTAAGCAAGCTACCTGCAAATGAAATAATATATAGGGAGTTTCATTTAAAGAAAAAATGTGCTGTCAGGCAGAAATGGGCCCCTGTATAGATGACAGTTTTTTTGGATAATGGCGCGTATTGATGGGAATAGACGTGCTTGCATTTTTTTAAAATTCAGAGTTGTAGCCATAATCCACTGACACACGTGGAGAAACTCACCCTGTATTATTGTAAATTCAATTTCAACTTACATGCATCTAAAATTGGCAATAGTACATAGCCCAATCCCAAATGTTTCAAGAGGACAGCATATAGGACTCTACCAATTTCTTCTACTGGATGTTCGAAAGAAAAGTCCACTCTTGTTAAAAAATTATTCTGTTTGGAATGCTGTTCTACCACTGCCAAAAATGATATCACGTAGGTATCCTGATGAAAGAAACGCCCTTTAAAATACACAAAAGATAAAAAACAAGGTATCACTTACTGATAGTCTGCTTTCTGCCAGAGCATTAATAAATGAATTAATTCTGTCTATGGGCAACTGGAATCTCTTTAGCGCTTTCTGGGTAAGATTAACCCGAGGTTCAGTCGGGGTGTTTTCTGCAGTCGAATTGGTACTGCGTGTCTCCCCTTTTTCTTCTTCATATGGATTAGGTGGCTGATCAACCTACAATGAAACGATTAGCAACATATACATGTAAAAATAAAATTGTAATGTTACCTGCAAACCAGCACTTAGAAACGCTGAATTTAAATACTGTTTGGAGGCAAGTTCTTCTGGTTGCAAAGGCAAACTCTGCCGTAAATTGTAGGCATGAATTCCAAGAAGATAGCCTAAATTTCTTTCAACATCAAGCAAAGTGTTCCACATGTACAAATATTCCGTGCTACTTTGTGGCACCTCTGGTTCAGGCTGACAATAACTTCCCACAACGTAGTTGTCCATTAGTTGTAAAAGAGACTGATTGGTGGAACAATTAAAGATATGACTGGCATCTTTACCAGCACATTTGTGAAGCAGATCTATCAAGGAAGAATTGTCACACCTGCAAATAATATTAAATCAGATGAACTTTTGTATACATGGATGAATCATAATTAGGTGTAATAATTTTCACTTCTTCAGGCTGAAACAAACCAGTTTTTTTTTACATGTTTTACTTTTTAAGACATGTTTTGGTTTTTACAGTTTTTACCAGCCAACGTCAAGTCTTTACACTAACGGTAGCAGTCAAAGGTCAATATTATAACACACACAGCTGCAAAGCGGAGAGCAAGCCATTAAATTATTTTTTGCCCCATCGCATTCGACCAGTTCTTTCTAAAGTGGTTTTTTCTTTAACTAATATTAGTAGGAGACTAGAAGAGAAGAGGAATCACACAACACAAAATACAATCCTTACTTCCAAATCAAAACCAGGTTTAATAAAGCCAGGTTACGAATTGTTGATAACAATAGACAATGATGACAATTGCTATGGAATGGTGACAAAATGACTAATTATTTAACCAAAAATTATTAACAAATAATAATCCAATTGGCCCATATACTGTAAAACATTCATGCAAGTTAAGCACACTTAGATAACCCAAATCACCACAACACATTTTAAAAAACCTGCCGATCGTTTCACTAACAAAGTTAGTGACAACAGACGATGAATAATTCTAATTAGAATTAGAATTTTGGATATAATAGGTTTTACTGAATTTTCTTTAAAAAAATTAACTAATGAGGAGATTCTGACTTTTAAATTTTGAAAAAATTTCTTCAAATGAGTGCGAACTAGGCCCCCTAGAACGTATATCCAGGGTCAGTTTAAATTTTTATATGTTTATATATATATATATATATATATATATATATATATATATATATATATATATATATATATATATATATATATATATATATATATATATATATATATATATATATATATATATATATATATATATATATATATAGGGTGGCACATTGAAAACGAAACAGACCGATTTGCGCCCAGATAATTTTTTTTAAGGAACGCTGAAACACGTCAAATTTAATATTGAGTGAGACATGTTTTGACATAAAACTCAACTTTGTCACATCAACCCCTTAAGGGTGGTGATAACAACTCTTATATTTTAAATAGGGAACATGGGTCTAGTGTTACATCATTTGAAAGCTCTTTCTTTTATGAATTCAGGACACTAATTTTTTTGGAAGTTTTATAAACTCGTTTAAAAATTATTCACAGTAATTGACATTGTTGAAAATGATGATCGCTATCAAGAAAATCAATTAGTGTTTCAACAAGATGGAGTTCCTCCGCATTTTTCACAACGTGTTAGGGAGTTTTTGAACAGAGTTTCCAGAGCAATGGATTGGGCGTAGAGGTGCTATTGAGTGGCCCCCTAGATCACCGGATTTAACTCCTTTAGACTTCTTTCTATGGGGCCATTTAAAGAGTCAAAATTTCTCAACAGAACCGGAGTCTCTGGAAGAATCAGGACGACGCATTGTTGAAGAATTTCGTCTAATAACTCCACAAATGCTCCAGAATGTCAGAGCTCGTTTTGAACAAAATTTGTACTTTTGTATGGAAGCTGGTGGTCAACAATTTGAACACTTACTTAACTGAATAAACATTTTTGAACGTTTGGTTTTTTTTTTTTAACAAACAGTTGACTAATTAGTGCATTTCTTATCACAATGAATGAAATACGTTCTTGCAATTCCAATTGTGAATAATTTTTAAACGAGTTGATAAAACTTCAAAAAAAATTAGTGTTCTGTATTCAGAAAAGAAAGAGCTTTCAAATGATGTAACACTCGACCCATGTTCCCTATTTAAAATATAAGGGTTGTTATCACCACCCTTAAGGGGTTGATGTGACAAAGTTGAGTTTTATCTCAAAACATGTCCCCCTCAATATTAAAATTGACGTTTCAGCATTTCTTAAAAAAAAAAAAAAAAAAAAACAGACCGATTTGCGTCCAGATAATTTTTTTTTAGGAAATGCTGAAACGTCAATTTATATTTTATTTATTTATTTATATATATATATATATATATATATATATATATATATATATATATATATATATATATATATATATATATATATATATATATATATATATATATATATATATATATATATATATATATATATATATATATATATATATATATATATATATATATGTATATATATATATATATATATATATATATATATATATATATATATATATATATATATATATATATATATATATATATATATATATATATATATATATATATATATATATATATATATATATATATGTATGTATCACACCGATAACCAAAAAATAATGGTCCGATTTTGATAAAATTTGGCGCGTACCTTCCTTTTGTAAGTGGCTTGGTTAAGTTCGTTAGCCAGGAAAATCTGACAAGTTTTTCCGGGAAAATTGCCTGAAAACAGTTGTTAAGTTCCCAAAGGGAATTATGGTGTGGGACTGCATGTCGGCAAGGGGTTTAGGTTTTTTAAAATTTATAGAGGGCACTGTAAATGCCCAAAAATATCAAGAGATACTTGAAACCACACTTTTGCTAGTATTCAAAAAAATTTTCCCGACAATGATTTTATATTTCAACAAGATGGAGCATCATGCCATTCGTTAAAATCAACCAAAAAGTGGTTTGGTGACAATAATGTAAAGGTTTTATCCCATCAAGCTAGCAGTCCGGATTTAAATGTGATAGAAACCATATGGCATAAAATGAAGCAGTATTTAAGAAACCACCCTCAACGTACAATATCTGATTTACGGACAAAACTACAAGAAATCTGGGACAATTTTTCTGTTTAAATGTGTCAATCTTTGATCAATACAATGCCTGCAAGAGTTCAAGCAGTTGTTAAAGCTAAGGGTGATGTGACCCCATATTAAATTTAGCTTTATTCTCAAGTTGTCCCAACATTTAGATGTCAGTTAATTTGAACCTTAAGTGACAAAGTACTCCACTGCTAATGTCGATTGCTTTACCAAATCATAGAAACATTTTTAAATGGTCTAGGATATATTGTTATGTTTGTATTTAAAAGTGAAAACTAAATAATTCAGTCGTTTGGACAAGCCGTTGTATTATTTCCGAAATATTAGCTTGTCCCAACACATAGTTTTTTGGGGTCGTACTTCGTAACATAGACATTTATATGTACTACTTAGCATGTATAATTTGTACTTTTTCTTGCAACGGGGTGTACCCGTAATTAATAATAATAAATTTAAATTAACTAAATAAAAATTTAAAGTAACATTTAAGCAATCACTAACCTGAAGTCTTTAACGTCGTACACTTTGTTATTAATTATAACCCAAAGTCCCCCATCTGAATTGTGGTTTTCTATATCAGCTTTTCGTATCAGTGGTAGATCATCATGCTGCTTATAGTTTGGATAATATCTTCTGCACTGTGTTATACCAGGCCATGCTATATCATCTGCATCAAAAGCTTCAACATCGGGGCCTAATCTACACAATTTATCAAGACACTTTAATACTTCACTAAACAAGTTTAACCAATTCACAGATGTAAGAAACATTTCTAATTCTTGTTCAAGGAGAATTAAGCTCACTATCATTTCTGGTAATAGGATTCCTGGAAAACAAACAAGGTAATTCTTTTTAAATAAGTGCTTTAGGAAATGTGGTAGAATATTATCCAAATTAATGTTTAAATTTCAACACCATAATTAATAAAAAATCCGGGTTGCATTTGTTGCTGCTCAATGGTAAATAGCTTGTTTAATCTGTAACATGTCACATGTGTAACATGTCCCACGTGTCACCACCTATAACGAACTATAGAGCTACTGAATCAATCCCACTAGTGACGTCACAATCCTTGGCGCAGCGTAGACAGTTCGTGGTCAGTTGCTCTACCGCATTACAACTCAATGAGAATACACCTGCAAACGTGACAACTCGACGATATGTCAAGATAAAAAGTCTTTATAAAACAATTTGAATGTGTGACACACTCTCTTCTCTCTTATTGAATCAACCTGAGACATGCTGTCGTATAGTTAATTTTTGATTGGGAAAGGCAACATGCCTAAATGGGTACGTTATACTTACAATACCGGCTTATTTTCTAGTTGCTTGTGAATTTCTTTAATTGAGATTAATATGTGATTGCTTGCTAGTATATACCGCACAGAGTTAACTTTCAATAACTGCTCTCTTCATTATAAATTATATACTGTTAAATGGTGGCTTGTGGTAGCGTTAATTCAATGATTGCTTGCTATTGTGCCGTACTAATTGTACTTTCAAAGAGGTCATTTAAAATTTTATTTCATTTATGTTATTTTATTTCGGTTATTAACACACAGATAAGTTTTGTACTTAAACGCAACCTGCTACCAGCCGCCTCATGTAGATCATAAAGCCTTAAATCAACACTAATTCACCTAAAATTTATAGCCTCCCCGCTAGTCAGGGATTCGTTCGTCAGGGATCCGCTAGTCAGGGATCCGCTAGCCAGGGACCAGCTAGTCAGTAATCCGCTGGTCTGTAACCGTTCGTCTGGACCCGCTATTGGACCGCTATTTTGAGATCCCATCATCCTGGAAGAGCTTCAGTAACACCGAACATCAACCATGTGTGCCAAATCACGAAGCCGTTCCTCCAGGAAAATTCACCTACACAATGAGGGCCCTCCAACATCCTGGGCTGGACGGATATAGTCATCACTCCAAGGGCAGCAGTCTGAATCACAAGCTTAGTACATCATTTATCTGTAAAATCTCTTCTAGTGTTATGCTCCACAATTCATTTCAACAGTTTTATATGCCAATTCAACGTAATTAATCACTTTATATTTTTTATTTAAATCTGAACAACTTCAAGTAGTCAATTTATATTTTTCTTTATTTAAATATGCTTAATTGAAAGCAATCAGCATTTTATAACTTCAACAATTTTAATAAACCGATTTTTATTTTTACTCCTGACTTTTATTTGTGCATTTTAAAACTCACCGAGTGCAAGTGCTAAAGCCCATACCCTGTGTTAATTTATATTACATTTGTGCCCCGACTGAGTAGCCAAGCTAAATGTTATTCATTAATTCTTTAATTAACACACTGGGTATTTATTTTAAGCTATACTGCCACCCCAACAGTGGGGCTAAATTGCGTTATAAATCTTTTGATCAATGTTACTGTTACTACGTAGATTAGGCACAAATTCACAAAACAGTTTGTTTTTGACTCTTTTAGAGTAATACATTTTCTATCTGGCATACCAATAATAGATTCATTCATTTCAAAAAACATAAACACAAAAAATATTGTGGTACTTTAAGGTGAGTAGTTTTCTTGACACTTTATTTCATACCTAGAAGGATTATACAGGGTGTAAACACATAAGTGTAAAAAAATCAGGGTGTGGTTCCTTCTTGAAAATTATATTAAAATTCATATAAAAAATAATAATTCACCCCCTTAAAGGGGGTGCCAAAAAAGCTTTAAGTTTTTTCATTAAATGGGGAAGAAGTGATAGAACTGAGATCAAGTAGAAGTAACTCAGTGAACAATTTGTTTAATTTTCCCATAAGGTTTTAAGGGGTAGAAAATGCCACCTCTAGAACTTGTTTCACACGTAACTTTGTTCTTACAACTATATCGCCTTTTTAAAATACATTTTGGATGATTCATTCTAGGCAAAAAAGGATCTTGTATTTTTTTTCCATAAATCCAACGATTTCTGAAGAAAAATTAATTTAAATTCAATTACATAGCATAATTTGCACAGGCTGACATTTTGTAATTATACAAAATATGATTTTGATATTAAAATAAAGAAATAATTATTGAAAATGAACAATGTATTTAAAATTAATAATTAATAAAAATCATAATAAAAGTTGAAATTACCACCTTGAGCCATTACACAAGAGTCTACGTCGGGGCATAGAACTATGGATTCGATTAAACATTCCAGGAGAATCTTACGCAGTTCATTAATGCGATTTCTTAAGTCTTCTATGGTTTTGAATGAGTCTTATAAACCAAAGTTTTTCAATGACCTCAAGTATAAAATTCTAAAGGATTGAAATCGTGAGATTGAGCAGGCCAAAACTGAGGTCCGCCTTGGCCTATCCAGTAAATTTCGTATGTTTCATCTAAATATTGACGTGCTCTTACACTGAAATTGTACGCTGATGATGGGCTGGGCTTAGTCACCGGCAAATTCTTTGGCGTCGTCTGTGAGTGCATGCAAGCTGCCTGTAGCATAATCGAAAGGTGGTGTGGTGAGCAGGGACTCTCCGTAAACCCGGCGAAGACGGAGATGATCCTATTTACCAAGAGGAAGGTAGAGGGGTTCAGGGCGCACGTGATGTTTGGAAAACCTTTAGCTTTAGTGCGGGAGGTCAAATATCTGGGGGTGATCCTGGACCCCAAACTAACATGGGGGTCGCAAATAGAACGAGTAGTGAGGAAGGGAGTGGCGACCCTCTGGCAGCTGCGACGTGTGATAGGGAGGACCTGGGGACTTAATCCTCGGATCGTTCATTGAATCTACAGTGCGGTCATCAGGCCGAGAATCCTCTATGGGGCGTTGGTCTGGTGGTGTGGTGTGAACCAAACTACCAGCAGGGAGCTGGCCAAACTCCAAAGGCTGGCAATCCTGGGTATCACAGGCGCTATGAAAACGACACCCTCAGCCGCGCTAGAGGTCCTGTTGATGCTGCCACCGCTTCCCATCTGTATCAGAAGGGAGACTATGACTTCGCATCTTAGAATGACAGACTCAGGAAACTGGTGCGGAGAGGAAGCAGAAATAGGGTATGCAAGAGTCGCCAAGGAGGTGGAAAAGGAAATTCCGATTTCCGCCATAAAGGTGCGGGATGCCGAGGACGATATTAGGTTGACTAGGCCATACACCCTTAGGATCCCCAGTAGGGATCAGTGGAGGGAAAATGAGGTTGCATTCCTGCCCGCAAGCCTGGTCTGTTTCACCGACGGATCGTGGCTGTAGGACCAACAATCCTCCGGGGCAGGAATATACATCGAGGGCCTGGGGGTGCGCGAGAGCTATGCTCTTGGCGCATATACCACAGCATTCACAACAGAGGTGTATGCTATCCTGTCTGTGGCCAATAGACAGGATGTGAAGAGGAGTCCCGAGAAATGTGTGTAAATCTGCTCAACACTGGTTTAGGAGTGCGCTGACGCCCTCAGAGGACTAGCCAGGACGAAGGAGGTGCAACTGATGTGGGTTCCGGGACACTGTGGCATAGCGGGGAATGAGGTGGCGAATAATCTCGCAAGACTCGGTTCCCGGCGGCCGTTCTGTGGTCCGGAGCCTGCGATAGGCATAAGTAGAAAGACAGACTCTGTCACCTTAGACAGGTGGACTGAGGAAGCAATGGAGAGGCACTGGGGGTCAGATGGTGGCTGCAGGCAGGCGAGGGACTTCGTGGAGGGGCCGGACAGAGATAAAGCTGTCTGGCTACTCGAAAGGAGTCGACCTAGGCTGTGCCGCATCCTTGGGGTGCTGACAGGCCACTGCGCCCTTAGAAGACACCTCACATTGATAGACATAGAGAGGGATTCCATTTGCCAGGAATGCGGCGAGGATGAATAAACGTCCTACCACTACCTGTGTGAATATGAGGCTTTTGGGAGTCTTCGAGCAGAATTGTTCGGATCGAGGAGTCTGCAGAGGAATCAGGTAGGTACCATCCAATTGAAGACCGTCACGGCCTTCATCTCGAGGTCAAGCTGGTTTGGAGACAGAACCAAGGAAGAGTAGAGCATGGTTGCTGGGGTTGGCAAAAAGGGACCATTGTGGTCTACTTGCTTGGCGTTGGCCTCCCCACCACTGCTACTACTACTACTACTACACTGAAATTGGCAGGAGCCCCATCATGCATACACCACATTGCTCTTCTGACACTAAGGGAATACTATCAACTACTGAAAGCCATTCTTTAAGAAAGTGGTTGTATGTATTAGTCTAAGAGGCAGAAAATGTCGGCCAATTAGGTGATCCCCAAGAATTTCAACCCACACATTAAGAGAAAATTGTTCTTGGTGATGAACGTCAATTAATGGTATCAGGGTTTTCATCAGCCCAAATGTAGTTGCTATGATAATTAGCAATCTCTTCCTAGGAAAATTAGCACCGTCCATGAATAAGACCTACTCCATAAACTCAGAATTCTGTCATTACATTAGATCTAGATTTCCAGCATTTAATGCAAGAATGCAAGGCAGTTTGTAAATTCCTGTGGTAAAACTGTCTGGGCTCGCTGCATGTGGTAAGGATATAAAAGCTGTTCCTTTAAGATGGCAAATACTGTCATATGATTCATATGTAACTTCAAAGAAATTTTTTGGGTTAGGTTAGGTTAGATTAGATTAAATTGTGAGTAGGCCATAAAGGTCCCTTCACTGCGATTTTAAGGTCTATTGTGGCTCACGCCTAATTTCGCCCAACAAATCCAGTCTCCTACAGAGGTCGACAATCTTTGTGGGCGAAAGATGATCCAGATCTTCTGGTGCAAGCTTTGTCGTGCCAAAGAGCAGGTGTTTTACGCTGAACAGACTCGAGTGCACTTATAAACCGCGGATGCATATTCTATATGAGGTCGTACGTACATATTATACAGTATTTTGAGAGTGCTCATGTTCTGAAAGGTGGTCGAGTTACGTACAAGGAAGCCTAGAGTCTTAAATGCCCTCGAAACGATAGACTCTTATGTGGTTTATGAAAGACAGCTTGTGGTCAAAAACAACCCCCTAGATCAGTAAGAATCTCGGCTCTCCGAAGCTCAACGCCGCCCAAAGAGTAGCAAAATTCAATATGTGAATGATTTAGACTACAGGTCATTACTTCACACTTTTGTATGTTGATAGGGAGGCAGTTCGTGCGAGCCCACGAATGTATCCTGCTGAGATTGTTCTCCAGCTTGACACAGTCCTTTAGATCCTTCATCCCCCCTCATTTATGTCGAAGAGAGGAGTGAGGAAGAGGAATGAGCTGTGACACCATTATGGTTAGTATCAGCAGAGAAAGATTGTTGAAAAAACTCCGCAAATGCCTCCGCAACATCCTGGGGGTCCGAGAGGGGTACCCCGCGACAAGTCATGGAGGATGAAAGTGTTGAGTCACCTCTTTTATGAATGGCAAATTTAAAGAAGCTGGAAGGATCGGAATGAATATTATCTTCTTCAACCCGCTGTGACTAGAGTCTTTGCCTGACGGCAGAGGATCTTTTGACAAGTTATTTATATATATATTTGTATTTTCATAATTAGTTATAGTAAAACTCACGTTAGATGTAAGTATTTTAAAACTTTTATATTTTTCCTAAGTAAATTGAAAACTTTTTCCTTTCCATGTTGTAGCCTTGAGAATGGAATAAACTTTTCCGAAAGCTCGGCTTTTAATAAAGAGTTTTATTTTGCAACTGACGGCTTTCCCACAATTTTTTAAGAAAATATATATATATATATATATATATATATATATATATATATATATATATATATATATATATATATATATATATATATATATATATATTATACTGGAAGTTGCCATCAACTTGTTTATTTTAAATGGAACACCTATATATTATTGCCTTCTTGGATTCTACATAAAATGTTAGGTGGATTTTTATCAAGTTTCCCTATTTCCAAAATTAACTGTTTAAGATTTTTTTTCAAAAAAAAAAAGAAGAGAAACAGTAACTAGCATAAAACCATGTGTATTTTACAGTAAGAAAGATAAAGCGACAGTATACATATGAGGGATAGCTAGACCCCTAAGCTTCCCATCTGTACCTTCAAGGTGGCTTAATTGCATATAGGGTGGTGGAAATTTAATGTCAATTTAAGTTTATTTCAAACCATCATAAGTGTCATATCAAACATAGGACTTAGTGTTTCTAACTGTATCGGATGATGATTAGCTATCATTCTTGTCACTGTTACACATTATTTACTAATAGGTATTCAATATTTTTAAAATTATATTTGTTAATTTCATGTCATTACCAATGATTGTAACAGTAAATTCTTAAAATAAATTAATGTCTCCCCACTCATTGTTGGTAAATTAGAGTATCTCTCATGACATATTAATTGTTTGTTTTGAACTTCGGCTAAGAATTCCACAGCCATCCTCGCAAGAAACTAAATATTTTAAGAATATAACACAAAAAAGAGTAGATGCTTTAAACATTAGGAGATAGGTATAGGAAACCATCACACCGTTTGAAAGAGAATAATATAGTTTACCAGACTATGGAAAAGCATACAGACTGAAAAAAAAACAACTTATGGTAGTTTGAAATTAACTTAACTTGACATTAAACTTCCACCAAGGTGTATGCAGTTAATCCACCTTCACAGAATGGATTGGAAGCTTAGGTGTGGTTATCCCTCCTATGAATACTGTCGCTTTATCTTCCTTACTGTAAAATACACATGGTTTTAAGCTACTTACTGTTTCTCTTCATTTTTTTTTTTTGAAAAAAAAATATATATATATCTCGAAAACAATGAATTTACAAACAGGAACTCTTGATGAAAGTTCACCTAAAATATTAAGTAGAATTCAAAATGCAATAATATATAGGGTGCCCCATTTAAAATAAGCTGATGGCGACCTTCGGTATAACCGGAAGTGCTACATGGATCACTATTTTATTTGAGGACATTTTTTTATTTATTTCAACAACACACCACGAGGGTTCACAGCCTAAATACTATCGTACCGTGAGTGTCGGCAAGGAGGAAAGAGGCAGCTTGTTAATTCTGGACTTGGAGGTTCGGAAGAGAAGGAAAACATGTGTCAACAAGCAATTCCACAACTTGGAAGTCCTCGGGACAAAAGAGAGGGGATAACAAGATGTTCTATGTCTGGTGACCTGGACAGTAAAAGGGTGCATTCGCTCTGTTCCCCTGGTAGATCTGTTGGGGGCAGCAGGTAGAGGAACTATGGAAGAAAGCTCATCTGAGCAGTGCCCATGCAGATATCTATAAAAGAGAGGTCACCAATGGCACGTTGGTGGGCAAGTGAGGGCAGCCTTTGGGTGTGGGTAGGGTCACCGATGAGATATATAGCTCTCTTCTGAATGGAGTCCAGGATAGCGAGTGTAGAAGCGTCAGCGGCACCACAGATGTGGGAGCAGTATTCGAGGTTTGGCCTTATTTGTGAAGTATATAAGGTATAGAGATTAGTTGG
The DNA here is from genome assembly GCA_964006375.1 of Tillus elongatus. Classification (NCBI taxonomy): domain Eukaryota; kingdom Metazoa; phylum Arthropoda; class Insecta; order Coleoptera; family Cleridae; genus Tillus; species Tillus elongatus. The sequence continues at coordinate 216,368,957 of OZ023262.1, forward strand.
TGAAAAGTATTTGTGAGCCCGGAAGAGGAAACCTAATTTCTTAGCAGCCACTTCTGCAATTGGTGTGACAGGTTGGTGCCAATTGAGATTTCGATCCACAGAAATGCCAACAAGTGAAAAGGACTCATTACTTTGAATAACTTGGTTGTTCATTGTGATGGGTCTAGGGCTGGTGTATCTCGTATGAAATAGAAACATGCCTGAAAATCCAATATCTTAAATGTTGAATTACAAAACGAAGTAGGCTCTGAAATATTCTAATAGATGGTCACCGTGACACTCTAGAACAGCCAATGTAGTGCCACTGTTTTGTTTTAGAGTGTTAGAAATATATTATAAATTTGGCAATCATGTCCAGTTTTTGGTTTAGTAAAAAATACATTACAAATTTGGCAACTAGACTAGCCTAATATAAATATGTTACAGGCTAATAAAAAACTTACCTACAATATCACATTTCAATATCTGCATGACAAACATAAAGTGCTTTGAACCAACTTGACAAATATCATAAGCAACATTTAATGTGTTTGCTATGTGAGAACAAAAACACTCCAGATATTTTATCAAAAGTGTTTCAGCTGTATCCAAACATTCCAGGTTTTCAGTTAACATATTACTAATCAAAAGACGCTGAAATCTCAGCAAAAGCTTTAAGCTAGGTGAGGGAAGACATTTCGCTGTGGAACTTTTTCCTGTTGCACTAAACTCTTTTAGAACATACTGTGTAAGAGCACTGCTGTTTCTGAAATTTTCAACAAAAAAAAAACATCAAACGTAAGATAATAGTGTTCCTTTTCAATTAGTTTTTTGATAATAATAATTTATTTAGGCACTAGGAATTTTCAATACCTACAGTTACATCATTACAATAATGTAAAAACAAATAGAGACAAAGAAAATTATATAGATTTATTTATCACTTTATTGTCCAACATGCTTGCACCCAATTAAAGGACAAAGAAATTTACAGATATTATGCATTAGTACAGTCACAGCAGTTATTCTAAAAACTTAAAGGACTACAAACATAATCATTGTATAGTCATAAATAGAACTAAAAAGAGTACAAACAAAAACCAGTATGTGTGGCTCTAATAACCTCATTTATACTTAAGTAATCAATGTCACATATGTTACTTATGTTATAATTGCTAACAGTGGTATGAATAAGCGATCTTATAAGCATATTTGTTCTACTAGTTGGAAGGTAGAAAGTATCACAACTTCTAGCATTTATTCTAAATGCAAAAAATTTAATCTGTCCAAGCAGTTCAGAGCAATCTAGCAAAGTATTTAAAAGCTTATAAAGAAACCTCATAGAAGCGACTTTTCTATGTGACTCAAGACCATCAACGCCACACACCTGAATCAGAATCAAATGATCAAATCCACGAGCAGGATATTCCCCTTCAACTTTAAATCTCAAAAATTTCAGAAACCTCCCCTGGACTGACTTAAGATAACACTTTTGAGAAGTATAATATGGAGAAAAAATTTGTCCTCCATATGCGAGCATGGTATGTACAAGTGAAAAATAAAGAGTTTTGAGTGTCATTTCATTACGGAACTTACTACAGTTTCTAATTGTGAAGCCAAGCATACGAAGGGCTGAACTTACCACTTCCTCTATGTGTAATTTGAAAGATAATTCGTTGTTAAAGGCAATGCCTAGATCTTTTGTGCCGCTACATGTAGCGATTAATGAGGCTTGCGAAACAAGGCTCAGGACGCTGATAAAAAGTAAAAAGAGTTAAGCTCTGAGGTTAGATCCCTGAGGAACACATAACGTTGTATAATTACAATAGCAATCAAAACAGACGTAGCAATATAAAAAATATCACAATTAGAAAAATTAGCATTATAATTATGCAACAATCTGTCCATGAAACTGTTACATCCATAGTTGGTCCTGTGTGTTCGCTCAAAAAAAAATTGCTGTTGGCGAGTTGAGCGTGGTGGAACATGGAAAAGGACCAACTCGAGCAGATCATTACAGTGAATGTGACCATTAATTAACTAATATATAAACATCAATGAAAGATACTCATGTCGCGCTTTGAGACTGACCATACCACAAAGAAGCAATCTGACATCATACCCAATGTCTTGGCAAGGAATGTGATGCTTATAAAGAAGGTACTTAACAAATTTGTTTTGTACCCTTTCAATATGATTAATGTGGCAAGCATAGGGTGAAAACCATACAACACAACAATACTCAATATTACTTTGAACCAAGGATGTATACAAACTAGTGATTGCCCTTGTGTCAGTCATATGTTTAGTGTGTCTTTTAACAAACCCCAAAAGTCTGCAACATTTCACAACCACAGCATCAATATGCAGATTAAATGACAAATCATTTTTGAAAATTACACCAAGATCTGCAACTGAAGTGACAACGTCTAGCACCGTGTTATAAATGGTATAGCTATGAACAATCCGATTCTGACCCCTAAAATAGCTCACAACCTTACATTTACCCACATTAAGCGACAACAAGTTTGAACTGCACCAGCGAGTCAAGTTGTCGAGATCATTTTGCAAAGTGTTGACACCATGGACAACTTCCGAAAAAACTTCAAGTCATCTGCATACAATAAACATTTCGATGACTCAAAACAACTCACAACATCATTAATAAAAAAATTGAAGAGAACGGGACCTATATGTGATCCTTGTGGTACCCCAGACAAGACGATAACCTCATCTGATAGAGCACTACCAATGCTAACAAATTGCTTTCTGTCAGACAGGTAAGATCGAATCCACGAAAGATAACAACCACAGATGCCCTTTGCAAATAATTTTTGCAGAAGAAGGGTATGACACACACTGTCAAAAGCCTTTGACACATCAGTGTATACAACATCAACTTGTTTACCAGCCTCCAATGCATCCGTCACGTAAGATTGAAAAATGGCGAGATTAGTGACCATTGACCTTCACTACAGAAACCATGCTGCTCTCCAACAATACTGTGTTTCAAGGTATTGGAAATCTCATCCGCAATGATAGATTCAAATAGTTTCGGTATTACAGGTTCAATTGAAACACCTCTATAATTGACAACTTGTGTTTTATCACCTGATTTGTGAATGGGGATCAGAGTAGACAACTTCCAGAGTGAGGGGCAAAAACCGACATTGAAAAACCTGATTTTGCTAATGAGTCAATCGTCAAACCTCTCGGCCATCGAACTTACGTTTTTTGGCGAATTTTATTAAGAAATGGAAGGTAAAAAAAACTAAAAAGGTAGTCAAATGTGAGGACCTTGGGTAACACCAGTAGTGACAGATATTAAATTAAGAGTAGTGCCCACCAAACTCAACTTGAACAGTTCTTCCTACAAAATATGAACGTAACTGTCAAAGTAAAGGATCTCCAAATCTATATTGAGAAAATTTCAGTTAAAAGCGAATGACTTACGGAATCAAAGGTCTTGCTTTTGGTGTATCTTATTTTTCTAATAATTATCAGGAAACTGATTTGTCAACTATAGCTATTTTATCCTTACCTTATTAATTGTCTAACTAAATAAAGAAGTGGTATATTAATCTGTGTTGAGGAATGTTCAAAACTTTCATCTACAGTCAGCAAATCAGATACATCTAAATTTAATGCTTCAGTGAGAGCGGCTTCTAATCCTCCATCAGCCATAAGACTGCACACAAGCAAATCTGTCATAAATCTGTGACCCGACCTACACATCTTTGGTTCCATATCTAGAACAGTAAAAATAAATACATAAATATCTTAGTATCTTAAAAAATTTCTGAAATGCAGGGTAACTATAAGTTAAAAAGTTAATGTAATATATGCAATATATATATATATATATATATATATATATATATATATATATATATATATATATATATATATATATATATATATATATATATATATATATAAACACAGTTCAACATACAGAACACAATATTTACTAATTTATTTAAAATCACTTATAATACCAGTGTATTAGGAACACATTTGTAACCCTAAAAACAAAACATATACCTAAAATAAAATAAAACACCCAATACATATCCATACATACATTATATACATAAAATTTAACATACAGGGTGTTAATATACACTCATCCGCATAAATACATCATATATACACTAAACATATTAACACAAAATATAATACCCAATGCAACCCTAATGCCCTAATGTGGGACTTTTCAGAGATTCCATACAATCCATTTAAAAAGAATAATTTATAGATACAAATATATATATATATATATATATATATATATATATATATATATATATATATATATATATATATATATATATATATATAAATCCTACATTAGGGCGCTATTTTATAATGGGGTTGCATTGGGTATTATATTTTATGTATTAATATGTTTAGTGTATATATGATGTATTTATGCGGATGAGTGTATATTATATATATATATATATATATATATATATATATATATATATATATATATATATATATATATATATATATATATATATATATATACACACACACGAGGGTGGGTCAACAAGTCCGTGACTTTTTGAATGAAACACAGGTTTTTTGACAAAAAATCATTTTATTTCTCAACATAGTCTCCTTTGAGCTCTATACACTTCGTTCAACGTTTCTCCAAATTTTTTATCCCTTCCAAAAAATAAGATGTCGAGGTCCTCAAAATAGGTATTTGTTTGTGAGATGATTTCATAATCGGACACAAATCTCTTTCCGCCGCGCCATTTTTTAAGTTTGGAAACAAGAAATAGTCACTGGGGCTAAATCCGGAGAATATGACGGTTGAGAGAGCAATTCGTAGCCCAATTTATGCAATTTCGCCTTGGAGACTACACATGTGTGCACCCCTGCATTGTCTTGGTGGAAAAAAACTTTTTTCTTGGCCAAATGGGGTCGTTTTCTTTTTCAAATCGTCATTGAATCGGTCCAATAAGTTGGTATAATATTCGCCATTGATTGTTCATCCCTTTTGAAGGTAATCAATGTGGATTATACCGTGTGCATGACAAAAAACGGCCGCCATGACTTTATTGGCTGACAAACCCACCTTGGCCTTCTTCGGCGCCGATTGGCACGGAGAAACCCACAGTTTTGAGTGCTGCCTGGTCTCTGGTGTGTTGTGGTGAATACATGTTTTGTCCACGGTTACGAAAAGGCGCAAAAACTGGTCTGTGTTGCAGTTGAACAACGCCAAACACTCCTTTGAAGTTGTCACACGATTGCGTTTGTGAGCAAACGCGATACCCATCTTGCGGATACCTTTCTCATACCCAAGTGATCATGCAAAATCGAAAGCCATGTGATATGCCTATGGCTTCCACAATCTCCTGCAGTTTCAATCTCCGATCGGCCAACACCATATCGTGAACTTTTTCAATTATTTCGGGTGTAGCGACCTCAACTGGGTGTCCAGAACATTCAGCGTCATTTGTGCTTGTACGGCCGCAACGAAATTCAGTAATTGGTGATAATTTGCTTGCTCTCTACCACTTCTTTAACATGAGTCCACAGTGCACAAGCTCCTACTACTTTCTTGTTCCCATAAATATTTTGTTTAACTGTTTTGAGAAGACAGTAAAGCCGGCCGGCCTCGAATGAAAAAAACCCTAAGACCCAGGAATCATTAATCAACGTGAATATGCAGTGCACTAAACAGGTTAGTAAATCTCAACTTTGTCTGGTAGCTAGCTTTAATAATATCTTGTTAAATATTTTGTTATTATTTTGTATTATCTTGCTTGCAATGTCGGTAGAAACATTTAGTGGTAATAGTTGATAGGAAGCTGACCTTTGGTCGGCATATGGATTATATTTGTAAGAATATTACCTACTTATTATTTCACTACAATAAGAAGACCTTTTATATATAACCACACGGAAATATATGGACCTTGACTTGAGATAGTACAACAGTATAAACATTTTGGGGTAATAGTTGATAGGAAGCTGACTTTTGGTACCATATGGATTATATCACAAAAAAGATTCAGAGTTTATAGTACCCCCAAACACAAAAACTCCCAATTTGAATAATACTGTAGATAAGTTTTTTGGCAATTTTTTACTATAAATGTGTCTCAAAACTTTTAATTTACAATATTTCCTATTACTATCCAGTTTATTTTGTTTAATTATTAATAAAAATCTCGTATAATAATTCAGTTTAACTTACCAGTATTCAATAATAATGAGCTAAGAGTTCTTGCCCTACCATTGGCTGTAGGTAATAGCACGGACCAACCAGCTTGTAGAGCAAATTGTGCTGCAGACTGGACTGACGGTAATATGTTTGCAGCACTTGCCAGAAATACCACTTGCGTTTTAATACTGAGTAATAATTTACTGTTAGCTCCAAGATTCACGCTCTTAGGATCAATGTCATTGCTGATAATACTGTGTAACTGAAAATAAAATTTTCTCTATAATTTATACATAGAACTGGGTAAACAAATGATAAGATTAGGGCCTACATGTGGGTAGCTATGTTTTACCTGTAAAATATACAATATGTGTCAACTTTATGACCGACTGATTGTTTCTAGAACAAGTATATCAAAATTCTAAAAATTTGGAATTAAAAATAATTAAATAAGCATGGTGATGTCTCTACTTAAATTATTGTAAATTAATCTGCATGCTTATACCAAAAGTTAACACTGACTGCATTCACCAGGCGCCATGTAACGTGTTATACGTTTCTATTAACTATAAGCTCGTGGAGTGTATATGATGCCATATTGCTTAATTCCATTGAGTCACGTTTTAATCTATGTCTCACGAAGGCTAATATGTTAGACAGTTAAAGTTGATTTGGAATGTCAATTGTCTTTGAAGGCTATAAATATCGCAAGGAACATAAATTACTTTCTCTTTCCCATTAAGATGTCAACTAATGAAATGTACAAACAAGAGGCGAATTACTAGTTTCATTCGGTTGTCCAACTCCTATCAGAAAAATATCTACCATTTCCTATTGGGGCTGTCAAACTGTTCCTAGCGAGGGATCGATTGTCTTTGAAGGCTATCAATATCACGATGAAGGTTAATTACTTTCTCTTTCCCATTAAAACTTGAACTAAAAAAATGTACAAACAAGAAAGGATGGAGTAGGCGAATTACTAGTTTCATTCAGTTATGACTCTCATCGGAAAAATATCTACCAGTTCCTATTGGGACAGTCAAACTGTTTCTAGTGAGGGGTCAATTGTCTTTCAAGAAGAACCGTTCCTACTGAGGTGGCCAGTTAATACTGACGAAGTCAAATCGAGCTCCTACTAGGTAGACAACCTCCAACGACCTCCTATCAGGGGACAAATATCAACCAGTTCCTATTGGGGCAGTCAAACCGCTCCTATTGAGGGACACATATCAACCAGGTTCCTAGCGGGAGGCCAGCTCCTTATTGAAGCGATAGCTTTATCGTAGCAGTCTCACCAGCTCTGAATGGTTACATCATACCACAAATAGAAGCACCGACTATATCATAGCACTCTTAGCAGCTCTGAGTGATTACCTCATACTGCAACTAGACGCCCCAGTTACAATACAACACCAGCAATGTAAGTAATTTTGCTTAATTTGAGTGATTTTCTTTATTTTTTATTTTTAATATTTTTAAAGTAATTTCATTTAAATCTTAAACTTGCTATAAATTATAAATTATCATTAAAATAGTAAATTCACTTGAATTGTAAACTTTTAATTGATTGATTTTATAATAAATGTTATAAAGCGAATCTCTCTCTCTCTTTCTCTTTATTGTCTAGTGTCAACGCACATATAAATATCAACGGCAAAAACCCAGGCCTATTTATTTATCTATATGTTAGAAAATACTCTAATCGGGTGTATAAAATTAATTACAGCCAAGATGTATTGTTAAAGTCGTCACCAGTGCTGTAGAGTTTCACATCGAAACTCAACTGTCACAGATTTCACAAAGTGGTACCAATTTTCACTGATTAACTTAACATAATGCTGGAGCATGTGTACTTGAGTAGCCACACGCTGTTCTGAATTTATCAATTATCACAGGTATTCTTTGTGATTCTCAATTCATGGAAGGTGGTTCGAGAGATTCTAAAATGCCAATGAAAATCATATGGCGTGTAATTTGATATTACATCCTAGCAATAATCTTCATTTCTTAATGGTTTGGTTCTTCCACATTTGGTTAAACAAAGAACGATAAGTCAAGTGTTAGCTGAACATGTTACTTCGGAAAGCCGTAGAGTCCTATTGACAAAACGAAATTTCTTGCCAGAGTAAAAGGATATCACCAGAAAATCAGGAGGAAAGCGCTTGAAATACAAAAACATCCTAACAATCTCAACAGACATGCCAGTTTCAAGTTGAGTTGAACCTGGCTCCCGGCAATTAACAACAGAAAGGATGCCACAGACCCTGACAACATGACACTGTACATACTATTGATGAAATGAATAATGGTGATATTATCTGCAACAATGATTCCACAGGCCATGACAACATGACACCGTACATACCATTGGAAAAAAAAAATAACAGTGATGTCATCTGCAATATCACTACCTGGCACATTGACCAAATCAGGCGATTGCATCATCCACAGGTATAAGAAGGGTTACTGGTGATGTCTGCTTAGCCTCAGTCCAGCTACTGAAGAAGCCAGCAGCTATGGTTGACAAAATGTCTAGCAACACACTGAGTTCGACCAGGGCAAAACAACTCGGAAATCATATAGCATTCCAAACTATTTATATTAATTAAAATTTGATGTTAATTGTTTCACTCTAATACATATAAAATGTAATGTTCACAATTATTTCATGACCCACTCACAGATCTTGAACCCCTACATGCATTGTTCCCCGCAATGCCCTAAACAATGTGTATCGACTACAGAAGATAAGATCCTGAAAACTTCTTAATAGTAAAGCATCAAATATACACACACAAAAAAAAGCTGCACTAATATTATAAATATAGAAACCAAAAAATGTATTATCACTTATTACTAATTTATATTTTGAAATTACCTGAAGGTGAAGCAGATTTAAGGTAGAAATAGCTAGTAATTCTCTATCTTGACCTGATGAATTATTAGCGACAACTGTTTCTAGAAGCTGATCTAATAACCTGCAACAACAAAAAATAATTAGAAAGAGAAAAATTGCAAGTTCCAAAACAATTACATAAAAAACATTTGTACTTACTTAAATGTCTGCTCACTCAAATCTATCACAAATGGAATGCGAATATCCGGTGTCCAAGAATTAACATCTGTCCAAGCGAAACTCTGAGTTGGACCACAACATATACCAATAACTCTTTGTCCCTTAAATGTATCTAATAATTTTGGTTGCTGCACATATAAATCTGTACTATCACAAATTTGCCTGTTTTCATTTTTACCCCAACCATACACATCACCACGTTCGGTTAGTGCCAGAACGTGACCAAAGCCTAAACTGACACACACAACTTTTTCATGCTTCAAACTATCAACAACTTCAGGAAACCTGATGTGTTCTTCAGTGGTGTGTCCTAGTCTCCAACCTTCGCCTTTACCCCAAGTATATAGGGTACCATCCTTAGAGATAGCTACGCTAAACTGGTGTCCACAATAAACATCAGTTATCTCAATGTTTTGTAATTTATCTACCAGTCTTGGAACCTTTGAACCATCTGAACCACCTCTACCAAGCTTTCCATAATCTCCGTCACCCCAACTATAAACCCTGCCATTAAGAGTGACACACAATGTATGGGCATCGCCTGATCCACAAGCGACTTTGAGAACATGTTGGTCAGAAAGTGCAGATACCACAGTCGGAACAAGGTAGTCTTCTGAAGAACCGTGACCCAAACGGCCATAGTTACCACGACCCCAGGTGTACAGTGTACCATTAGCAGAAACAGCACCACTAAAACAAATTAAAATATAGAAATTTAGAACTACAGTGGTATTCTACGATAAGTACACTTGGAGAACCCAAATCACCAAAAACACATCTTTTTAAAGACCTTACAAACTTTTCGCTAACAAAGTTAGCGTAAAAAATTCATTTTTCATCCTCTGATGACGCTAGCTTTGTTAGTGAAACGTTCCTAAAGTCTTTAAAAAGATGTGTTGTGGTGATTTTGGTTCTCCAAGTATACTTATCAGTGCTCATCACAGGTTTCAATCTACACTTAGTGGTATTCTACGAGTTATCAACATACAAAGCAACAGCAGATTCTTGATATTAAAATAAATGTAAGTTAACCAAAATTACTGTAGTCCATTGTAAAAAGTAAAAAAAAAAAAGGCTGGGTGCGGCAGGAGCATTATGGAAATGTATTTTCATAAAAATGTTTTTAATAGCAAATATGTCTCGCTAATATAAGCAGGCATGAATCTAATCTAATCTACCTGTATAGCCTATATAGCAGAAACAATGTACCATATTATATCAAAATAGCTTATGGTTTGAAAATGTACAAAAATTTTTCGAAAGTAAACTTAAAATGTTTCCGAGAAAACTGGTTTGCTAGCCAACAAACCTTAGGTTAATAGCAAATTGAGTCATTGAAATTTGAAGCATTTAATGAAAATTCGCTACCAAAACGCACTTGCTGCGTCTCGATTTTTTTTCTTACAAACATATGCATCATATTTCGATAAGAAATGCAAAAACATAATGATATAAGGGTTTTTGAACGAAAACATTGTAGGAATCACTAAGGACTTATGGGCCACTCGTGATTGTCAAAATAATTTTAAAGATGCGGCTCAATATACCCTATAATTAACGTATACAATTTTTTGTCGTATCTTGTGTAATAACAATTATATTGAGCTTTACCGTAGAAATGCATCACCGTGTATATATGTAAACAGATTAAAACTGAATGTAAACCCGGATATGAATTCTAGGGGGCCGAGTTTGCGCTCATTTGAAAAAATCTTTTTAAAATTCAAAAGTCACAGTCTCCTCATTAAGGAATTTTTTCTATAAAAATTAGCTAAAAATTATAAACCGTTAAACCATAAACTTAACTAAAACTACCGCCAAAGCATCAGAGAACGACAATGACGGTTGAAGCTGAAACTTAAGGGTTTGCAGAACACTCTTTTTGCCACATTTCCTTTACATAATCCGTATTTGTTTCAGGTTATTTGCCTAAATGTTGCCAATTTTGAGGTTTCAAATCGCGACTTTGACGTTTTGAGGAATACCCCCCTTTTTCTTTCTTTAAATGCTCATAACTTTTTGTTTTTAAACTTACAGGCATAAATTTTGGTACATGGTTCACTCTTTATAATGCAAACACGCGTACCAAATTTAGTTACCCTTACTTTGATATTTCCAGAGATATAATTTTTTCCGAAAAGAAACAAAATTTTCAGGGAAAATGTTCGAGTTATCGATGTGATACATACATATATATATATATATATATATATATATATATATATATATATATATATATATATATATATATATATATATATATATATATATATATATATATATATATATATATATATATATATATATATATATATATATATATATATATATATATATATATAATTCTTGTGTCACAGTGTTTGTAACCAAACTCCTCCGATACGGCTTGACCGATTTTTATCAAATTTTTTGTGTATATTCGGTAGGTTTAAGAATAGGTCGTAAACTATTTTTTATACCCCTAAGTGATAAGGGTGGCTCACCCCAAAAAAAAATTGTTATTATGATTTGGCATTTAAAATACATATAACCCTTAATTTTCACCCTTCTACCACCAACCCCCATTTTTTAATAGCGATATTAGTACTGTAATAATCTTCAACTCTCAGTGGTTGATAACTGATCAATTATCAATTGATCAGTTATCCCCGCCAGGCGTCTACCGGTGTCACTTCTCACCCAGAAAACAGCACAGAGTAGGGATGAGAACGAAGCCGGTCTCCTGTCTTTCTCGCATAATAAGCTTTCTTTCAATCCCTACACAGTTTTCAGTCATTATTATTGTTTGTGCATCGATCGTAGCAGTTACGCTTATACTTATCATTTTACTTTCTCAGCGCAACTCTCATGTTAATTATATTCTCATAGTAAATTTATCATCAATTTGCAGTGCTATAATTATTTATTCCCATTTTATTAATAATTGCTGAAGACAGTTCTCACATTTTCATACATTTATTCATTAGTTTGTTTATTATTAAACGACAATTAATAATACTATTATACTCAGTGCGTGCAAAATTTTGTGGGAATCATTTTAAATTAAAATAGAAATATATATATATATATATATATATATATATATATATATATATATATATATATATATATATGTACTTCAATATGATCTATTTATGTGTGTTTTGTACAGTGAACAATGCCAGCAAGACGCAAAGAGGCCAATTTGGGCCGTGGAATGAATAGAACTACAGACATGCGAAATAGAAGAGCCCAAAGAACAGACGAACAAATCCAACAAGATAATGCAGATGTACGTGTGAGCATGGGGCAATTGCGTGAATCACAATCACAAGAGGCACGCGCTGAACGAAATCAACAAAGACGATTGGAACAAAGACAAGCGTGACGGTTCGTAGTTAACACACGCAGAGGAAATGACCAATTATAATTTTAAATATATTTGTTACGTTAATAAAGTACAATGAATGAAAAAAATGAATGGTTGGTGTTTTGTTATTTTTATAGGCCGTCATCGTCCACAGCGCTCAAATCCTCTTTCAGTCATAGACCACATCCCCACACACTAACAATAAGTTACTTATTTTTTATTTAACTACCAAAATATTCACTAGAAATAATTTATATGGCAAAACAACGTTTGCCGGGTCAGCTAGTATATATATATATATATATATATATATATATATATATATATATATATATATATATATATATATATATATATATATATATATATATATATATTAGAGGTGTGCGAAGCTTCGAAATTCCGAACCGAACCCGAACCCGAACTCGAACCGAACCTTCGGTTCGAAAATATGTTCGCACAAGCGATGTTGAAGTAGTTCGAAGTTCGAAATATGTAATTCTTCAAAATAGTTCGAAGTTCGTTGCTCAAAAATACTTCGAAATTTCACTTTACAGGCATAGAATGTTGCCAAAGGTAGCGAAGTTGCGGCCCCTTTAACTCGGTAGCGGCGCTTTAAACTCGTTATCGGTGTCATTGAGTCGATAGCGTAATTTCAGGAGATTTCACTCATGCATATTTTTGACAGTAGATGGGACACATTGAGACACGACGGAGCCCTTTAGCAATCACAGAATTATTTTTCTTGTATATCCTAGCCTCCCAACGCCTATTTCAGTAACAACATTATGATGGCGGTGTTCGAAGGCGATCGGTAACGTAAATTTTCAGAAGTTGAGGATAATTGCAGATTGTCTTTGAAAACACTGGTTTCAACATGCTTTATTTCACAGTGAGCCAAAACAGTTAAATATTCAGGAGACAGTTCAAACTTATAAGTGGTTTATTTTATACCTATCATGCTCACTTTGAACCATCTCAATCTGTTTGCTAAAACTGCCTAGCCAATACCAAACAACAACATATTTATAATTGAGCTTATCTATAGATCTAGAAATCTAAAAAAAGTTTAAAATATTTTTTGTTTTTGTATTTTTGATTTAACGTTGACCCATCTCTACAACGATCAGCACCGGAAGGCATTTTCACCCAATCAACCTGCAAATTTGTCAAACCCTTCCTTTTTGTAAAGAGAGTGGGAATCTTTTACATATCAAATATTGTATGTTACAATATTTCTAAATTTTGTATTTAAGGAAATGATATATGAACACTGAAAAATGTTGGGTAGTTCGATGTTCGATTTTGAATTTCTAAGTAGTTCGAAGTTCGACTGTGAACCTTAGACATACTATTTCAGAGGTTCGATGTTCGAGGCAACATATTTGCTTGGGTTCGTTCATAGTTCGGTTCGAACAAAACATGGGTTCGCACACCTCTAATATATATATATATATATATATATATATATATATATATATATATATATATATATATATATATATATATATATATATATATATATAAATATATATATATATATATAAATATATATATATATATATATATATATATATATATATATATATATAAATACATATAAAAATTGCAACTGACCCCGGATATGTGTTTTAGGTGGCCTAGTTAGCACTCATATGAAGGAATTTTTTTTTGTAAAGAAAATTCACTAATAGGTATGGGCTCATTACAAGAATGTTTTCTCTGTAAATTAAGAATGTTAGTCAATTTTTTTTCTCCAAGGCGAAAAATTAAAATCTGCCCTCATTCAAAGTAACTCTGAGAATTCAACACATGCACTTTATAGTAATAATAATAACTTTTATGGTCGTCAACAAAATTACATGGGCAGTGAAAACAATTTTATAAATATACAATACATCAAACAAACCATATTAATAACACTGTAATGGCACAACCTTGCAGCAGTCATTTCCTACTTGCAGCGATCAGATTATAGTCAATTATTCCGCGATAATATGTTCCCGAAAATGCACCGCTCGCGAATTTCATTTAGATATCTATCCGGGGGCCAAACGTCCAGGATATCTGAAAATAAATCTTTCGCTCAGTGCAGCAGTCAGATCCCTGTCAACTATCCTGTAATTATATTCCCGGTAAACCATTAGCACGTCATCACGACTCTAAAACACACGGTATAACCCAATTCACGCTGTAAATATAGTTCCTACTCTGGTTACCAGCGGTAGTACGTTGACAAATAATTAACACGCGAATCGCGATTTTAAAACCCGTATTCCTGACTGTCTTCAGTACATGTCTGAATAGCCACTACCTAGGATGGAGTCATCCACACATGAACGCAACAGTCGCTCGTTCCCGTTCCCCGTACCAGTCAATCAGGTTCGCCTAACCTGATGGAGTGGTTTAGCAGAGTGGGACGGATTCTCTTTCTGCTGTACACCCGTTTCACTCTCATATGTATAGACAGGCTGTTAACCCTCGTATCGTCTTGTCGCAAGCTGATATTCCCAAACTCGCGAATATAACTCAATCACTAAATCAGCGCTTGCTCTCTACAAACTTCAACAGTAAATAAATTATTCTTCATATGATATTGTGGAGACTGATACTTGATGTAAATCCATTGTCAACTTAGATAAACAAACAAATTGATTTACACTATTTTATTGCTTGTATAACTGCAGTTTCGCTGACATTCTCAGTTTTGTCAAATACAGAATGATTTGAATGAATTTTCTATTTGACAAAGCTGAAAAAGTCAGAGAAACTGCAGGAGGAAGGAAGAGCAGCAGAGGCCTTTGCAGTCAGAAATTCTTTAGCCAATATGGTTCAGCAACCTACTTACTTTCCTCGCATCCCAACACACAGCTCAAATCCCTTGGATCTCCTTCTTACTACAAATCCTGACTGCTATAAGATATCAGTCACCGCCCCCCTGGGTCGCTCAGACCACGGCATGGTCACTGCTTCCTGTGCAATGCAACCCGAGGTCACACAGTCATCACACACCTGGGACGAAATGCGAGATTACTTTTCCTCATTTCCATGGCTGTCTGTCTGCTTCTCTCATCCTGACTCCTCTGATATCTCACAAAACGTCATCGAAATTATCCAAGCTGACATGGAATTATTTATTCCACGTACACAGAATACCTTTGCAGCCACGCAAAATTCCTGGTTCTCTAAATCCTGTGACAAGGCCAGACTTGAAAAGGTCAAAGCTCACAAAAAGCTTCTACACAATCCGAGTCAAGAAAACCGTCAAGCATTTAACAACGCAAGAAACCGCTATGTCCGCATTCTTTCTGAGGCAAAAAACTCGTTTAATAACCACATCAAAAACAAAGTCCTCTTAAGCTCCAGCGGCAGCAAACCCTTCTGGACTCTTGCTAAACCTACTGGGAATAATTTCTGCAAGAGCACATTCCCACCTCTTGTCTCAGGGGATAAAATTATTTCTACCGTCCTGGGCAAGGCTGAACTTTTTACCTCGTTGTTAGCCGGCAATTCTACTCTCAACCCACCTCCAAATGTTCAACCACCAACAGTCCCCAATGTCGCGCATAAAATGACGGATATCACTTTCAAAATGAAAAAGGTACGAAAAATGCTCTCTTCTCTTAATACCAGGAAAGCCTCTGGCCTTGACGAGATCCCAGCAATTGTTCTCAAAAAATGCGCACCAGAACTTGCTCCTGTCCTGACTCGTCTGTTTCAGGCATCTTACAATAGAGGCATATTCCCTAGTAACTGGAAAACTGCTCGAGTACAACCCGTCCCCAAGAAAGGATCCAAAGCGCTTCCTAGCAACTACAGGCCTATTTCTCTCCTTTCAGTCATCTCTAAAGTGGCGGAAAAGTATATAAACACTGAATTACTAAAATTTCTCGAAAAACACAGTCTAATCCACGACAGGCAGTATGGATTCCGTCAGCGCAGATCAACTGTTGACCTCCTTTCCTTTGTCACCCATTCTTGGAATAAGTCTATGGAACTACACTGTGAATCCCAGATTGTCATATGTCACATATCCAAAGCATTCGACCAGGTCTGGCACGCAGCGCTGCTTAATAAACTACCGCCCTATGGCCTACCACCAAAACTCTGTACGTGGACAGCAAATTTCCTCTCCAACCGGAGCATTTCTGTTGTCGTGGATGGCCATTCCTCTAAACTGTATCCAATTAATGCAGAGTTCCTCAAGGTTCAGCTGTAGCCCCTACTTTGTTTCTTCTCCACATCAATGACCTCCTCTCTAGCACATCCAACCCAGTTCACAGTTACGCGGACGACAGCAGCCTCCACTCAAATATACAATATTCTAAGCCTGTCTCTTTAGCCCAATTAGATGAGGATCGCAGACTCATGGAGGGTTCTGTTTCCGTCGATCACCAAAAAATATTAGACTGGGGAAGTAGAAATCTTGTACAATTCAACCCCACCAAATCACAGTCTTGCTTTCTTTCTCATAAGAGATACACCAGCCCTAGACCCATCACAATAAACAACCAAGTTATTCAAAGTAATGAGCCCTACTTGTTGGCATTTCTGTGGATCAAAATCTCAATTGGCACCAACATGTCACATCAATTGCAGAAGCGACTGCTAAGAAATTAGGTTTCCTCTTCCGGGCTCACAAATACTTTTCACCAGCTAATCTCTATACCTTATATACTTCACAAATAAGACCAAACCTCGAATACTGCTCCCACATCTGGGGTGCCGCTGCCGCTTCTACACTCGCTATTCTGGACTCCATTCAGAAGAGAGCTATACGTCTCATCGGTGACCCTACCCTCACCCAAAGGCTGCCATCCCTTGCCCACCGACGTGCAGTTGGTGACCTCTCTCTCTTTTATAGATATCTGGACGGGCACTGCTCAGAGGAGCTTTCTTCCATAGTTCCTCCACCTGCTGCCCCCAACATATCTACCAGGGGAACAGAGCGAATGCACCCTTCTACTGTCCAGGTCACCAGACATAGAACATCTTGTTATGTCCGCTCTTTTATCCCGAGGACTTCCAAGTTGTGGAATTCCTTGCCGGCACATGTTTTTCCCTCTCCCCCGAACCTCCAAACCTTCAAGCCCAGAATTAACAAGTTGCCTCTTTCCTCCTTGTCGACACCCACGGTACGATAGTATTTAGGCTGTAAGCCCTCGTGAAGTGTTGTTGAAATTAAAAAATAAAAAAAGTTATACATACAATAAAATAATGTAAATCAATTTGTTTATTTATATAAATTATTCTTTCTTTACTTTGCACAAATAAAAGTAAAAATAGCATTAAAATGCCTGCTTCATCACAACACTAAATATATAGGTAAAATACAAACTAAATATGAACGATGACAGTAATATCTAATTATCCTGGGAACTTTCCGGTAAGCAAAACTGAATTTAGTTTGCTATGGTAACAACTATGTTGTCAAAGTTTGACATACAAAAGTTGAATAGTGACAAAACTGAACTTTTGTTTGAGGAAAGCTGGACTTTGATTAAAATGTGAATTATTAGGTACCTATGTATTTTTGAAAGATTTACTGGGCACTGTTCTGAATAATCGATTTGTATGGCCACTCAAGAGAAGATTGATTCCGTCCATGAAATGATTTAGAAAATCGACGAGTTGGGCTGAAATGTAAAGAAGAAATATTGCATATTGACAATGAACGTGTCTTACATTGGTCATTGTGACTTGGTGATAAGAAAGACTTCGGCAAAATCGATCCCGAAATCCTTGAACTTTGATCAGAGGCGAGCTTGTTTGACAATGTCGAAAGAAATATACACATAAACAAAAACAAGACGCTATGAACTTAGGACACCAAGAATAATAGAATTTAATTCCATGAATTCTAATCACAACCAAAAATAGGCGAGCAGTTTCAAAAATCACTGTAGCAGCTCCAAAGCATTACATAAAATTCTTTGATCTGACAAATATGATTTGTCACAATAAAAAATTAAAATCACTAGAATCGCAAGCTTTGCAAGTAAATGAATTGTGAAAATTTCAGTCGTTCTTTTTTCTAGGAAATTTGCGATCGCATTTTACGTTTATATGAACCCGACTTTAGGCAGAACCCAGACAAAATGTAAAAAGTAACAGGTGCATTAAGGTAAATAATGATGTTTTGGGTGCCAAACCACTTTTATTCTGTATATGGGATATATGTCAAAAATAAATTAAATAACTATTGTTGTAAAAAAAGGACAATTTAAACATTACTTTAGTGAATTTAGTTACCTGTAAGTTCCTCCACAGGCGATTTCTACAATATCTTTATTTACCAAATCCTGTATCAATGTAGGTTCTTCTTTTGATAGGTTATCTCCATGTCCTAAAAATGACACATCGAATTAATAAAATGCTTCACTTAGGTAAATTGACATAAATTTTGTTTATAAGAACTGGTTCTTATGAACAAAACATCTTTATGTCAATTAAGTACGAGGTAAGCACCAAAATTTCCTGGCCTGAGGGCGCAGGCTCACAAATAAATTTTATTTTTCAATATAGTCCCCTCTAACATCAGTGCACTTATTACATCATTTCAGCAACAAAAAACCATTCTTTTGGTTTGTCCTGAAAATGTACCCAAACTGCAGCTTCCACCACTTCGTTGTCACTGAAATGGTGCCGGCGAAGGTCCTTTTTCAGATTTTCAAATATGTAGTGGTTACTGAGGGTCATATCTGGACTATACAGAATGTGATCAATTTGTTCGAAACTGCAGTCATGAATTGTGACTTGTGCATTTCCTGAAAAATGAAGCAAACACACGCCTCTGGTCAGTTTCCCACGTCTCTTCTCTCGAATGTTGCCGTATTTTTGCAGGAGTGTTGCATAATATGCCCCGTTGACTGTGGTCTTGCGTTCTTTGAAGTCTGTGAGAAGAATACACTCACAATCCCAAAAATCATAGCCATAACTTTTTTGTCGACTGACAGACCTTGAACTTTCTTGGCGGTGCTTCTCCTTTACGCCTCCATTTCATCAACTGCCTTTTGTGCAAAGGATCATAGGATCATAGTAGAGAACCATAGTTTTATGCCATGTGAAAGTATCTTCTTCAACGTGTCGACAGGGTTTTCTCCACAGAGGTCCAAAAAGGATCGGGCACATTCAACATGACGCTAACGCGGAAATGCTGAAAGATGTTTGGAGACCCACCTTCCACTAATTTTATTCATGCCTAAATGTTCGTGGAAGATTCAGCAAGGTTTGTATCTGAAAGGCCTGACATTTTTGATAACTCTTTCACTTTCAAGCGTCGATTGATTAGTACGAGATCCTCAACAAGGATAATCTTGTTCTTCACCACCTCCGCTGTCCTACCTGTTCTTGCGTCATCTTCCAGGGATGCCTGACCCATTCGAAACCGTTTTGACCAATCCTTTACTACAAAATAGGGCGGAGAATTTTCCCCATACACTCCATCCAGCTAGTCTTTGATCCTTTGAGGTGGAAGACCTTCTCGAGTAAGGAATTTAATAACAGCTCTATACCAAATATTCGTGATTTACGACATCGTGATGAACAAGTGTCAGTTATAAGAAAACTAATTGACATAAAATCCATTTTTGTTTTTTTTCCAAGGCCAATAAAACTTGAACCTATGTCTTACCAAATTTGGACACACTGCGATACCCTGAATCTATGTCAGGCAGGAAATTTTGGTGCTTACCTCGTAAAACAGATACACCTAACAGAAAATATATATGGTGCTACAATAAAACATACCTAATCTCCCACCATCACCATTACCCCAAGAATAAACTTCTGAATCTTTCGTTAGAGCCAAATAATGTTTTGCTTCGGCATGAGTGGCTATTTTAACTACTTCCTTATCTTTCAAGCCTTCAACAATTTGTGGGCACTGTGTCTCTGATGTGTAATACATAATATACACCTGACCGGTTTTGGTGAGAATAAGAATAGTTCTATCAGAACTACATAACTGTTTGATCACTAGCTCGGAAATGGACTCACAATTTTTTGGAACTGAACCTGTTATCCATGTTAACCATCCCCAGCTCCAAACTCGCTGTCCATTTAGAGAGGAATTGGACTGGAAAAAAGTATATAAAAAGTACATTAGGAACACAAAATTACAATTAAAAAATCAGCTGTTGTAACAAATAACACTTTGTGTTTAATAGAAGTTCAATCTGATTAATTAATTTTTACACTAAGTAGACAGAAACATCATCAAATTGTGTAACCTATTTTTAGTGCCATTAACATAATAATAATAAGTCGCCTTTATTTAGAAAGATACAGATATGAATATATATATATATATATATATATATATATATATATATATATATATATATATATATATATATATATATATATATATATATATAATTTATTTTTATTTATTTTATTTATTCATTTATTTATTTATTACGGTTACACCCCATTACAAAGAAAAAGTAGAAAATATACATGCTAAACAGCACATATAATTGCCTGTGTTATGCAGTATTCGCAATATATCACAAAGAAAATAAACACACTAAGAAAATACTGAAAAACTACCAACAGTTATATTACTATACACACTTATAACAGCTCTAAAAACCATGCACTTCTCTTTTATAGTCTCGATGGTGCAATTGAAAATATTTATCTCTCCTTCATTTATTTCTCTCAGTGTGTTAGAGGTGAATTGAAACCATAATTCCTTTGATGGTATAGAATGTGAAACAGTTCCCTTTCGTGCAGATTTGTGGATGGCACATTAATTACAATGACATCTAAAATTTGCGGGCACTCAACCTCACCCCTGAACAGCTTAACTATGATTACATATACGCCGGGTAATCAGCGGTGTTAGTCTTAGTTCATATAATTTATCACTGTAGCTATGACCAATCAAGTTCATACCATACCGACAATACCTGACAAACCTTATGTGTATTCTCTTAACTCCGTCGACTTGAAGATTATAAAAAGGTCGCCAAACAACAGACGCATATTCAAGTTGCGATCTGACGAGAGCGATAAACTAACCTAATTGCATAGAGAGAAAAATCATTTCCTGCTTTGAATACAAAGCCCAACATCTTGTTAGCTGTACAAATGGTACGATCAACATGTAAATTGCAATCAAGCTTGGAATGCAATTGAACCCCCAAGTCGGTGACACTATTAGCAAATCTCAACGGCAAACCATCTATGAAGTAACTACAGGGCTTTCATTAATTCCCGAACCCCACGTGACCGCTTAAGTTAGGCAACCTGGCATACACGGTTGTACAACCAGAATTAATGAAATCCCTAAGATGCCAGTGTTGTCTCATATTTCCTTTGGGGTTTTATAAAAAATATAAAAATTATAATAAGGTGAAACAGTAAATGTCTTAAATGAATTTATTATTTAGCATTTTTAACAGCATGTCTGTTCATGTATAGTTTACTGTTATTGATTATTAAAAAAATAAATTAAAAACATAATAAAATATTACTTTTATTTTGTATAGTTATCAAAATTTTGTAATGTATGTAAACAAATTGAGGTCCGATTATTTAAACTTTTAATTTACGGTTTTAGGAATGTGTATTGTGTAACATGTAACAAATATGTACCTGTTTGGGCAGATTACCAACGAACAGATTTGGTAGGGCTTCGTTCCATGCGTTGTCGAATATCGTCAACAACATAACCTTAACATACCTACACTTTTAACTTACGTAAAAACGCAATGAAAATGCTAAGTTTTGATAAAAACTGTTTATTTTTATTGTCCAACAGATAGAAAATTATTTGAATAAGGTAAACACTGATCGAACTTGGATAATGCGCAATATACATACAAAATAACCGGTCAAAAGGGAATTGAGCGCCAATGGACTGAACTTTCAATTGTCAATTGATTTAGTAACTTTAGGGTCCCCAGTCTAGTGGTTTTTTTTTGGTTACTTTTTGACTGCCAACTCATAAAATCATATTCCACTAAGAGATAACTAATGAAAGCCCTGTACTTATGATTGGCGTCTTAATTCTAGTGAACATCATATGACAACACTTGTCGACATTAAGTGCAAATCCTGTTGTAGCTGATAGGCACTTGAACACAAGCAATTTGTTTCTAGAGCCCATTATCGTCTGTGATTATTAAGATGTAGGAGTTCTGAATAAATTCAGTAATATCATTCACAAACAAGTTAAAGAGCACTGGTGAACAGTATGCTCCCTGTGGGACCCCAAAAGTAATCTTCACAGGACAAGAGGTACAAATTCCAATTTTAACAACCAAATAGCGACCAGTGAGAAACAACCTCAGCCACTTAAGCACAACACCATCAACCCCCAAAGCACAAAGCTTATCAAGTAGCACATTATGGTTAACTGTATCGAATGCCTTGGAGAAATTGGTGTAAATGGCGTCCAGCTGCCAGCCCATCTCAAAGGCTTTTACAATATCGTTCTGATATACTAACAAATTCGTCACGCTTGATCTCCCCTTAGTAAAACCATGATGTTGTGTACTTATTACACACTTAACCTGCCAACTCAGTTGATCAGAAACTGTTATCCAACAACTTAGCGATTTTTTGACTGTCTACAAAGACTTATATAATTTTTTATGTCATGTCTATCAATTTTCTTCGACAATGGATTAAAATAGTTTGTTTTACATTGACTGGTGAAATTTCCTGAGCTAAGAGGAATGTTGAACAATATACACAATAATAATGAAACCTGTTCTATATACTCTAAAAACTGCAGTTTGAGGATACAAAATTGTGTAACTGACTAAAGAATTTAAACATGAGAAACTAATTTGCTCAAAATATGAAGAGACATGCTACTTAAAATTATGTGTCGAACAAAAGTTGTCAAGTGTAACATTCATCTTTCATTCATATTCAGCAATCTCAGCTGTCACAATGCTCCAGAAATATAAACGTATCAGAAACAGGAAAAGGATTACTATTAACCCGCATAGTCATCACCCTCTTAAGATTATTAGCCTTATTTTAGTGTCAACGTATAAAACACATGATTTAGAACTGTTTATCATTAAACTATGTTCACATGCTACGGAATTTTTAGCTTTCGGGTCACGATTTACTGTAGGTTGGACTCAATCTGTCTTCTGCTTTAAAATGGAAAAACAAATAAATATTGTTAACGTACATATGCCTGAACCTTATAGTTCCCCGTAGCCTTAAGAATCTCAGATGGATATATCAGAAACAGCAAAGGCCCAACCACACTGTCCTGAGGTACACCTGACAATATATGCAGAAAAAAACTCTGGACGCAGCAAGTGCGTTATGGTAGTGAATTTTCATAAAAATGTTTTTTAAATAGCAAATATGTTTTTTAAGAAAGCAAGCACCAAATTTGGTTACCAGTATAATCTATATATTAGAAACAATGTGCCATGTTTCATCAAAATAACTTTATTGTTTGAAAATGTACAAAAATTTCCGAAAGTAAACTTAAATTGTTCCCGAAAAAACTGGTTTTCTGGTCAACCTTATAGGTTAATAGCAAATTGATTCAAAATTTGAAGCATTTAATGAAAATTCGCTACCATAACGCACTTGCTGCGTCCCGAATTTCTTTTCTTACAAAGATGTATTATCTTTCGATGGAAAATACAAAATGCAATAACATAGGGCGTGTTCGATTAAAAAAATTCACTAAAAAAAACAAAATTTGAATCACCAACGACTTATGGGCCAACCTGTAATTGTGGAAATATTTTTTAAGATGTAGCTTAAGACACCCTACAATTAATGTATACAACTTTTTTTTGTAACTTGCATAATAACGGATATATTGCGCTTTAATGATTTTTTACGAAAATTCGACAAAACTGATATACCATTAAACGATAAACTCTATAGCCAACACTACTGCTAAAGTATCAGAGAAAGGGTCTATTTGAAATGAATTTTCTGGGAATATTTTAGTAAAATGAAGGACAATGACGATTGAAACTAAGAGTTCAGGCTTTGTAAAACATTATTCTTGAGACAATTTTCTTCCATAGATCATATTAATTTCAGGTTCATTGCCTAAATATGAACAATTTTGACGTTTAAAATCGTGACTTTGACGTTTTGAGGAAAACCCAAATTTATTTTTCTTTAAGTGCCTGTAACTTTTTTGTCTTTTGACCTACATAGCTAAATTTTGGTAGGTGGCTTACAGGCTTAAGGATATTAACTATCGTACCAAATTTGGTTGCCCTTACTTTGTTAATTCCGGAGATATAATTTTTTTTCGAAAGAAAACACAAAATTTTCCGGGAAAACCTGGGCAGATTTTCCTGGCTAACGAACTTATCCAAGCCATTTGCAAAAGGAATTTTTCCACCAAATTTAGTCAAAATCGGCTTATTATTTTTTGAGTTATCGGTGTGATACATATATATATATATATATATATATATATATATATATATATATATATATATATATATATATATATATATATATATATATATATATATATATATATATATATAAATATATATAAACATATAAAAATTGAAACGGACCCCGGATATGTGTTCTAGGGGGCCTAGTTCGCGGTCATTTGAAGAAATTTTTTCAAAATTCAAAAGTCGGGATCTCCTCATTAGTGAATTTTTTTTAAGAAAATTCACTAATATCATATATGGACAATATTCGCTGAGATCTGTTTTAAAGAAATGCCTGAACTTGCAAAGTATCAAAACCATAGAACCCAAGCTTGGAGACAGTAACCTGTGCAGTTAAAAAATTGACCATTATGAAAGTTTTGGCCTGTCCTCCATCACAAGCTTTTATGTCACTAACGAGTTTATTTGCAGTTGAACAACCCCTTCTGAAGCCACATTGCGAATAGCTATTTAATGTTTAGAAGAGCAAATATATATATATATATAACTTACGTAAAAACGCAATGAAAATGCTAAGTTTTGATAAAAACTGTTTATTTTTATTGTCCAACAGATAGAAAATTATTTGAATAAGGTAAACACTGATCGAACTTGGATAATGCGCAATATACATACAAAATAACCGGTCAAAAGGGAATTGAGCGCCAATGGACTGAACTTTCAATTGTCAATTGATTTAGTAACTTTAGGGTCCCCAGTCTAGTGGTTTTTTTTTGGTTACTTTTTGACTGCCAACTCATAAAATCATATTCCACTAAGAGATAACTAATGAAAGCCCTGTACTTATGATTGGCGTCTTAATTCTAGTGAACATCATATGACAACACTTGTCGACATTAAGTGCAAATCCTGTTGTAGCTGATAGGCACTTGAACACAAGCAATTTGTTTCTAGAGCCCATTATCGTCTGTGATTATTAAGATGTAGGAGTTCTGAATAAATTCAGTAATATCATTCACAAACAAGTTAAAGAGCACTGGTGAACAGTATGCTCCCTGTGGGACCCCAAAAGTAATCTTCACAGGACAAGAGGTACAAATTCCAATTTTAACAACCAAATAGCGACCAGTGAGAAACAACCTCAGCCACTTAAGCACAACACCATCAACCCCCAAAGCACAAAGCTTATCAAGTAGCACATTATGGTTAACTGTATCGAATGCCTTGGAGAAATTGGTGTAAATGGCGTCCAGCTGCCAGCCCATCTCAAAGGCTTTTACAATATCGTTCTGATATACTAACAAATTCGTCACGCTTGATCTCCCCTTAGTAAAACCATGATGTTGTGTACTTATTACACACTTAACCTGCCAACTCAGTTGATCAGAAACTGTTATCCAACAACTTAGCGATTTTTTGACTGTCTACAAAGACTTATATAATTTTTTATGTCATGTCTATCAATTTTCTTCGACAATGGATTAAAATAGTTTGTTTTACATTGACTGGTGAAATTTCCTGAGCTAAGAGGAATGTTGAACAATATACACAATAATAATGAAACCTGTTCTATATACTCTAAAAACTGCAGTTTGAGGATACAAAATTGTGTAACTGACTAAAGAATTTAAACATGAGAAACTAATTTGCTCAAAATATGAAGAGACATGCTACTTAAAATTATGTGTCGAACAAAAGTTGTCAAGTGTAACATTCATCTTTCATTCATATTCAGCAATCTCAGCTGTCACAATGCTCCAGAAATATAAACGTATCAGAAACAGGAAAAGGATTACTATTAACCCGCATAGTCATCACCCTCTTAAGATTATTAGCCTTATTTTAGTGTCAACGTATAAAACACATGATTTAGAACTGTTTATCATTAAACTATGTTCACATGCTACGGAATTTTTAGCTTTCGGGTCACGATTTACTGTAGGTTGGACTCAATCTGTCTTCTGCTTTAAAATGGAAAAACAAATAAATATTGTTAACGTACATATGCCTGAACCTTATAGTTCCCCGTAGCCTTAAGAATCTCAGATGGATATATCAGAAACAGCAAAGGCCCAACCACACTGTCCTGAGGTACACCTGACAATATATGCAGAAAAAAACTCTGGACGCAGCAAGTGCGTTATGGTAGTGAATTTTCATAAAAATGTTTTTTAAATAGCAAATATGTTTTTTAAGAAAGCAAGCACCAAATTTGGTTACCAGTATAATCTATATATTAGAAACAATGTGCCATGTTTCATCAAAATAACTTTATTGTTTGAAAATGTACAAAAATTTCCGAAAGTAAACTTAAATTGTTCCCGAAAAAACTGGTTTTCTGGTCAACCTTATAGGTTAATAGCAAATTGATTCAAAATTTGAAGCATTTAATGAAAATTCGCTACCATAACGCACTTGCTGCGTCCCGAATTTCTTTTCTTACAAAGATGTATTATCTTTCGATGGAAAATACAAAATGCAATAACATAGGGCGTGTTCGATTAAAAAAATTCACTAAAAAAAACAAAATTTGAATCACCAACGACTTATGGGCCAACCTGTAATTGTGGAAATATTTTTTAAGATGTAGCTTAAGACACCCTACAATTAATGTATACAACTTTTTTTTGTAACTTGCATAATAACGGATATATTGCGCTTTAATGATTTTTTACGAAAATTCGACAAAACTGATATACCATTAAACGATAAACTCTATAGCCAACACTACTGCTAAAGTATCAGAGAAAGGGTCTATTTGAAATGAATTTTCTGGGAATATTTTAGTAAAATGAAGGACAATGACGATTGAAACTAAGAGTTCAGGCTTTGTAAAACATTATTCTTGAGACAATTTTCTTCCATAGATCATATTAATTTCAGGTTCATTGCCTAAATATGAACAATTTTGACGTTTAAAATCGTGACTTTGACGTTTTGAGGAAAACCCAAATTTATTTTTCTTTAAGTGCCTGTAACTTTTTTGTCTTTTGACCTACATAGCTAAATTTTGGTAGGTGGCTTACAGGCTTAAGGATATTAACTATCGTACCAAATTTGGTTGTCCTTACTTTGTTAATTCCGGAGATATAATTTTTTTTCGAAAGAAAACACAAAATTTTCCGGGAAAACCTGGGCAGATTTTCCTGGCTAACGAACTTATCCAAGCCATTTGCAAAAGGAATTTTTCCACCAAATTTAGTCAAAATCGGCTTATTATTTTTTGAGTTATCGGTGTGATACATATATATATATATATATATATATATATATATATATATATATATATATATATATATATATATATATATATATATATATATATATATAAATATATATAAACATATAAAAATTGAAACGGACCCCGGATATGTGTTCTAGGGGGCCTAGTTCGCGGTCATTTGAAGAAATTTTTTCAAAATTCAAAAGTCGGGATCTCCTCATTAGTGAATTTTTTTTAAGAAAATTCACTAATATCATATATGGACAATATTCGCTGAGATCTGTTTTAAAGAAATGCCTGAACTTGCAAAGTATCAAAACCATAGAACCCAAGCTTGGAGACAGTAACCTGTGCAGTTAAAAAATTGACCATTATGAAAGTTTTGGCCTGTCCTCCATCACAAGCTTTTATGTCACTAACGAGTTTATTTGCAGTTGAACAACCCCTTCTGAAGCCACATTGCGAATAGCTATTTAATGTTTAGAAGAGCAAATATATATATATATATATATATATATATATATATATATATATATATATATATATATATATATATATATATATATATATATATATATATATATATATATATATATATATATATATATATATATATATATATATGTCACTAACGAGTTTATTTGCAGTTGAACAACCCCTTCTGAAGCCACATTGCGAATAGCTATTTAATGTTTAGAAGAGCAAATATATATATATATATATATATATATATATATATATATATATATATATATATATATATATATATATATATATATATGCCAGTGAGGTATCCCTAGTGAAAACTTTATTAAAAAGCTGAAAGAATACTGATTATCACCCTCAGACCCGAGAATTGAAAAATCAAAATAAAAGCTGGTATGAAATTGGGTCACCTCCTCCTGCTGGGTCAAAAAATGAAGTATTTAAATTTCGGTCAGTTAAAAGTATAGTAATAGCTAATTTAAAGCTAGTACCTCTATAAAAATTAAAGAAAAATAATTTTCATACTCATAAAAACTAAAATTTAAAAGTATGGATCTAAAGATGTAGTTCATTATTTTAAATAATATCGATTTGTTTAGTCTACTTTTTAGGATTTTTAATTTTAAGATTGTAGTTTTTGTTTTATTCTAAAACTTAATAAATAAATAATAAAATATATAAAAAATAGATGCCTTGATAACAACTAAAGTTTACAAGCAGGATAAAAATTACGGGGTATTAAACATTCTGTAATTGCTCAGGTTTTAAACATTAAATCTCTGCATACTTTTTCTCCTTTAACTTGTCAGAGTTAAATTAAGGACTTGTCAAATTTTTCCTTTGCACTGTAGAATTTATATAAGTTTATGCAGTGATAATATTTTATGGATCTTTGTAAACTGGCAAAAAGAATATGGGTTACTTAGTAACGACTCGCATTGCTAAGTAACTTATGCATCACCTAGCAACCTACGATTTCACAATGTAAACTGTTCTCTCATTGGTTAAGCCTTTTGTTACTAGGCAATTAGAGTTAATGCAGAATAAAAATGTTATCTTTCGCTGTTCTGTACAATGCTAGTAATTTAAAAATATATAAGTTATATACAGTAGCCGCCCACACAGAGATTTCTACAACTAACACTTTCGAATCCCACTCTTAAGGTAGGCGCATACTATTCGCACTGTACGGAACGGACGGAACTGACGGATCGCATTTTTGTTTGCTATCCTACATAATAACATTGCGTATCGCATATCATTCTCACCGGAAGGTTTGCATCAACGGAATTGCGATACAACATCGTCCAGAGACCAACAAATCCGTCTGAATCGGTGTGTGTTGATGAGTCATTTGCATTTCCGCACCCTATGCGACCTGTACCAACACGCAAAACGCATCTGCTAACTACAGTTTCTGATTTCATACAGAATTATGAAGAATTATACAATCTAAAACATCCTCATTAGTCCAATTTACAGAGGAGGCAAGACATGTGGGAAGAGATCGGAAAAATAATGAAGCAGTCGGGTAATTAAAATGTAATTTTTATAAACTGCCCAAAAGATGTATTCTTCTTCTGTAGAGTCAAACTTGGAGTATCTAGTAATTAAGAGAACTCTTGCAGGTCGTTCTAAAATAGTTAAAAAACTTTGCATCATCTTCTAGAAGTTGATTAAATAATGTATGAAATTCACCATGTAACTGCCTACCCATATTTATTGGATGGACGGAAAAACGCCTTTACGTTTTCTGCATTGCTGGTCTCTTTCTTCTTCTTCCAGCAGAGCTGCTAATAAAAACAAATCATCTGAACTCATTGCGATACCAGATATTTTTATTTTATTACACTACCACAAAATTGAAATCCGTCCGGGAACAAAATATTGCGAATAGTATGCGATGTAGCCAAATAAAATCCGTTCCGTCCGTCCCATGCAGTGCGAATAATATGCGCTTACCTTTAGGTAGCACCGACTACTAAAAATGAGGCTCCTGGATTATTTGCCTGCATGTGCAATTGTACCTCAAACTAATACCCCCTCACAGTAGCGGTTCCATGTAAGTTCCTCACTCATGTGTTCGTTGTGGCCCAAAAAAACAAACTTGATGCTTGACAATAAACTTATAACAGACTTTATAAGGTGGGGGCTGATTCTGAATCTGGCTCGAAAGATTTAACTTATAAAATTTAAAATGTTACTTACCCTAGTAAATGACAATGGTGGAATGTGTGGTGATGCAAGCCTATCTAAATGTGACATTATAATAACAGTTGCTTGTCTGATATCTACATGCAGACTATCATCTTCCGGCAATTCTAAAAAGTCCAAGAATACTTTTGTACAGCTTATGTTGTCAACGTTCTCATCAATTTCGAAAACGTTAGTATGTTTCGATTGAATGCTTCCAAATCGCTTCAGAAAAGGCAGTAAAGGTGCACTGGCAATTTCAGAAGTGGACCTAAAATTTAAAAAAAATACAATTGTAGTAGAAGATGTGTAAAGTCAATTTTAAGTAACATTTTTGTTTTTAGTTCCAGTACTTGGAAAATTAAAAAGAAATCGGGGCGCAGCAAGTGCGTTATAGTAGCGAATTTTCATCAGAATTGTACACACTACAGACCTTGAAGATCGATTTTAGAGGTTTTAGTACGCGGACATTTGAAGAATTCTTTCGAAGGTGTTACTATCGACATTTCTCTATTATCAAAAAAATCTTGTGTTCTAACTCCTTTTGAGAAAAATGCCCAAAATGCAATTTTCTACGGAACTAGAAAATTAAATTTTGCTATATCTATAGATAGTGTAAGTCTCTTTAAAAGAAACTTGTATTACAATTTTCATTAAAGTTACAAAAGCTTCCCAGAAGGAAACTTAATTCATATTAAGAAAAGTAAAGTATCTGCCAAATTATAAACTTAGCAGTTATTTTTCCTTATTAATCGCCTGAATAATTTCGTTTTAGCCAACCTAATTAAAGTGGTTTTTTTTAATATCAACAAGAACAAAATGTCTGCTGACCATTACAATTTCAGACTCAAAGGTGACAAAGTTATTCAGGAGTTTTAAACAAAAATGACATCTTATTCAAAACATGAAATCTTTACACATCGAGCGGGAATTAATCTTAAAACCTTCTGCGCAGAAGACAAGCAACCCACCCCTGAGCTATCTAGGTTTACATGATACTTGACGCCGACTTCATGCGCCATGATATTTTATATTATATTAAAAGTAAACGTAACAATTAGATACAGAATTAATAGAAATGTGACTTGAAATACATTCGAGGACTGTTTCGATTGTTGGTTCGGGGGTAGTATGTTTTATGCCTGGTATTTATTTTGTTTGGTTACCGTTGATGTATGGTTTATACCTGTTGTATCAATCAATCCACGCATGGCAGAACTACTCTGTCTGCCAGGCATTGGACTTTAACTACTAAGTCGTTTCAACGCAAGTTTTTCAGATTTTACTTTTATTTTGGGAAAAAACTTTGAATATTGTGAACCAAATTACTTAAAATTCACAACATAGATAGATTATTACACCATTTCTAGCCACATGTAAAGTCTCATTCCAGTTACTCTAATGCTTTCAAAAATATAACGAACCTTGGATTTGACTTCTAGGGGCCATAATTTGCGCTCATTTGAAAAAAAAATCGAAAGTCTTACCATCGTTCCCTCGCTATTAGAGAATTTTCTTAATAAAAATTCACTAAGATCAATATGATGGACACCCTAATAATTTGAAGATACAAAAAGGCAACCGATTTTTTTTCCATATTTTATTAAACATGTTGGTTTTACTCACTTTTTTATTTATTTTTATTTTTTATTTTTATTTCAACAACACACCACGAGAGCTTCATGCCTAAATACTATCGTACCGTGGGTGTTGACAAGGAGGAAAGAGGCAACTTGTTAATTCTGGACTTGAAGGTTTGGAGGTTCGGAGGAGAAGGAAAAACATGTGCCGGCAAGGAATTTTACAACTTGGAAGTCCTCGGGACAAAAGAGCAGGCATTACAAGATGTTCTATGTCTGGTGACCTGGACAGTAAAAGAGTGCATTCGCTCTGTTCCCCTGGTAGATCTGTTTGGGGCAGAAGGTGGGGGAATTATGGAGAAAAGCTCCTCTGAGCATTGCCCGTGCAGATATCTATAAGAGAGAGAGGTCACCAACGGCACGTCGGTGGGCAAGGGATGGCAGCCTTTGGGTGAGGGTAGGGTCACCGATGAGACGTATAGCTCTCTTTTGAATGGAGTCCAGGATAGCGAGTGTACAAGCGGCAGCTGCACCCCAGATGTGGGAGCAGTATTCGAGGTTTGGCCTTATTTGTGAAGTATATAAGGTATAGAGATTAGCTGGTGAAAAGTATTTGCGAGCCCGGATGAGGAAACCTAATTTCTTAGCAGCCGCTTCTGCAATTGATGTGACATGTTGGTGCCAATTAAGATTTCGATCCACAGAAATGCTAACAAGAGAAAAGGACTCATTACTTTGAATAACTTGATTGTTAATTGTGATGGGTCTAGGGCTGGTGTATCTCTTATGAGAAAGAAAGCAAGACTGAGATTTGGTGGGGTTGAATTGTACAAGATTTCTACTTCCCCAGTCTAATATTTTTTGGAGATCCACGGAGACAGAACCATCCATGAGTCTGTGATCCTCATCTAATTGGGCTAAAGAGACAGGCTTAGAATATTGTATATTTGAGTGGAGGGTGCTGTCATCCGCGTAACTGTGAACTGGGCTGGATGTGCTAGAGAGGAGGTCATTGATGTGGAGAAGAAACAAAGTAGGGGCTAAAGCTGAACCTTGAGGACTCCTGCATGAATTGAATACAGTTTAGAGGAATGGCCATCCACAACAACAAAAATGCTTCTGTTGGAGAGGAAATTTGCTGTCAAGGTACAAAGTTTTGATGGTAGGCCATAGGCGGGGAGTTTATTAAGCAGCAGTGCATGCCAGACCTGGTCGAATGCTTTGGATATGTCTAGAGCGACAATATGGGATTCACCGTGTAGTTCCATAGACTTGTTCCAAGAATGGGTGCCAAAGGAAAGGAGGTAGGCAGTCAATCTGCGCTGACGGAATCCATACTGCCTGTCGTGGATTAGACTGTGTTTTTCAAGAAATTTTAGCAATTCGGTATTTATATACTTTTCCATCACTTTAGAGACGACTAAAAGGAGATAAATAGGCCTGTAGTTGCTAGGAAGCGCTTTGGATCCTTTCTTGGGGAGGGGTTGTACTCCAGCAGTTTTCCAGTTACTAGGGAATATGCCTTTATTGTAAGATATCTTAAACAGACGAGTCAGGACAGGAGCAAGTTCTGGTACGCATTTTTTGAGAACAATTGCTGGGATCTCGTCAAGGCCAGAGGCTTTCCTGGTATTAAGAGAAGAGAGCATCTTTCGTACCTTTTTAGTTTTGAAAATGATATCCGTCATTTTATGCGCGACATTGGGGACTGTTGGTGGCTGAACATTTGGAGGTGGGTTGAGAGTAGAATTGCCAGTGAACAACGAAGCAAAAAGTTCAGCCTTGCCCAGGGCGGTAGAAACAATTTCATCCCCTGAGACAAGAGGTGGGAACGTGCTTTTGCAGAAATTATTCCCAATAGATTTAGCAGGAGTCCAGAAGGGTTTGCCGCCGTTGGAGCTTAAGAGGACCTTGTTTTTGATGTGGTTATTAAACGAGTTTTTTGCCTCAGAAAGAATGCGGACATAGCGGTTTCTTGCGTCGTTAAATGCTTGACGGTTTTCTTGACTGGGATTGTGTAGAAGCGTTTTGTGAGCTTTGACCTTTTCAAGTCTGGCCTTGTCACAGGATTTAGAGAACCAGGGCTTTTGAGTGGCTGAAGAGGTTTTCTGTGTACGTGGAATAAATAATTCCATGTCAGCTTGGATAATTTCGGTGACGTTTTGTGAGATATCAGAGGGGTCAGGATGAGAGAAGCAGACAGACGCCCATGGAAATGAGAAAAAGTAATCCCGCATTTCGTCCCAGTTTGTGGAGTTGCAGTGCCAAACGATACGTGGGTGTGATGACTGTGTGACCTCGGGTTGCATTGCGCAGGAAGCAGTGACCATGCCGTGGTCTGAGCAACCAAGTGGGGCGGTGACTGATATCTTATAGCATTCAGGTTTTGTAGTAAGAAGGAGATCCAAGGGATTTGAGCTGTGTGTTGGGATACGAGGAAAGTAAGTAGGTTGCTGAACCATATTGGCTAAAGAATTGCTGACTGCAAATGCCTCCGCTGCTCTCCCTTGTGGATCGGTTTTAGAAGATCTTAGCCATTCCTTATTATGGACATGGAAGTCACCAAGAATAGTGACCTCGGAGGAAGGATATTCAGAAATCAGATAGTCGGTTTTTTCAGAAAGGTAGTCAAAGAGCTGGACAAAGTTGTTGTCAGAAGGTGACCCGTAAATGCAACAGATGAATTCAGTTGTAGCCCTGAGAGAGAGTTTTATCCATAGTATGTCTTTTCTTCCAGCTTCTGGTGCAGGGTAGATTGCTGCGGACGTATGCGCACACGCCTCCATGCAATCTAAAGGAATAAAGAGCTCATACCCCGGGAAATTAAGGTGATTAGTGGCTGTTTTGGCACTGATTTGGGTTTCGGTGAGGAAGAGGAGTTGAGGCCTGTTAGCCTGGAGGAAATGGTGGGCGGAGTTCAGGTTAGAATTTAGGCCACATATATTCGAAAAGGATATGTTAAATCTTGATGTTGGCGCCCACTGTACACCCCTCTCCCGGAGATCCGAATGGAGGGGTATTTTACCTCCGGAATATTTTGTACAAGGAGGAGCCATCATCATTCTTGCTTATAAGGGAAACCGCTTTGAAGATAAATCAGAATTTTAAACAATGCTACAGATCGAATCACCAGCCAATATTAAATTACACGTTAGAGCAGTAAAAGAGGTATCAAGAACTATTCGTGCCTTTGAAAAGTGATGCAGTAACAATGGCCTGTCACTTAATGTCAATAAATCGCATACATCTTATGTCTTATTCCAGGAAGAAAAATCCTTCCTTATATAATTATAATATAGGCTGTCTATTAGATCGTCCCAGTACAGTGAAAGATCTTGATTCCTCTCTGTTTTCCAGACCACATTATGAGACTGTTACTACTTTTGCTTACAAGAGTCTCCGGTCCTTAATAAAAAGCGACGAGAATTTTTCTTTGCCAGATCTCTTTTACCTCAGTTAGGCCACGTCTTGAATATGCATCAGTTGTTTGAACTTCCACCTACGGTGTTATATAGAAAGTCTTGAATCTGTACAATGTAAATTCTTGAAGTTTATATGTTTTTATGTCGACGGACAGTACCCCTGCATAGGATTTCGTCAAAAAGACCTACTGTAGCGTATCAATATCATCTTTTGGAAACTAGATGGCAGTGTTCGTGACTATTGTTTTTGTACAAAATAGTTAACTGTCACATTCATTGTTACATGTTTAGAAGCTCACTTTGCAGATACGAGGTATGCGCCAAAATTTATCGACCTGGCATAGATCGAGGGTATCGCTGGGTGTCAAAATTTTGTAAGACATTGGTTCAAGTCTTATTAGCCTTGGAAAAACAAAAATTAAACTGTATGTCAATTAGTTTTCTTATAACTGGCACTTGTACATCACGATGTCACAAGTCAGGAAAATTGAGTATAGAGCTGTTATTAAATTTCTTACTTGAGTAGGTCTTCCACCTCAAAACATCAAAGATCGGCTGGATGGGGTGTACAGAATTAATTCTCTTATTCTGTAGTAAAAGACTGGTAAAAACGGTTTCGAAAGGGGCAGGTCTCCTTGGAAGATCACACAAGAACGAGAAGGACTTTGGAAGTGGTGACAGACCACAAGCTTACCCTTGTTGAGGATCTTGTATTAAGCAATTGATGCTTGAA
Organism: Tillus elongatus; assembly: GCA_964006375.1. NCBI lineage: Eukaryota > Metazoa > Arthropoda > Insecta > Coleoptera > Cleridae > Tillus > Tillus elongatus. Next base: position 216,405,535 of record OZ023262.1, read on the forward strand.
AGTGAAAGAATTATGAAACATGTCAGATCTTTCAGATACAAGCGTTCGCCAAATCCTCCACGATCATTTAGCCATGAATAAAGTTAGTGCAAGGTGGGTCCCCAAACATCTTTCAGTAGTTCAGCGTCGTGTTCAATGTGGCCAATCCTTTTTGGACCTCTGTGGAGAAAACCCTATGGACGTGTTGAAGGCAATTGTCGCAGAAAATGAAACTATGGTTCTCTACTATGATCCTTTGTTCAAAAGAGAGTCGCTGGAATAGGGGCATGAAGGAGAAGCACCATCAAGAAAGTTCAAGGTCTGTCAGTCAACAAAAAAGTTATGGCTACAATTTTTTGGGATTATGGGGTATGCTTCTCATAGACTTTAAAGAACGCGACACCACAGTCAATGAGACATATTATGCAACACTCCTGCATAAATTACGACAAAATATTCAGGAGAAAAGACCTGGAGAAACTCACAAGAGGCGTGAGATTGCTCCATGACAATGCACCCACACTGCTGGAATTGCGCAAGCCGCAATTCATGACTGTGGTTTCGAACAAATTGATCGCCTCCCTATAATCCAAAAATGGCCCAGAGTATTTGGAAATTTGAAAAGGACCTTTGTGGGTGCCATTTCAGTGACGAAGAGGTGGAAACTGCAGTTTGGGCACACTTTGAGGACAAACCGAAAGAATATTTTTTAGGGATATCGAATTGTTGCTGAAACTATGTAATAATTGCATTGATGTTAGGGGGGACTATATTGAAAAAAAATTATATATAATTCATTTTTCATGAATTTTTATTTTACAAAAATTCACTAATAGAGAGGTATCAATGGAGAGACTTTCCGGAAAAATTTTGAGTTTATTCAAGAAACAACTGAAAGCTAGTGTGTGTGATATGCTTGGTCACTTTAAAATGGGATCGAGTTGTTTTAGTGAATTTTCGTAGAAAAAATTCACTAATGGGGAGATCCCGACTTTTGAATTTTGAAAACGTTTTTGCAAATAAGCGCGAACTATGACCCCTAGAACCCATATCTGGAGTCAGTTTCAATTGTTATATATATATATATATATATATATATATATATATATATATATAAATGCAAAAATGCAATATTATGTGAGGTGTTTTGCTTTATATATATATATATATATATATATATATATATATATATATATATATATATATATATATATATATATATATATATATATATATATATATAAAGCAAAACACCTCACATAATATTGCATTTTTGCATTTATATATATATATATATATATATATATATATATATATATATATATATATATATATATATGGGTTATTCTCATATAACGGGACAATTTGGAGCTGGAAGCTGTCAAAATATGATATACGCCAATGTTTATATTACCTTATCCGAACCTGGCAGCGAAAAATTTTCAAATATTTTGTCATAATTTCAATTTTGTAAGTTAAGAAGACAAAAAAACGTCATTCTGGTAACACAAAAGTAATTGCATGGAGTTCATGAAATAAATTAATTTCAAGCTTAAAACTCCATAAATATTGTTAGGTTACTTTCTTTTTAATGTTTTTGTAACCAATAAATATTTTATTTTAAATTGATGCCTAAAAATTTAATAAATTCAAATGAAATTGAGAAAAATAGCACTTTTATGATCCTCAGTTTGTCCCGCCGGCGAAGAAAGCTTTAATTAATTATTAAAGCAACTTTACTAAAGTATTATTTATTTCTACTGAAGAAAGAGGGAGAGTTCTTGCAAAATAAATTGGGAAGAAACAGTGTTTCAGACTGTTACCGAAATGAGAAATAATTGTTACAGAAATGATGCTAGAATCAATCAATAAATAGTAAACAAAATAATTATTAGAAGCAACCATGTAATCGGACTAAAACAAGTATTTATTTTGAAATCCTACATAGGTTTTTTTAACACAAAAGAAACAAATTCGTGTTCTTGAACATTGGAAACAATAATTATCATTAAGATCATTGTTCCTTTTTACTAATGCAAACTCGGCATGTGAATATGTCATTTGAATTGCTATAGTCCTTTCTAACTTTCTGTCGCCCCACGGATTTTTTCATTGAAATATTGTTCGTAGGTTCTTCTTGCGGTTTATCTGCCCATTTAGAACACCCAGGTAAATTATTATTGGCAATGTCAACATTTTAATTTAGATCTATTTCGTCATCTGTTGTCAGAGGAGAATTATTTTCAATGTAGTATTTTATATTTTTCTGTAGTTTTTGTCTTTCTCTGTATTTTAAACTAGCATCTTGCCATCTTTTTCGTATCTGTTTTTGTTTTTTAATGTCAGTTTATTAATACTTTGAGCAAGTCCTTTTTGTTTTTTATTCTTGTACCTTTCTCTATCCTTTCTTCTTTTTTCATCAAGCTGTTCATCCGTCATTTTTTCGCTGTGTTTTGCTACTCTTTTTCTTAAATTCTCCCTTCTTGCTTTTATGGTCTGATCGGTATTTACTTTTTTTGTGGTATTTTTGGCCAATTTACCATTATTTCTGGCACGTTTCTGTCTTGAATTTTTTTCGTTACTTTTTAATTTAAGATTAATTTTTGTTTTATTACTTCCAGTATTCATGAGTACTATATTGTCTATATCATCTTTGGATGTCTTTGGTTGTATGTTTTTTTCAGTCTTATTAGTTTTCAGGATTATTATGTTGCTTTTACTTTGCTCACCACCATTAATATTATTTTCTTGTTCCAAGGCGGATTTTCTACTTTTTTGTTTTTCTGGGTGTATATCAACCGTTTCTGATTTTATTGGTGAATTGTTATTACGACGAGTACGTTTTGTAACAGGGGACTCTTTATATTCAATAACCCCCGTAAAATTATCTTTCACCTCATTTTTCTTAGCTTTTTTGTCCTTCAACTTTTCTTCTTTTAAAATATGTTTTTTGGCAGCATTAAATTCGAGAGCCTTTTCTCTATCATTGTTTAACTTGTCCTTTAATTTTTTTAAGCCGTATAGGATCCATGCTTTCCTGTACAATACAAATTCTACGTTAGTCATTTCGGTAACAAACGAGTCATTTCTGTAACATTACAAAAATATACTATTTGTTACCGAAATGACGTTACCGAAATGACAACAATGAACATAATTGTACATAACGCTATCTAGAATGATAATCGATAACTTAAAATTTTAGGTTAGGTCAAGTGCTTTCATAGTTGAGTTAACATATACAAACAAACGGCAAAAAGTACCACCAACATTTCTTTCTCAGCGTTACCTAAATGACTGATAATAAGTGTACGCAACCAAAAATCAAAATATACCATGATCTTTTGAAAATACTACAATATTTGAGCAAAAACTTACCACACATCCAGCAACACACACTAACTCGCGCCTATTTGGTGACACTTGCGCATCGTTTGTATACATTCCAACCAGATGGCGTGCGGGATTCAACGTGTTACCAAAATGACAAGTGCTTCACCGGACAAACTTATTTTAATGGTAGGTAAAACCAGTTTGATAAAGCACTGTCAACGTCTTTTAAAATACAAAACTAAAATATTAAAATGTTGTTTAAAGTTTATACATTATTTTTATTGTTAATGATTTGGCAAATAAAGATGCTGACACTTAAAATTTTATAAAATGGACAGTTACCTAAATGACGTTATCAAGTTGTAAAAATAGAATCATATATATATATATATATATATATATATATATATATATATATATATATATATATATATATATATATATATATATATATATATATATATATGATTCTATTTTTACAACTTGATAACGTCATTTAGGTAACTGTCCATTTTATAAAATTTTAAGTGTCAGCATCTTTATTTGCCAAATCATTAACAATAAAAATAATGTATAAACTTTAAACAACATTTTAATATATATATATATATATATATATATATATATATATATATATATATATATATATATATATATATATATATATATATATATATATATATATATATATATATATATATATATATATATATATATATATATATATATATATTTGGCATGTACCTTTGTTTTGTAAATGGCTTGGATAAGTTCGTTAGTCAGGAACATCGGACGAGGTTTTCCGGAAAATTTTTGAGTTTTCATTCGAAAAAAAAATTTATCTAAAAAAATATTGGGCCAATTTTGATAAAATTTGGCATGTACCTTCCTTTTGTAAATGGCTTGGATAAGTTCGTTAATCAAGAAAATCGAACGGGGTTTTCTGGGAAAATTTTGAGTTTTCATTCGAAAAAAATTTTATCTCAAAAAATAAAAAAGCTATGATAACCAAATTTGGTAGGTAGGTTTACGATATAAAAAGTAAACTGTACATCAAAATTTAGATTTCTATGTTACAAGAAAAAAGTTATAATAAAATATTTTGTGCCAGATCATTTCTATGATAATTCACTACCACAGCGCACTGCGTCCAGGGTTTTTTTTGTTGTCGTTTCTGATTGTCTACCTTAAGAATTATATTGTTTTTCTCTAGTTGCTTACTTACTGAATTCATTATATTATGTTCTAATGTAAAATTTTGCATATATTGCTAGATGTGCTTCTTTATTTGTAAAAACTTTTTGTTTGTTAAATAAATAGAATAAATAAAATTAAATTAAAGGTAATTTTT